>JAFIDM010000001.1:12771838-12783157 GCA_023159025.1 Thereuonema tuberculata
TACACAAATTATACAATACTTGTACAATAATAATGTTTTATTTTCGATGTTTTTTTCCTTTTTGTGTTCTTGGATAATATGAGAAAACTATTCTAAATTCTTAATTCTTAGGTGAAAATATAGAATAAGAAAAATAAACACAAAGCGGAATAGATATATATTACCGAAATATGATATAGAGGGAAAGGAGATGAAGGGTGAGAGCGCCAGCGTCGAGGCGCGAACTACGTTCATGACAGAATTAGATTAGATTAATGGTGGGATTAGGGTTCCAGACCCTGTGCACGTCAACCTAAAAGATTTATTGTGCTTCCATTTTCGCGTTGTTAGGGAGTTCCGATACCAGTGAACTTCATAAGTTCCAGAATCTTACTTCCTAAACTTGCGTCAAATTCATCTCCCGGCTGTTTACCCTCAAATACCCTTCTTCTCCTAAGGTCTAGGGATTCGCAGTCCAGGATTAAGTGCTTGGCTGTCTCCGGCGACTGCCCGCATAATCTGCAGCTGATGTCTTCTTGAAGTAGACCTAGTACTGTCAGATGTTTCCTGAAGTGGCCATGTCCAGCATTAAATGCTATGGCTAATCGAAGATTAGCCCTGTCAAGTCTAATCAAGGATCTTGTAAGCGAAGTTAAGGGTCCTTGCACTAGTTGTTTCCCCAAGGTTTGGCCAGGAAAGAGATTCCATCTATGTTTGTGTTGTCTTCTGGCCCAATTGTGCTTTTAGCTAGAGACCAGCTAATTCCACAAGCTGGTTCTGGACCAATGAAGGGAGTTTCAGCCCCCTCTTTTGCTAATTGGTCCGCTTTTTCATTACCGTCAAACCCCCTATGCCCTGGAATCCATTCCAGTGTCACTGCATTGAGTTGGGCCAGAGCACAAAGTGTTTGGTAGCATTCCCATACCAATTTTGATGATATGTCATCGGCATCCAGCGCTCTAAGGGCAGCTTGACTATCCGAGAGAATGGAAATGTTTGCATTCCTGTAGCCTTTTAAAAGCCCAAGATAAGCACATTCCCAAATCGCTATTATTTCTGCCTGGAAAATAGTACAATGACTTCCCAGGCTACCTTTTATAGTGGTTCGAGGCTTGTTACAGAACACCCCGAATCCAGCTTTATGATTAATTAGAGAACCCTCTGTGTACCAGACGAGTTCCTTAGTTGGAGGATTATTCTTCCTGGTCTCCGAAAATGACCGTGATTCAGTGGTCACAGTATATGGTTTTGTAAATTCTAATGTTCTCTTTATTACGTCCGAAGACATGTCGAGAACTGGAAATGACTTTGTCAGGTTGTTGTTGAGTTTGGTATGACTTTTAAAAGATCGTCCATGTCTCAACAAACCTGTTTGTTGTAACCGGTAGATTGTTTTCCAAGCTTCTAGCTGTATTAGGTCTAGCAGCACTTCCAGTGCTGTAGTTTGGGTGCTAGTAAAAGTACCTGTAATATATAAACAAGCCATTCTTTGTAGACTAGGTAGTTTGTTGCCAGAAGTCTTCTGTGTGGCTTTACGCCACCAGACTATAGATCCATATTGTATCTGAGGGCGTATAACTGAAACATATAGCCAATAAGCTATATTTGGTTTAAGTTCCCAATTTGACCCGATGGCACGCCTAGTCGTAAGGAGCGCCTATTTGGCCTTATGAATGACATTGTCCAGATGTGCGTTCCAGTTCAGTTCAGTTTTTGGTCCAAGGTCACGCCGAGGAACTTTACTGTCTCCGAAGCTTCCAACTGGACTCCATTCAGTTTAACTCTGCTTAATGAAGTTAGATTTCTCTTACGAGTGAATGGAACTATGACAGTTTTTGAGGGGTTGACTTTTAGTCCCTCCCTCTCGCACCATGTGCAGATCTTCTGGAGTCTGTCATTCATGATGTCAACCACTGTCTCACAAAACTTACCTGTAACCATAAGAGCTATGTCATCTGCATAGCCCTGTATATGAACTCCAGTATTGGAGATTTGAGTAAGGAGGTCATCGACCACTAAATTCCACAGTAGGGGTTATAAGACTCCTCCTTGTGGACAATCTTTGCTAGTATAGATTTCAATCGTATCATGCAATAGGGTAGATTTAACGTAGCAGCTTTGGAGTAAAGCATCTATCCACCTGCATACAGTGGTTTGTATGCCTCGTTCTCTAGCCCTACGTATGATAGTATCATGAGAGATGTTGTCAAAAACACCCTCGATGTCTAAAAATGCACAAAGTGCTATTTGCTTACAGTCCAGTGCGTCTTCCGCTCTTGAGACAAGATCGTTTAGGGCAGATAAACATGATTTGCCAGGCTGATAGGCATGTTGATTCCGATGAAGGGGCTGTCCAAGCAGCACCTTATCTCGGATATGTCTGTCCACCAGTCTCTCCATAACCTTCAAGAGGAATGAGGAGAGACTGAATGGTCTATATGCCTTCGCAGAGGAGTAGTCTGTGCGACCCCTCTTGGGAATAAAAACCACTCTGCTCACCCTCCAGGCCCGTGCAATGTACCCTAAGGCCACACTAGCTCTGAATAGTTCGCAGAGAAGTTTGAGGACTGACTGAGGTGCTTTTTGTAACAAGACAGGATACACCCCATCAGTCCCAGGAGATTTAAATGGGCTAAATTTACTAATAGCACATCTAACTTTAGATACTGTGATAACTTGCCTTGCAAGATTCCAGTCCGATCTGGCGGCCCACGGCCTTGGGTCTTTGCCAGTAATGCTATAACCGCTGGTTTCGTTACCAGTTGTAATAACACAGTCAGGGAAATGAGTCTTGAGGAGAAGTTCAAGCGTTTCCCTTGCTGTGGTTGTACACTCTCCGTTGGGTTTTCGTAGAGAACCAACAGGATTGCAAGAACTTTATGAAGTTTAGCAGCTTCTTTGAGGCTATCTACGTCTTGCTTAAATTCCCTCCATTTAAGCAAGACGTAGATTTCCTTTTTTCTTTCCTTATTGCACCACTTAAGGTTGTGAGAGCTGTGTGATATTCCCTCCAGTCCCCAGTGTGCTTGAAATGATTGAATAGTCTTCTGACTGCCTTTCGCTTTCGGTCTAGATCTCTTATCCACCATCTTATGTTGGAGGATCGGGATCCTTCCACAAGCTGGCAGTTGTCTTTGAAGCTTTCCATTATAGCTTCATTTAGTGCAGAAGCTACTTGATCTATGTCAAGTGCTGTGTTGCCTTTTTTTTTTGCCAATGGTTTTACCATGGCTTCAAGTTGTTCAGAAAAACCTTGCCAATCTGTATTCTTAGGATTACGATAAGATTGTGGTTTTAGTGTACATCCTAAATTGAACTTAATGTAACTATGGTCTGAAAGAGATGCTTCGTCAGAGACGTGCCATCCCTGTACCAATTCTAGTTGCGTACAGAAGGTAATGTCTATAGTTTCGCACTTGAGTCTATTAGCAAAAGTACTAGAACTATCAACATTAGCTATCTGTAAGTCATTTGCTAGTAGGAATTCTAAAAGTGACTCACCTCTAGCACTGGTATCGGTGCTTCCCCATCCTTCTTCGTGGTGAGAATTGGCATCACACCCCACAAGGAGATCGAGGTTGGTGCGTTGTGCATGCGTCGTTAAGAGTCTGAGCTCCTGCGACGGAGGTAATTCATTGGAGTCGTAAGGCAGGTATTTTGAGCTCACAATTAGGCTTTGCTCCTTCCTTTCGTCCCAATTGATAAGTATCGAGCTAAGATCCCTGAAACAGAATTCAACCAACGGAAAGACCTGTAAGCCATTTTTAACCAAAATACAAGTTCTAGCATTATTTATTGAATTACAGGAAATAATCTTACCTTTGGTTTCTCCAAGCCCTACTATACGTCCATGATAGATCCACGGCTCTTGGATGAGGGCTAGATCAAATTTATCATTGATGAAGGTACGACAGAGAGCAGCTGATGCTGCTGTACTGTGGTGGAGGTTTATCTGTATCACCCTTAGCGTCATCTTTTTCTTTACCCGAGAGTATAAGAATAGTTGACGTCCACAGGGCGACGTTCACAATACAATCAGAGGCTTTAAGTGCCCCCCACGATTCATCGTCTATCAGAAAGATAAAGATTTTTCCTTTTGGATCGTCTTTAACTGATAGTCTTGTCCATTCAGTAACCTTTAATGATGGATTCTGGTTGTCAAGTAGCTCGCAGATCTTGTCAGGAGTGAAGTCCGCAAGCTTGGCAGGTGCTCTAAAGAGCACCTTGGTAGCCCGCAGAACCTCTTTCCTGTCGCCTGCAATCAACTTGACATCCTCTCCTAAAGGATTTATTTCCATTAATACTTGCTTAAGCCAGTTGACGGTACACTGTTTTACAGGAAACTATTAATGCTCCCCTCTCAAGGTATGTGCCAGCAAAGACAGGATACGTGCTGTCTGAGAGTCGGCCAATCCTGCCTATCAGTGCTTGTTCTATCTGTTCACCCTGTTCTTTGGTAAGTTTGGATGTTGGATAGTTTTCAATCACCACTTCCATCTTTGTGATCATGAGTTTGTCCTTATATGTAATGTTAGCCTCTTTAGAAGTTGTTGGCGCTGTTGGCTGAGTCCATCTCTGCCGCTTTCTGTCAATCTCAGTTGACGGCGGGGTGGAGGACTCTGCTCTATTGCGTTTACTTCCAATTGTTTGTGTGCTTGAAGGTTTGCTAGAGGGAGTCTGAGCAGCCTCTACTCTTCGTGCTTTGTTCTTGAGTTTGTTGTTTTTTTTGCTTTTACCAAATTTGCTAGGATCCCATGGTATTCCCTGCGCTTCAAGTCTAGCTTTTACAGCTAGTCTACGTTCGCTGGTTGTCATTTTAACTCGGTTGACCTTTAGGTTGTCAAGTTGCTGAGTCGTGCTCGCAAGCTTCTCTGAGGTTCCCGGTGTGTCAGGATTACCCAGAGAAACTGCCTCCTCACTTTGAGAGAAGGTCTGTGTTTGACTGAGTTTCCATATCACTTTGACTGGATGCAGTCGCTGCTGCCCCTTGCCTTAAAGTGTATTTTGAGGCCTCTGCAGAAAGCAGGGCCTCTGATGAAGAAAGCTGTGGATGGCTCCCCCCAGAATCCGAATGGGAGCCTGCCTCTCCCGAAGGAGAGGATGGATTACCACCTGGGTACTGAAATTTGTGTTCATCTTTTTCCATAGCTTTTGTTTTGGAGTAATACTCCATCATCAAGACCCTCTAGGATCGCCTGATGGTGTAAGAGCAGGCGACATTCATCCCTTAGGCGAGGTTCTAACAACCATGGGATTTGCCTTGTGAAAAGGAGGGGTAAGATAGAATGGGATGAAGTAAAGTGTCTGAGTCAAGAAAGGAAAAAGACTCAGATATAGATAAAAGACCCAGAACAGAGAAAAGGGATCTGGTTTGCAGTCAGAAGAATTGAGGTTTGAACCACCAATCTTTCCTGACCACTTGCTCGGGAAAGAAACCCCCGGGTTCGCCAGACCCGTCTGGTTACAACTAACCAACACTGAGGGGAATGACAGAAGTAAATTCTGGAAAGTGTTTTAATTCTATATGATGCTATTCAAACTGTAATTTTATATATCAGATAATGTTTTAGATTTTTTTATAAATATTAATACAACATTTTCACTTACAATATGCGAGAAAAAAAAGCAATTATATTTTTCATAAGCAATCGATATCTTATATTCCTGTTCATTTCTTACATTGAGCTACATTAACCTTTAAAAATATAGACTGTCAATTATGTTCTTATTAATGCAGTATTTTAGATTTGATAAAAATTAAAATTTCAGATACTCATATAGGATTGCCAAGTTTTTATTATAGAAGAAATACAAGGCGAATATTATCTTCTTACCAATAAAATCATTAAGTATATGTTTATTGAAAGGTTGTTAAATCGTATTCACTATCCCAACGTTACTTTCCTTATAGTTTGAAAGTCAAGAATTTTAGAACTGCAGATAAATTTTGATGGAATAGAAATTTGAATAAATGTTTACTTTGATTTTTTTGAAAATCGCGTATCTGAATGTTGTAAAGTTTAGAATCTATAGATATTTTTATTTTATTTAGAATCTACAATTAATTATGATACAACTACAAATGTATATAATTATATATTATCATAACTAAAGCATTTAATATATTTCTATGGTGTAAAAATTTATAATTTTGTTTGTAATTGTAATTTCATTATGTTTATTGTACAATAGTTTCTACTTGTATGTGTAGTCCTAATATACAGTAGATCATGGAAAAAACCCTGCTAGAACTATTGTACAACCTCGAAATTCCGGAAGAGAACGGGGCTTCCCCGGATTTTCAGGAGGGGAAGAGGAAATATTTTGACAGCTATGATATCGACTGAAGAGGGAAATAGTCATCCTTCTTTCACAAACATCCAGAAGCAAATAAAGTATTTACTCTGGCTAACCGTTATAAATTAAAATAGATGATCTAGAAAATATTTGAAAATACAACGAAAGAAAGCAACTGAATAGATATCTCAGAATATACAAAAGAATAGTACGATATAACAAATTAAGTCTTTGCTAAACTGGGACAAAAATTCTGATCATCATTTTAAAAATGATTACCATTTTAAAATTACCATAATGAGTACTTTTATAGACAGAGATTTGAAGTGATGCCACTGATAAATATCCTTACATATTATTTCTCAAATATCGGAATCAGCATACACATAATCTACGTATTATTGTCCTTCTCATATGAGTTTTAACCCTTCCATTTTGTCAAGAGCAGATACGGATCGTGTTTTGAGGCAGGATGCAGAAGTGACGAGAACTATGTTAAGATGCTATGTTGAAAGCGACCGATGTCTTTGCCACTCCGGTGGATCTGATGAAACTCCAAGACAAGATAAACTGGGCGAGACGTTTATTAGTGTTATGTAGGTATATTGTATAGGTATTATTGTATATTCGCACGATGGCTGAAACGTGTTGTGCCCGATCTGTTAATTAATTGGATTCGTCTCAGTAAAGTTAGAACCTTTGTACATGGTCGAGTTTCTTCATTAAGTGAGAAAATTTGTTTATTACTGTTGAAGTAAATTCAGATGCCTGTCTAGATTTATATTCACCTACTGTTCAAGAGTTTCGTTAACTTGAATTCTTAAAATCTTCTTGAATCTTTTGATGCTGAATTGTTTTTTTTTTCCATTTGCTTTACAGACGAGCCTTGTCATTCCCTTATCAACGAATAATTAAGCTTTCGTTTTAACTGAATTATTAGACATAACAAAAAACATATCCACAATACGGATTCAATTTCTTTTGAATATTCAAGATTTTAGAGCAAGGAAAACTACTGTAAACACTCAATGCAATCTTTGAATGTACTTTAAAAATCTACTCAGTTTTGTTTCCAGTAAATATGACTGATAACGAAAAATGATTAACATGCTGAATTATTTATATAGTGATATTTAAAACGTAAAATAGGTATGATTTTTCTTTAATCCCTAGGAAGCTTTAGGCTGAAATAATGTAATTATATACTGCACAAAATTTCAATGATTTTGCAATGAGAACTTAATTTGCACGAGAAGATTGATTACATCTTCAATTTAAACTAGCACAATTTTATGATTAGTTATCAAGTTGGTTTGATGACAAGAAATTAATTCTTACCCGGAAATAAAAATAATAACGATGAACGTTACAAAAATTTTAAATTGAATGAATAGGCACTGGAAAAGTAATTTCAGGATTGGATGTCATTGAGTGAAATATTAACTGTTTTTGTATTTATTATAAAACAATGTTTTATTATTGAAACGCCCTTAGAGGTTATATCTTAGTCATTACTGTGTATACACTAGCGTATACACTTTATATATACTACTTAGAGTAATATTGGAAAGGTAATTTATCCCTTCAAATAACAACTACTCTTATAAAAATTCTTCATAACCACATTTTTTGATAAAAACAAAGGGAAGGTAAATATATTATTACTTCGATACAATTATAAACGAATAATATTTTAGAGGAATTTGTCAACATTTTTAATACTTTTTTTGAATTTGTGCAAGGTGCAACTGTTAACTGAGAAATTTTTCTTTGTTTATACATGGGAAAGTGTTGATAATACAGGATTCAATCCTGAACCTACCTTTTTCTTCATCAATTTTGAATAAGAGTTTTGAAGGATAACATGTGGTTATGAAGAATTTTTATAATATTCAGTGAATTCAGTTTTTTAAACAACTACTCTTGTTTCTTTATCCCTAAAAAAATTCTTTTGTTCCCTCTACATTCCCCGTGTAGCCAATTTCTTGTATTTATTCAACGCAACATTTTTCCAACAGATTATAGATGGATAATGAACCTACACTTATCTACATTACTTTTATTTCCAGCATTTAAATATTCTGAATTAGTAATAGCTTTTTCTGTTTTTCTAATGGATGGGGATTATGGAATGAAATTTACTTCAAATTCAAATTCCTTCTCGTCATCTCATTGATTAAACATTTCAATGTAGATTGCTTTGCTACGATACCGATTTTCATTATGCTACTGATAACGAAAAATGATTAACATGCTGAATAATTCAAATAGTGATAATGGAAACGTGTAATACGTATGATTTTTCTTTAATCGCTTGGAAACTTTGGGTTGCAAATGTCTACAAGCTCATGGATGTGGAGCCGAATAATGGAGGCACATCCTTTAAAATTCAGAAAATGGTTTTTAACGTTATAATTAAACCTACGATGTATGCCGCTGGGATTTGGGGAGACACTATAAAGAATTTGGGAAACAGAAAATGTTTTGATTCTATGGTTAGACCCTATCTAATTTCTATCGCCCGTACTTACAGAACGGTTTATACGGAGGCTCTTTACATTTTGTGTGATATTGTTCCCATGTGGATCCAGGCACATAATATTTTTAAACATTATGAAAGTGTATTATAGGGTAATTATGTACAGAGTTTGCCCCCGCATTTGTGGGTCCATCCTTCAGAGCTGGATTCTATTGGGATTACTAATTGGTTAGAGAATTCTTTTGTGCTTGATATAAATATTTTTACGAATAGATCCAACATTAAATGTTCTTTCGTCGAGAAAATCCTTAGCTAAACTGTTTTCTATAACCTAAGGATAGCTTCCGTTAAGCCTCTCATCTTTACTTTTCGTATTCAAGTTTGATTGTTCCTTTGGAGTTGGTCAACTTCACCTTAACTAGCATCGGCTCGCTGTTATTATCTGTTACTTTGGATATTATTTTCGAACGAAATGGTTTTTTTTTTTTTAACTACTAACGATAATCGTCTGACTTGGTCCGGTCGGATCTAACTTGCCTTCGACAATACGACACTGCACTATGGATTTGATCCTCCATTCTGTAGGGGTTGGGGCGGAATCACTGGGTCCTTGTACTCCCTTTCTACTTGTGTCGACGCACTTACAAACGTTAACATGAGTCGTTTACTGCCTCCTTGGGTATAACGGCTGTTGGCCCGTCTCAACTCCGGGATGTGTTTGCACTTATCTCGGTCGGAATAAAGTCTCGCCGCCCGAGATATGGGGACGACCGTTCACCTGGCTAACCAAGTCTAACTGCCTCTTTCCACATCTTCAAAGACCTCCCTTCCATTCGGTTTCGCGCCAAAAATAATATCACTTGCTAACCAATAATAAATTCTCAAACGACGCACGTGATACACTTTTCCCACGCGGTAACAACACTGCTCTTCCCCCCACCCCCCACCCCAAGTGAGTTTGAACTCCGCAGCAAGAAACCATATGTTTCTCATTAAAACAAATTACGACGATTCCTCGTCTTTCTCTTATAAAACGTTTCTAATGGATATTCCTCAATGCAATCCAGGTAAAAAACGAAACAGAAATAATAACTAACATTAAATGAATACTTGTTTTTTATTTTCTTGATTTTAGTCTTTGAGGGGTCAAAGCTTCCATCAAGTATTCTTAATACCTCCCCTCGTACGCCTTTTGAGTCATGCACTAGCTGATTACCTCTGGCTGAGGAGAGCCTAATAAGCTCGAAACGGCCGTCCCAGAGTATCAGCTCGACTCAAAAGGCATTCTTATTTCAATTATTGCTTTTATTTTGCCCATTAGAGGGTTTGTTATTTATTTGTTTATTTTTTTTTTTTTTTCATTTTCCTTTTGTGGTCAAATATCTTTTGTGGTAGCCTGAGTGCTGCCCAAGGTTTTGGAATCCACATTTTGTTCTTGTTTTTTATTTTCTTGATTTTAGTCTTTGAGGGGTCAAAGCTTCCATCAAGTATTCCATCAAGTAAACATATATATATATATATTTATATAAATTGATTTTAAACTATAAAATGAACACAAAATTTGAATAAGCCTTGTTTTTCCCAAGATTAAATTCCCAATCCATGCATTATTGTCACCTATTGCCATTCGCAACGTGACATTATTTATTATGAAATTTTGCCGAACCCAAAAATGTTTCCCCCCCCCCCCCCCACGCTACCCACTGTTGAAAATGATCAATTGCATCCTCCAAATACTGGTTTGAAAATGATCAACTGCATCCTCCGAATACTGGTTTGAAAAGAGCCAATCACAAAGAAAAAATGTTAATCAAAACCACTCTCTATCAAGATGAAAGTAGAACGTCTGGGTTTTGATCTCAACCGAAATCAACGTTGCGTCTTCAAGACACATAACTCAGCTGTGGCAATATGTATGGGGACAAAGATGATCCAGAAATTTTTGAAGAATGGTTACAATGTCATCAGTGGTGTATGTGGGCATATCTCAGTTATGCTGAGAAGTGGGGAATTTAAAAGAAACACTTTACACGTGTGGTAAATGTGTATAAACCCTACAACTCATGTACCTTAGGCGAGCCTACACTATTTGTTTGCAATTTGTAATCAATTGCATCCTCCGAATACTAGTTAGAAAATGATCAATTGCATCCTCCGAATACTGGTTCAACAATAAAAATTTTCACTTTAGTTGTGCGATGCATTTCTCAGAATGTAGTATACTATAATAAAATGCATAATGTAATATCTGAATCTATTACTGTGCTAGCTTGCTGTAATACATTCTATGTATTCTAACCCATTTTTCTCATTAAAAAATGTAGGTCAGGTTTACTTCAATCATTTAATCTGGCCATTCTACAAAGTTCTCTTAAGTCTTATCTTGACCACAATTATAGCCTTTGAAAATGATCAATTGCATCCTCCGAATACTGGTTTGAAAATGATCAATTGCATCCTCCAAATACTAGTTTGAAAATGATCAATTGCATCCTCCGAATACTGGTTTGACAATGATCAATTGCATCCTCCGAATACTGAGTTGACAATGCTCAATTGCATCC
>JAFIDM010000001.1:12783167-12804780 GCA_023159025.1 Thereuonema tuberculata
TCAATTGCATCCTCCGAATACTGGTTTGACAGTGATCAATTGCATCCTCCGAATACTGGTTTGAAATAATCAATTGCATCCTCGGAATGCTGGTTTGAGGATAAACCATTGGGTTTAACCTCATCATAGCGTGATACCATTAGGTAGTGTGTTCCTCTCGTCGGTAAAGGGAGTGGTTCTGTAGGCGGTAGCTCTGGATCATCGGGGCTGTTGTACGCCTTGAGGCGGGCAATAAGTGCTACTTCCGGATGCGGGCGGCTGATCGAACATTCCGGAGCTGCGATAACCTCGTAAGTCACAGGTGACGTCTGCCCGGATGACTTTGAAGCGACCGTACCAGGAATGCAGCAACTTTCGGCCAGGCCGACTCGCCGGGTAGGGATATGAACCCAAACAAGATCAGCTGGCCGGAAGGCTAATGGGCAATGACTGGCGCCGTACTGGCGTTTGTTGGTCTCCTGAGCTTCTCTTATATTGATCAGAGCTAATTGGTGTGCTTCGTCCAGGGAAGCTTTGAGCAATGCGTGGTAGTCCTATTGAGGTTCGATGTGGGCTGGCAGCAAGCTATCCAACATCGTGCGGGGGTTCCTTCCGTGCAACAGGTAAAATGGCGAGTATCCTGTGCTTCGTTGTACCGAGGTGTTGTATGCGAACGTCACAAAAGGGAGAATTTGTGTGTTCCACGTCCACATACATGGATATCATATCGGATAAGGTACGATTCAGCTTCTCACACAATCCGTAGGTCTGTGGATGGTAGCCTGAGGTCTTATGATGAATCGTCCGCCACAACTGAAGCGTCTCGGCGATTGTTGAAGACAGGAACTGCGATCCTCGATCAGACAGGAGAATTTGCGGCGCTAAGTGTTTGAGCATGAGATCCTCTACGAAGAACTTAGCTATCTCGGTCGAGGTTGAGCAATCTCAAAGACCCAACTGGAAGACTTGCGAGATGGTCCCTCAGATTGCAGGAATACCACATGCATATTATTTACAAGTCAGGACTAATGCTGGCCGAACACATAGCAATATGCGGCAATATTGCTGGACAATATTGCTCTTTTTTATTGCTGACAACCGTTTCCAGCAATAAAAATGAACAATATTGCCCATTTCAACAATACTGGTATTTTCTAAATGTGTGACCGAGCAATCTGAACTTATGACGTTTTATTAAGTTGATATTAAACTTTGGTCATCTGCCTTATACGTTTTCGGAGATATTTTGAAGGGTAATTTTGATCCGCCGTGCCGGCGTGGTCGTGCGGTCTGCCGTGAGTTCCTCCTCTTCTATTACGAACACCCAAGAGTGATTTTCTCCATCTTTGAATAATACGAATATGGCGACATGCCTTGTTTCTTGCTGTGGTGCACAATATAATGTCCTTTTCGCTATCCTTACGCCTCTTCCTGGGAAATTTTTGTGAATCAATCCACACTGCTTACTCATTCCATTACTTAATTTCTTTCCTCTTCCCAGCATTTCCAGATTTTGAATACGCCAGCTGTAGATCTATCTAGAAATTCTGCAATCTTCTCATAAGGCCAACCTGCTACTCTAGCTCCCACGACGAACCCTTTTTCCCATTCGGAAAAGGGTTCTCTATTAGCAAAGTGGGTCATTTGCTTGCTTTCCTCGTCCCAACCTTTCCAGATTTTGTATGCGCCTGCTGCAGATCCATTTAAAAAGTCTGCAATCTTCTCATAAGGCCATTCATCTGCCAGTCTAGCTCCCACGACGAACCCTTTTTCCCATTCGGAAAAGGGTTCTCTACTAGGAGAGTGGCTCCTTTGCTTGCTTTTCTTCTCTTCCCAGCCTTTCCAGATTTTGAATACACCAGCTATAGATCTATCTAGAAATTCTGCAATCTTCTCATAAGGCCAACCTGCTACTCTATCTCCCACGACGAACCCTTTTTCCCATTCGGAAAAGGGTTCTCTATTAGCAGAGTGGGTCATTACAAACTTCTGGGGATATGTGGAATGGATCACTTTTTGATAACGAATCCTATCAGCATTTAATTTGGATGAACATTAGGCTATGTGCTTCAATGTTAATTGTCAGACTAGGAATTAGTCAAAGAGAGCCATTAGTTATATTAACAATAATTATTAAATTCATACAAGTGAAATAGTAAAGTGAATTTCATTAATTATTAAATTCATAAAGTGAATAGACATACTCTAACAAGTAGAGTAGTTTATATTTGTGTTAACTATAACTCGTAAACATACAAGTGGAAAAGTTAAACGTGAACTAATGTTTTATAGAGGCAACGTTATTATAGCAGTATTACTACATGACTGTATGAGCGTGCTACTTATATTATAAAGTGAATCCTAGTTTGAAGATTATTATTAAGTTACCTGCTACAAGTGCCTTTGTGAAAACTTAGAGAACAGTACTTTGAATCAAATTATTTTATTTCGAATAGAAACAATTGTATGCAGAATTTAAGGAAATTGTTTTCAATAAGCTTCGAAATAAACCTTTTTATGATTTTAACCATATACACACTAATTTCCTTGCGTGCTTTGTTTAGTTATTATGCGTACTGCAACAATACAGCAGCAAATCTCCGGTCGTAAGAACCGTGAAAACTCCTCACTTACTTCTGATTGGTGGATGGCGGGAAGTTCCTGACTGCGGCGACGTTGTCTGGGTTGGGGTGAATTCCTTCCTGGCTGATGATATGCCCGAGCACAGTGACTTCTCGGGTGGCAAATGTGCACTTCTTGGGGTTTAACTTCAGGTGGGCAGCGTTAAGGCATCCCAATTCGGTGTCCAGTCCTCGCAAATGGTCTTCGAAGTTACGTGAGTAGATGAAAATATCGTTTAAGTAACACGGACAGATCGACCATTTCAACCCAGGAGAGGGTTATCCACAATGAAACAGGTGAACTCCAGCTGAAGTTACTGTAAATGTAACCACTTTCACTTCCCGTTTCCCTCGATTTCCAACCAAAAGTCGAAGACAGATTAAAGTCATCTTCCTCTATTTCCTTCCTATTAACTTGATAACCAGAGCACGAGGGTTCATTATAGTCCTCTTGATATTTTGTTCTATTATTTGATTTACTATACGCCAGTTGACAAAAAAGAAAGCAGCGATGCTTTTGATTACATCAACATCTGATCTGTTCCTTACTACACCGGTGTGCTGTCTGAATTGAGGCGACTTACAATCATCTAAAACTTCTCTCAGATGTCTGTAATTTTCAAATGTATTTAATTGTTTAAATTTTAATGCAATTGATACATATTCCTTGCTGCTGGATGGATTGCAATCTGAGATTCTTTCTCTCTGCTTTTTTTACTTATATTTGCTGTCGGTTTACTTATTGTCTGATTTTTAAAAAAACATTTAATACATTAAAAAATACAGGACACCACCGGTTTCGCCTCCATGACGAGGCATTGACGAGTGACAATAATTACAGATAAACATGGATATTTAAGTGCTTCTGCAGCCCCTTCGAATGAAATCTGCAGAACAGATGGTGCCATCTTTCGGTCGAAAAAGTTTTCTAACTGCGTCCTCTATGGGTTGGAATATGGAACTTGTAATGAAGTCGTCTGCTGCAAACGTCCGTAAGGTAGCTTCTTAACGGGAACCTGAGGAAAAAAAAAACCCAGAACAATGGAAATTCAGAACCGAAAATTAGAGGGGATCATTTTCTATGTGTCTACTTCGTTTGTGGAAGCCATGTTGATAGGTTAATCGAACAGAATTACAATCATTGTAACAATGATTGCTTGTAAAAATATGAATTGACTCCTTTTCATTACAAATGATGAGGGGAAGGGACCAATCAAAAGAATGTCCGGTATTGGACACATGGAGAACTGTTAAATAATTAGTATCATGGTTTCTAATGGCGGTTTTATGCTGCGCCATGCGCTTATTAACAAGCTGCCGCGTCTCCCCAATGTGAAGGCAATCAAAACCCAAATACCAGAGGGCATATAGAACACCCCGCAGATTAGGATGGAGTGGGAATTCTTGTACAGGACTGAGAAAGTTGGAAATAGTTATTAGATGGGGCTGTTAATGAAATATCATAAGGATGTAATAACTTTCTTAATGTGGGAAATAATTTGGCATTTTTGTGCATACTTGATATTGCTATTTCTCGTGGGAACAGCAGATGTGTATATGCTGTGTAAAGCTCTGGCTAGATGGATATTGATGAATTGAAGTGGGTAATTATTGGAAAATTATAACGAATAGAAAGTAACTCAATATTAAAATTGTATAATGAACTGGAAAGTCTAAAAGCTCTTCGTGCCGCCCTGTTGACTACATTGATTTTAATAAAGTCGGGCAAGATGAAAGGAAGTTTAAGGTAAGACCTTTATCCTTGACTTTTCGAAATACAGAAGTATGGATTGAACTGTCCTCGTTTTACGAAAACATCTAGAAATGCGATGCCATTTTTTTACTTTCTCAATATATGCTTATAATTTTGGATGTCAGACTCGTCAACTCCAAAACCAAAATGTCGTCGACTTTTAACATGACTTCTTATTTGATTTTTCTATTGTTAACGTATACACCTTTCAAGCTCTTTATGATTGTACATTTTCTACGTAGATAAAGATTCGCCACGCTGCCTTCAACATTCCTGACTCCACCAACAGTTCAGGTGGGGAGAGGTAAGAAAGTTAACCAACCGGGTCAGTCGATTTCACAGGCAAGACAGGGGGGGGGGGGGAGCGCCCAAGAAACTGAATAGGATGTTGAGTAAGCTTGTTACCTGTGATAAGGTACTTCACCATGTCTAGGTCTTGCTGTGATTGGTTGGCATCCCAAATTCCAAAGGATGAGATTGGTTTTTCGTTTTTGAATTGCGCAAATTACCAAGGTGGATACTATAGCGTTTGTAGAATCAATGGATCTAAAACATAATTCCAATTTCTTAAATATCAATGACGTCGAAGCATCGAATTATTTTTCATCCGAATTTAATTGATTTTAAATAAAAGTTCTTAATAAGAAGGCCCTCATGCACAACCTTGATATATGAGAATAAGGCACGACCGTTTGGGGATTCATTCCAGCAACTCTGCCACATGGCAGAACCCCCGGTGTTCATAATTAATCCAGAGAAGCTATGAGGAAGGGGTCAAATAATCGTAATGTCATTATAGAAGTAGCTAATTTGGCTTCCCGGTCAGCCTCCTCGTTACCAAAGTCACGCTTTGTGGGCTTTAATCTATAAAAGATGGCAATTGATGCCCTTGTGTTTAAGATCTTGATGATTGACGTGGGTGTCTCGAGCATCTGTATGGAGATGGAGCATCGAGCAATTTCATGAAGTGAAAAACTGGAATCAGAAACAAAGGCAATATTTAATTTCTTCCCCCTCCAAAAGTCAGCCACCCTTAGAACAGCATTTCGGAAAGCACACAATTCAGCCTGGAAAACTAAACAATTATCTTTCTCTAATAATCTCAATATTATTACAGACATTATCTTTTATTATAAAAGAGAAACACGCTTTGTTATTAATTTTTGATCCGTCCGTGAAAATGACAGTATCATAGTTTTCCTGTGTCTGACCCCAATTCTTAATCTCGATGTTGCTTCTATCTACCCAATCGTCAACGGTGACTCTCTGGGAATAGTAGCCACTAGTAAGGCGTTGATAGGGGAAGGACAGGTGAAAAGCGATTGAGGACGTGAAGAGCCTTGTAGGTCTTAGTAATAACCAGCAGAAAGGGTCTGCCTATTGTACCTAATCGTTTTTTCATCTTGCTCTTGAGGGCATCTTTTCCCCCTATCTTTGCACCGCAGAGAATTTTATGTTTAATAATTACATTACAAATTAATTTCTTAATTTTAGAGAAAATTCCTCCGTTGTTAGGAGCTAGGGCAGGAAGTTTCCTATCATTATTTGTTACTTTTTTCCTTAGGTATTGCAAGTGGTTGGTCCATGACAGTTGAGTTAAAAACAATTCCAAAATAAGTTAAACTAACCTAAAAAGGAATTATTGACTTGGCAATCCTAATAACAAGATGGCGCTGTTATTTTTTTAAAAGGAATGAAAAGAGCCGTAGTTTTTTGTGGGGGGATAGTTAATTTATTTGTTGTTGCCCAAGCTTTCAAAACATTGCAGAGGGTTCCTAATATTTTCAATTTTTTTCACAGAAGGGGCAATAATAACAGCCGCCGTGTCATCAGCAAAGGCCTGGACACGAAATGGCATCCCTGATTTGATTCTCATTACAAAATTCTTCAAAAGAAGAAAAGAGTTCCTCCATAATACGAAGTCACAGGATAGTACTAAGGTTACTATCCTATGGACACCCCTTAGAACTTTGTAAAGATGCAGAAACGAGATGGACGTATCGGTAATGCAAAAGGGATTTTATTAAATAAAAAATATCAGAAGGACAACTGCCCTCCTTTGAAATATTCAAAACCATGGGAGATGCCATGCGTTGTTGAAGGCATTAGTAATGTCCAGACAGATTACAATAGCATGGTGCTCCCTTGCTAGATAAGTCATCGAGAAGAGCTTCGGGGTTCCCGATAGTACTGCGGCCCCTCCGGAATCCGTATTTGTGGTCGGATAAAAGATGGTTTACCTCCAAATAATGAATTCATCTATTACTTACATCAATTTTTTGAATAATGTAAAAGGTAATTTCAAAAATATTAAACTCCTTAAACATCTTTACTAACGATATTTCGAAAATATATGCTACTTTAACACGTTTTTATTAACTCGCTTTCTTGTCTGTCTGTCTGTTTGTTTGTTTCGGTAAAAATTTTGTAATTGAATTTAACTATCTTCCCGATGAGCTAAAGACTTGAAACTGTAAACATAGCTCAGAACTGGATGATAATTCAATATTAACCACTCAACTTTTTCAACAAATGGCGATCGCGACAATTTGTTCGAGTCCTCGAGGTTCAGAGATTATAAACATTTTTGCCGGTAGAAAGAAATGGCGGCGTCCAGGGCTTTTTAGTTTTGATGGTTAAGTAATAAAGTAGAATATTTAATAATTTATAATATCAGGTCAAGGTAGTAGGTTTATCGTGAAAATGAATATTCCATTATTTATGAAAATGCGAAGAGAGTTCATTTACTTTTTGATGAAAATTTTAAATTTTTTTTAACAACTAACTGATATCGTATTTACTTAATCTCATCAAACTGTTTAAAATCGATTGAAAAATATCATACGTACACAAGACTAAAAGCAAAAAATAATTAATTACAAAAAATAGTTTTTTGAATATACCACGTTTTTAAAACGGACTAAAAATAAAAAGTAAAAAATAATTTTTCCTAACCCCATACAGCTAGTCCTGAAAATTTGTGAATAGTCCAAGATAATATACACTGCCATCTCAATTATATCATCTCAGTTATTATCTATTGCAAGATAATCTACATCCATACAGTCTCAATTATCTATTGCATGCGCCCCACGTTTTTCGTTTTAAATCTTACTATCTGTATGGGGTTAGGATTATATATGGGCTAGGAAAAATTATGTTATACTTTTAGTCCGTTTAAAAACGTGGTATATTAAAAAAACTATTTTTGGTAATTAATTATTCTTCTGATAAAAAGTTCAGCCCGTGCACAAAAGTTTAAAATTTAATATTAAAAATTAAAAAAGGAGTCCCATAGCTTTCACCACTCTTGGACGTGGCTTCCTCACGTGGCTTATCAATAATTTTGGCACACGTGTAAAAAACTTTATAATTATTCTTCTTTAGGTTATAAAAAAAACGAACTTCTTGTGTTCCTTCTTTAAAACATATAAACAAACATGAAATCATACAATGATGACAAAACATTAGTAATAACAGTAATCTATAGTAACAGTAAACGATATCAATTTTGAAAACGTTTAAATTAATAATGATATAGTTGATAAATAATTCATACATAAATAGTAAATGATATCAATTTTGAAAACGTTTAAATTAATAATGATACAGTTGATAAACAATTCACACATAAATAGTAAATGCATCAATTTTGATTACGCTCAACTGTTAAAATAACAATGATATAGTTGATAAATAAATAATAACAGAAAATTTTTTGCTCAAAATATTAAACTTTAGCATTGAATATATTTTTAAAAAAAGTTTAGCTTTTTACTTTTAATGATTTATCTTATTGAAACATTTTTTGGAATTAATAAAACATGATTGATTCTAATAAGAGTCTGTCTTAAAATTAATCCACTAATAAAAGCACTTACGTGTAAAACTAGTAAAATACCGCAACGTTTCAAATCTTCATCCTACATTAACATTTATTCTCAAGCATGCCCCCATTTATTTAAAAAATATCATCCTAGTTAGGATTCGTTAATTGAAATGACCGTGGAAGAGATAAAAACGGAAACAGAGACCTCCCCCTGGTGTTTAAAAAATTAACTATGATAGCGGAAAGAGCCTTCTGCTAATAAAAAGAGCGTCCTAGTTTTTTATCGGTGTTGGACGTTTTTATTATTTAATACCAGATGTTCATGGATAAAAAGGGGAAACTATTAAATATCGTATTCCATGATGTTGGCCGTGGAAAGATCTTGATTAAAGCTCTAAGGATAATAATCATGCCAGACTCATAAAACATTCTTAAGTAATTATCCTCTCTGACTTCGAAAATAATCGGATTGCTGATATCCAAATCAAGGTTATTAACCCGACAATAGCATGCTATGTGGAATGCCATATTACCCTTCTTTATAGCATAGGCGTGCTTTTTGAGACGTGTATCGAGGCATCGTTTTGATTGGCCGAAATAGAGGCATTTGCTATTCCTACTAGTGTTATTGCTGTCCCTTTTACATCTTATCCCATATATGGTGCCCTGTGTTTACAAATGACGTTTTTTGTTTGTAGATTTTTTTTTTTTTTTTTGCTTTATTATGGAACCGATAGTATTTCTAGGTTGAGATGCTAACCCAATACCTGATTTGCTTAAGACCGGTTTTAGCTTTTTAAACAATATCTCATCATAAGTAATTTGATATGTAACTTCGTATTTTTGACGTATTATTATTTTCAATAGGATTGGTCAAAATGGGCTGTATTCGATTGTGTCTGATTGCTCCTTCCTTTTTAAGGAATCTAACATCATATTAGGGAGCCCGTTATTTCGAAAAATGTTCTTGATAGTTTGTATTTCTTGCTGTAAAAGCCTCTTAATAGTCTATCAAGTGCCGTAGGTATCGAATTATTTTTGTAGTTGGTTGGAACAGAGTCGTGATAATTGATGGTTATATGTGGGTCGGTTGGTTTTCGATAGACCATAGTTTCATATCCGTTGTTGCTCCGTTTAATTAACACGTCCAAATAGGGAATATTCCCTTTTTCCTCTTTTCCATAGTGTATTGTATCATCTTGTTTACTTTTGCAGGTACGTTGATATTTCCTTCTTAATTATAAATAGATCCTATATGGATACAATAATTAATGATTTTTAACGGTGTAATGTATGTAACCAAAGACTATCGATGGACAACTCTTCATATTCAATATAGTTCAAACACACACTGCCAATATGGCAGATGATGGCAGACCCATGAATACGCCGGATGTTTGAGTATACAACCGGTTATTAAATGAAAACATTATATTAAAATATTGCATACCTTCTATAATGTGGGGATCATTTTCCACAGCGTGCTGCACTGCTTTCAAAATTAATGACGGCGTTAATGATGTGTACAAATTAACGACATCTATATGAGCGGATAAAGTCCAATAATGGTTGACGATTAGCGATACAATACTTAGAATGATAATCAACGATATTAATCTTCTTTTCGATAATTTTGAAAATAAACATAATAGCCTTATCAATTTATTATCGGTCTAATCCTATAAAGGGAGTTTAGTTTTTTAGATAGTCCTATTAATTTGGGTAGGGAACTATTATGCAATACGATCTTATTTATAATTTAGAAATTAAACCAAGATCGCGAGCCTTATTGAGTTTTAGGACCTGTGTTTCCGATTGTCCAATTGCGCAGAAACCGTTAGTATTCTGAATAAACTGCTCGCACATGCGAGTATATTCATCTTTATTCAGTATGACAATAGCACCTACCTTATCAGCTTCTGTGAACACTGTTGTTGCGCATTTATTCTTTAAATAAATGCATTGTATTGCAATGTACTAAGGGTGGGTTTTGATTTTCTCTTGGATTTGAACTTAGTCATAATCCACCGTATTTTTTTCCGTTCCTGCATGTTGTGAATAAATCTGATTTGCGACTCAAGATTTGTTAAGGTGTCCATAAAGCCGATGCTCTCGTTACCGACGTTAAACTGCAATCCTTTCTTTAAAACATCAATTTGCATTGCATATTGGTTAGAACTATGTGGCTATCATTAATATCTTTATGATTATTCATGTTATCATTATCTTACTGACATCTAAGCTTAGAGTTCATGAGTGTACCAGGCATGCCAAATTTCCGCGGAAACGCGGATTTCCGCTTTTTTCCTTTTTTGCAGATTCGCGGACTTCCGCTTTTTTCCTTTTATTTTTATTATTTTCCCTTTTTTGTTTCGTGATACACCGTGTTTACGAACGTTTTTATGCCCCTCCTCGTATGTATATTAACATTTGTATATTACTCGACTTGCAAACAAATTTTGTCTTAAATTTTACCTCGCGCATAATTTCCTCTTTTTTACATTTTCCCCACTCTCATGCCTGGTGTACCCAATTTCCTACAATGTCTTTCAGAGATGGCTTTTTTCGCACCTAGTTCATTGCCACGGCCTGTTCTGTATGATCAAAATAGTGCTTCTCTTGTAGTTAATACCATTTTCACAGCAACACTGATTAATCTCAAATCCACAATCATTCCTGTCCCGAATACAAAAGTCGCCTACTTGTTCATCTGGCAGTGCCACCTTTCATGTGGTCAAATTGTTCAATGTCATTTGTCCTTTAACCTTTAAAGAGTTATGAAGGTAGTAAGAGTGTGCTGGGTCATTCCATAATAACCTTTGTTACAATTATGACATGGAATGTAATAAACAACATTTTTTTCTTCTAATATGTCATTGTAATTTTTTTTAGGAAAACGGTCAATACAATTCTTATAAGAATAATCATAGGTATGTCAGGTTCGATTTTGCATACGGGAGGTGTTACGCTCGGTATACACTTTCACCGGCTGCAGCAATCGCCAAACCAAAGAAGGTAACTCCGACAACTGGTAGAAATATAACAAGCACGGCTATTAAGAAAGCTCCATTGGTTCCCACGAAAAGAGCAGCTACGTTGCCAACTGAAGGAAGTTTTAAAAGAAGGAAGGTGGGAGTGAATGAGGCGGACAGAAGAACCTTGCATATTGCTGCTGTAAAGCCTATAACAGTTGGAGCTGTTGGTGTCAAACGGAATCTGGGCAAGACGGAGGGTGCTGCTTCGAAGGTTGTTACCAACAAACCAGGGAGACTACCAAAGCCACTTTTGGAATAGAATTTGATGAAGGATCTGTTTCCTGAATTCGATAAATGCTTGTTTTTATTTTTGTAAACGGTTAAAATGTTATTTCATCACTGAAACAATGATTTTCCTTTTACAAGTTATTAATGTAGGTTTTGAAGACACAAAATATTGTATGTAAACAGAAACCGAAAAAATCATATTTGATTTTCATCATCTTCTCTTATATTTATAAAAATAAAAAAAAAATGGTTTTCTTGGAAAGAAAAAAAAACAGGATTAACAATTTTCAGGATAATTTATTATTTTTATTTTAATTGAAAAATACTCAATATTTGCAAAATTCCAAAAAACAAAACAAAAAAACCTTGCAGTAGTATTGTTAATCTTAAAAAAAACGTAAGGAATTAAAGATTACGTTAGATGAGACAAAAGAAAGGGCCAGTAAACAACCCCTACCGGATCCGAAAGAATCCGATTTCCTAACACTGATCATTGCCGATCAAAAAGGAAGAGAGAAAACGAAATGAATAAAGAGGCGGCGCTAATTTGACAATACTTGAGCACATAGTCAGAGAATAATTTGAAAGAAAATACTGAAGAAATGATTGTTAGGTTTTAGGTTAAAATTGTTAGGTTTTTAGATTAAAAACTGTTTAATTAAAAGCAAAACTTACAGAGCAAATTTTGGTGAATACCCAGATTGCCAATAACTTAACAATGAAAGTTAACGTTTTGTTTAACTCATATGCTGACGCACACGCCTCGTGAAGGCATTATTTCTAACACTCCCACTTGCAATCATTCATCAGCAGGTATCAGGTTGCCAGGTTTTCAGCAAGTCCAAGTCTTTTGATGCATCACCAATGCGTCACTCTTCCGAGCCCTTTAGTCAGCACGTCCGCTATCTGGTTTTTAGTCGACACGTAGTTGATTATGATGTGGCCTTCAGTAATCTTCTTACGAATGAAGTGATGCTTCACATCAATATGTTTTGTACGAGCATGGTGCACAGGATTTTTAGCTAATGCAATAGCTCCTTGGTTGTCACACAAAATGTTGATTGTAATCGGAGTAGTAAACAAGATGTTTGTTATTTCCCGCATAAAGTTTTTGAGCCATATAGCTTCTTTTGTTGCTTCTGCTAACGACGTGTACTCTCCTTCTGTTGTAGAGATAGCAATAGTTGGCTGTTCCTTGCTATTCCAGCTGATTGCTCCGTTGGCTGCAAAGAAAACGTAACTATAGTGGAGCAAATCAGAGAACGACCGTGGGCACCAGATGGCGCGATGGTAGAATTTGAATCGATTGTTAATGTCAGTGTTTATGGCGGGAAAGTTTATGGCTTCTGATTGGCGACTCTCAAGCGAGGCAAACCTTTGTCAATAATTCTCTTAAGTCCTGGAATGATTAAGAGATCATTGTCCTCTATGAAGGTCAAAGTCATTCTCTGGGTGGTCCCCATATAGTAAAGCTTCTTCGATAATACATAGCGTTTGCCCAGTCGGCATCACAGTGTCCATAGATGAAATTCACCAACTTCAATAATGCCTAATTCTAACATTTTCTGAACTTCCATTTTCAATATTTCATTTTGTCTAAATGATGAATTGTAAGGTTTTATTCTTATAGGTTTCTCATTAATTAGATTTACATCATGTTCCACCAAATCAGTTAAACCTGGTATATTTTGAGAAAATATTTTTATATTTAACTAAAACTTTTACCAATTCATTTCTCTGATTATCATCTAATTTTTCAGACACCTCACAATTCTGTATAATTTCATTAAAATCATATTCATTAGAATTACAATCAATACAAGGAATATCCAACTCAGTGTTTACAAAATTATCTTCATATTCACATAGAACCAAATTCACAGCATCATATCTTTTATGATATGGTTTTAACATGTTTATATGATATATCTGATTGGAATTTTTTCTACCTGGTATGTTGACAATATAGTTTGTGTCAGATATCTTACTCTCAATTACACCTGGTCCAATGCATCGAACAGATAATTTTTGGGGTTGATTAAATGCTAACACTAATACAAGATCACCTTTTTTAATAAATTCCATTTTGATTGCATTTCTGTCATACCATACCTTTCTTTTTAATTTTATCTCCCTTTCTTTATTTTCAACAAGTTCATGATACCATTTTAATCTATTTATTAATTTCAATACATAATCTACTACAGAGCTATCTACTGTATTTTTCCCAGACCATTTTTCTAATATCAAAGTCTCAGGAGTTCTCAAATTTTTTCCATGAACCAATTCTGCTGGCGAAAAACCTGTGCTTTCATGTTTGACAGTTCTCAATGTAAATAATGCCAATGGAATAGGATTTTCCCAATCTTTTCCTGATTCATAACATAATCCCCTCAATATACGTTTAAAAGTACCATGGAAACGTTCAGCTCAATTCATCATCCTCAATCTAATATGGTTATATGATATTTTTATATCAAATCTTTTAAAAAAATTCTGTGGTTAGGTTACTCATGAAAGAAGTTCCCTGGCCACATTGAACTTCTCTTGGGAACCCCATTCGGCTAAAAATTTTAAGTAAGGCATTTATGATTGAAACAGATTTAATATCCTAGACAGGGACAGCTTCAGGATACCTTGATGATAAACAAATTGCAGTGATTACATATTTATTGCCATTTGATGTTTCTGGTAAAGGACCACATACATCTCTATTTATTTTAGAGAAAACTTAAGGTATTATTGGTACTAATTTCAAGGGTGCTTTTTTTTCTCATTCGGCTTTTTAGTTCTCTGGTAAACATCACAGGTGCGAACAAATTCTTCCATTTCTTTAAAACATCCTGGTCAATAAAAATATCTAGCCAATCTATCTTTAGATTTGGTGGTCCCCAAATGTGATGAAGTTCCTTCATGACACAATGATTTTATTTTTAATCTCAACTCTAGTGGTACAACAATTTGTTTTCTTTCATTTCCAATTTTATCAGCTGTAATCCTATGTAATATCTGATCGTCTTCTTTATAACATTCTTTATTAGCCTTCCTCTTCTGATCTTTTAACTGCTTTCATAGTGTACTTAATGATTTACTCTTATTCTGTAGTTCAGCAAATTCTTCCTAATTCAATCCAAGGATATCCACTTCTTCTTTTTTCTCTTCTTCTTTAGGGAGAATAACTTATTCTAGTCTATCTTCAAACTTGTCTTCAGTCTCTTGAGATTCAGTTATCTTCTCCAATTTAACTTCCAATTTCTTCTTTTGGACTTTCGTCTGCACAGCATTTATCGGACTAGGAATAACTTTTGGAATCATTTTGTCATTCATTAGTTCAACAGTTCTGTTTCCCAATAAATACCTTCCTTGATCGAACTCTTCAGCTATTATTACTGCCTTGGTAATAATCTTCCGAAAATCTCCACTTAAATCAGTCATATCCAATGGTAAACATTTAAGTTCCATATCAAGAGACTGTCTAACCCAAATTGTTTGACCTGTATACATTTCTGGTTTAACATATTTATTACAAAATAATGTCAATAGTAGCACCTGAATCTCTGGTAATGAATGACTGTATTATTACCATTTACCTTAGCTTGAATCATATAAGGCGCTAATAATTTATGTTCATTCATCTCACAGATGTTATTAATATTAGATTTAGAATCTTTACTTCCTTTTCTTTTCGGGCATTGTGGTCTCAAATGATTCTCAGACCCACACTCACAACATCTAATTTTAGCTCTCATGTCAAATTTTCTATTTACACCTGGTGAATATTTACTTATACTATTCCCAGTACTCTCTCTCCTTCTCCAATTTGTATCTCTTTCTGCATTGAATTTCTTATATTGATCATTTCTATTCGAATAACTGTCAACCCTTTTTTCATCTAAAAATTTCTCAATTGGCTTTTTTTTTACTACATCTTTTGCATTATCATATTGATCTAAGGTTTCTGCTAATTCAAGAGGCTGCTTATATGTTTCCCACTGATCAATAAAATGGTCTTTTACTTCTCTCCTTACTCTCTTCTTCAACTGATCCGTAATAATCAACTCTTTCAATGCTTCAAAATTATCTACCTTCATTCCCTCTATCCATTCTTCACAATAACTCTTTAATTCAAATGTAAAATCTCTCCAAGTTCTATCATATTTCTTTTGATGTTTATAAAATTTCTTTCTAAACTTATCTGGACTCAATTTGAATCTTTTTAATAACATTTGTTTAACATACTGATAATCATTTGATTTCTCTTCAGGTTCCCTAGCAATAATCTGTATAATATCAATAGGTAGTAACGACGTTAACCCTTTCAGACCTGATTTTTTTATTTAAGTGAAAAAAATTTTTTCTCTTTATTATAAACCTGGATTTTAGGATGCAATAAACATAGAAATTATTAAAATTATATTTTTATCAAATTATTTATGAATCTGTGAGTACGTCTAAAATATTGGACACCAGGTCTGAAGAGGTGTGTTTACTAAGTTAGTGGAAAAATTCTTAGGGACTGTTTGCTTGAAAAAATTTATTTTATAAAATTGATATATTTGGAAATTAGGAGGAAATTAGAAGTTATATATAAGGAAGCTATTAACCATTAATTAAAAAGATCATATAATTCGGATAAAAGTAATAATGTTTTATTTTATATGAAAACAACTTCTGTCTTTCTTTCGACATAAATGTACTTTACACGTAGAACACAGAACTCTTCGTTTTTGCCTTCGCAATCTTTATTTTTGCATCTGCCTCCATCCTTCCTTTAGTCTATTGATGGGAAATGATCGAAATGACCATACCGAACTTCTTCAATTGGATGTCTTTCTGGCCTTGTCTATCGTAGTTTTACTTCTTGAATTGATGTCTGATATTGCTTGGCCTTCCTCTTTTTATTTCTCGGATTTTGTCGAGAACAAACCAGTGTTTTCGGTTACTCTCATTCTAATTTTCAAGATGATTCAAAACATTTTTAATTCAATTATTATTGGTTTTCAAGTAGTTTCGGTATTCAATCCAGCTATTAGCAAGTACAAGACCTATCGCAGGTATTGCAACTCTTTAATTTCCATTTTCTTGACTTTTTTCACTTCCAAGTCTGATGGCTTCATGTGTTTTTTACTGGTACATCTTCAAAAAAGTCTTCATCATCTGTGAAATCTAGATCAGAAACTTCTGTAGATTTAATCATTTCAATGACACATGAAGCATCTTTCTGATTAGACGGATCATAGTTTCTTTTTTCCTACAAATAAAAAAGATAATATTATGATTATTTTAATTAATAAATAATTATATTATTAATATTTTTAATTATAATTATTATTTAATAAATACGTAATTATATAATATCGCATAAAATGAATTGTAAAGCTAAATATGTACCGGTAAATAGAAAACAGATTAAAAAGATATAATACAATATGATTAAAATGATATATTAATATTATCATATATATATTAATATGTTATTATAGTGTATATTTTGATTAAAAATTATTTATAGTGATTATTCATTTATTAGAATTAAAATAATTTATATCCCCAAACTGCTTTTATTTGTAGTATATAAAATTTGAAATATGTAAATAAACATCAGTTTTACTTCAGAAATAGTTGAAAACATATTGTAATAATAAGTTCAGCTATAAAATATTAATTAACATTTATTTTAGTTTTATTATGGTTTAAAATTACTTTTTCAGAAAATTATAATGCTAACTGCAGCTTCACTACACGTCAAAGAACTTTCCTAACTGCAGAATTGATTGCAACCTCTCAAATCTCATTTCCAAAATATTGGACATAACTTTAACAATAGAGTACAACAAATTATTACAAACACGAAAGCATTTCAAATTATTAAATGAAACTTGACATTGTTAAGATTGTTATAAATATTTTTTTAACTCAGAATTGTCAAAATTAATAACTAAACAAATTCCCAGAAGTTACTTACGAGAGGTTTCAGTTCCTTGTTCCGCCGCTGTGGTTTATAAACTTCGTAACTGATTCCGTAGCCACTTAATTAAAACCAGCACGTGAAAAATCTGATATAAAATGTCTAAAAAAAAAAAGGTGTATTGGGTCTGAAAGATTATTTCAGCTTTACAAGTACATTAACTGAATTTATAAGTTGTGTCCAAAATATTGGACACCGGGTCTGACAGGGTTAAATAAGTTATCCAAACTACTTCATCAATTTTTACCCTCTTTGCTTGCCTTTCAAACATAATTAAATACAAACTATTTAGGAGTAAGTTCTTTATCATAATTTCTGTGACTGATATAGTTTTCGTTGTTATAATGACTCTTAGCTTTTTCTTTTGTTGTGACATAGAGATTTGCTAGGTTGGGGTTCTCTATATGACCATAAAAGAAAACAAAACTAACAATTTAATAGTTATCAGTAGTCCCGGGTTGAGATGATGCCATCCCGCTGGGCCCATAGAGTAAAGATGGTTCAAACACCCACTACAACAACCTATCTACATTCCTTTTCACCAACGTTAATTAAGATTAAAATAATTAAATATTTATCTAACTTTTGTTTGACTAAATGTAATTCTATTCAAATTAATCTCTTTCCCTCTGTTTAAATATGTTTGAAAAAGAATAAACAACATTGTTATATTTAAATCAATGAAATACTTTATTGAAAAACATATTTATATGAAGATATAAAATACAACAAATACCAAAATTATCAAGTTGAAAAACCCCGAATACTTTTATTACTCCTTTCCCCTAGTTTCCAATTGAATTTAGAATTCCCTTCCCTCAGTTACCCTTTGGTGCACCAAGTATCTAAAGTAAACTTACTTAAATACACATCAAAATACCTTACATTGTAATTATAACTTCTCACACAAAATATAAAATGTATATTTTTTAATTAACACAAATTATTCCTCCTCTTAAACACCTGAACAATTGTATTAGGTTCGTAATACAAAACAAGCAATGTTATTTTCACCTTCAACCTCAAACAATATAATAACAGTGGCGTTACAGTACGCTGGATTCAATAGATCGTCTTTGTGGTTTTTAAATTGTCTTTCTTTTTTACACAAACTATAATCTGACGGTCAAATTAACCTTAACAACGAGATACAGATTTATCACTTTCCGGACAAAATGTCAAATACTTAAGTTCGTTCACCTTATACCTTTAATATCTTCAGAGTACCACAATGAACGCACCTACACATTTGGCTCTCACCTTATACGAAATTCGCCTGTGTGTATTAACCATGAGTTCGTGTTAATCTTGAACATCACAAATAGTTTTTAAAACAGTCATTAGCTAAAACTGTTGACTTCTAAATCTTCCTTTAACGTATGTTGGCGAGCGTTAGTCTTACTTTTGACATTCGTTTTCCCCAACAAACAGATATATTTTACTTACATAGTCTCAGTGATGGAGCCAGCCAGATACTTCGATCCCATGCAGAAATTCAGTAGTCGACGAACATGGCCTCCTCGTTTCCGTAGACTCGGGATGGATTTCGCACTTTCCTATTATTCCCGATTCGCCTTCAAGACACATACACTGAAAATCTACGCTCACAACTCTCACCTTATACTGAGAAGATGCGCGAGGCTTCACTTGCTTTCATCATGTAGTTGAATGTTTTGCGATAGATATTTATAAAACTAAAATGTTTCGTTGTCTGTTGTTTGAAAATAATTACGAACATGTTCAATGTGTACATGGGTTTTTAATGGGTCGCCCTTAACTTTATTTAATATAATTCCAGTGTTGGGAGTAGTTTTTTGAATGTGAAGTACACTAATATGCTGAAGTTGTAGATGACCTATGTTGCCATCTGGTGGTGGGAAATTGCGATGGAGATTTTTGCTTAATATCTGAAGTGTGTCGTCTCCTTTCATGAAATTGTCTGTCTTGATTCAACCAAAATTCACTTTTCGTAGCCTGAATGTAAAATATAAATCTTGGAAGAAACAAATGTAATTTAATCGAAGCAAGGATACATTAATCTGTCTTGGGGAGCAAAATATGTGAAATCTCATACAACAAAGCATGAGCGACGAAAATTAATCGCGACGCTGCTTGTAGGATCTCAACAAAAGTTTTGTCACAAGTTACCTTTAACTTGAATGAAATTTCTATCGTATAACATTTCTGTATTAATTGATCTATCTTAAATTGTAAACGCTGATGTAGAAACTCAAAAGTGAATTGAAAATTTCAGAAATCAAGTAATATTTTATTTTCGTGTCGTGTTGAAACATTTATTTAACCTGAAATATTTTACTTACGTGCCAAATTCATTTCAGTAGCTATTTCTTCCCAAAGTTTATTTCCCTCGTCGTTACTGCATGTAGATGAACCTGAATCCCATAGGCTTTTTCTTAACTTAATAGCAGTAATAAGTTTATTAACGTTCATATTCAGTTGAATGAAACGACTGCGACCGTCGCTTGAGACACGGCTTCGTGTCTCTGTTACGTCACATGCGACTATTGATAGATTAAAGTGATTGATCAAAAGCTAAGAATTTTAATATGTAAAAATAATTAAAATTTATGATATAACTTGGCTTTCTATTTCCTTAAATTTCGACAGATGATTTCTTCGTTTTATAATTTAAATAAAAAAAAAACTTTCTTTAACGTCGTTTGTCTTTTGTTGTTTAGAATTATGGGAAGTCACATGACTTTATTAGAACACTAATGTGGTAAAATTGAAGAGTGTGATGGTGATTTAGGGAAGATATTTAGGATGGATTGACAAATTGCTCACAACGAAATTGTGGAGACACGGAGGGAAGATGTAGGTTTCGTGCTGGTTTCTTTTAGTTAAGCATAAAGAGCTTTTCACTGCAAATTAAGGGGAAAAAAAATCATTCATTTAACATATTAGTAGATATTTGGTATTAAAATATAAATAGCATAATAATTTCATTAATATTTAATGTTTTTCTTTAATATTTAAATTTAAAAAAAAAATACATAGTGTTTCGAATTTATTTCACCAGAGTACATTTTTTGCATATGCCAAATAAATTATATATGTGTGTATATATATATATATATATATATATATATATATAATTAAAAATTATTTCTATTATAAATTCTACATAGGCCTATCAAATTGAATGCTTTCTTTATTTAGAATAAAAATATTATTCTAAATAAAGAAAGCATTCAATTTTTTAAAAATATTTTTTTCGGGAATAATTGTTTTTCTTTAAAGTATTTAATTATAAATTACGTTGAAATAAAAACTCTGGAGTATGAAATAGTTGCCAGTGCAAAATAAAATAATTTAAAATTCATGGAGCCTTGTTTTTAACTTTATAGTACTACAGATACAGTGAAATCATCCGTCCATAATTTAGTCTATTAAGAGCAATGAAATATTTCAGAAGGTCATGAAGAGAAGCCTGGCTATGATTCGAATCAGATGTTCTAACAGATGTGATAAAGCACATCATAGACTGTACCATATCCATATATGATCACGCCATCTTGAAGACTGGTTCCACTGATTTCCTAGAACTCACAAATCTTTTAATTTCTTCAAGTATCCTATTTTCTTTCAGATTCAGTTATCTTCTCCAATTTAACTTCCAATTTATTCTTTTGGGCTCTCGTCTGCACAGCATTTATCTGACTAGGAATAAATTTTGGAATCATTTTCTTATCATTCATTAGTTCAACAGTTCTTTTTCCCAATAAATACCTTCCTTGATCTATTACTGCTGCCTTGGTAATAATCTTTCCAAAATCTCCACTTAACTCAGTCATAGCCAGTGGTAAACAATTAGGTTCCATATCAAGAGGCTGTCTAACCCAAATTGTTTGACCTGTATACATTTCTGGTTTAACATATTTATTACAAATAATGTCAATAGTAGCACCTGAATCTCTGGTAATGAATGACTGTATTATTACCATTTACCTTAGCTTGAATCATAATTTATGTTCATTCATCTCACAGATGTTATTAATATTAGATGTAGAATCTTTACTTCCTTTTCTTTTTGGGCATTGTGGTCTCAAATGATTCTCAGACCCACACTCATAACATCTAATTTTAGCTCTCATGTCAAATTTTCTATTTACACCTGGTGAATATTTACTTGTACTATTCCCAGTACTCTCTCTCCTTCTCCAATTTGTATCTCTTTCT
>JAFIDM010000001.1:12838896-12893172 GCA_023159025.1 Thereuonema tuberculata
AGAAATATTTATTTCAATAAATGTATGGTTTTATACATTTATTTTTGTTTTATTTTGAAGATTTGAAGACTTTTCAAAAGTAAAATCTTGTTACGGTTAGGAACACATACTTTGAAAGTTAGCTACATACATGTTCAAAGACATTTTATGCAAAGCATTAGTGAATAAATGCAATCACAAGGTGAAAGCTATTTATCGAGACTACTAGTTAAATGTAAGTGAACAATTTAAGAAAATTAGATATTTAACAAGTAACAGAAACTGTAATGCTAAATAAGAGTCAAATGTATTGAATTATAGCAGATTGTAGAAGATTCACAAGTATATACATATATATATTGATTGCTTAATAATGTTAAATCATTTGTTAACTTGTTTTCAAGTCTTTCGTATCATTCAGTGTCAATCTTACTTCGAGCAAAAGTTAGGTTATCGAGCAAGAGGTCTCACCGCCTTAGAGTTTACATATACATCTCAATTCTAGTTATGTGCTCTCTCGAACAGCTTGCCACATTAGAACATTTCACGATAATCTTTTAGGCATAAAAATATTAAAAAAAATTAGTTGTTATAAATCGTGAAAATACTTGCCAGTGGACTGACATTTTGACTGGCTGCGACACACGTTCACACCACAACCATGCCGCTCTCACTGATTCCAAAAGGGCAATCCTGTAGCAAGCAGTTGCTGTAGTTAATTTCACGGGTAATGTTTAAAAGCAGATTGGTTTTAACTTTGAAGTGCTATTAAATACTCCGATTTTTTCGAATTTCAATAACGACAGGGGACTGACGAGCGAAACTGAATACGCGGGTTTAAGTAAAGATTTAGGAATGTTTTTTACTTATTTTCACTGATCATTTTTTTTTTTATATTCACAAAATTTATTATTTTTTTATTTAGTTGTTTTTGCTAATTACATTCCGTTTAATTATATTTCTTCAGGATGCTAAGACTTAATTGGCCTACTTTCTTCCACACTGTACTTTGAAAGCTCATGGGAATTGTCTTGCTGAGAAATTTACAAAAACAAAAGATACTAAATTTCATTTAGTAATATTTTAAAAGTATTTTATAACTTATTTAAAGATAATAAACTATGTTATTTTAGATAATTTCGAAAATTTAAACGTCGATGTCCTGATTTTTATAGTAGCCGAATATATGACTGAAACACCAGTCTTTGAACCAAGAATTAAAATTCATAAAGAAGGTTAACTTATAAGGCCGGTAATAAATTCTTTCGGCTCACCATTGCAAAACTTAGGAAAATTCGTAAACTCCATATTGAAGAAAATGACACTTGACAATTCCGATTTAATATTAAAAGATACCCAAGAAATGGTAAGAACAATTGAGGAGTACAGAATTCATAATAAACATAAGTCAATCAAGTTATATACATCGGACGTAGAGTCAATGTATACGAACATACCTATAAGAGAAACTTTGGAGGTAGTAAAGGATAAATTTGATGATAATATAAAAGACAATTAAAATAGACAAAATATGGTTTATGGAATTAATTGAATTAATTTGTAATAATAGTTACTTCATGTATAAAAACAAGATGCATATTCAATGTAAGGGATTTCCTATGGCAAGTCCGATATCTGGTTCTATTTGTAACATTTATTTGAACAAGATTGAGAAAGATTACATAGTAAACTGGAAAGAAGCAAAATTTTTGTATAAAAGATATGTGGACGTTATAATTGTATTGTGGGAAGGTACCAGAAGACAATTTACTAGATTTTTCAACCACATAAACAACATACATAAAGACATCAAATTTAAAATGGAAGAAGAGAAAGAAGGTAATATTAATTTTTTAGACTTAAAAATCAAGAAAGATGATTCATCATTATTGAAGTGCGAGTACTATAGGAAACAATTTCAAAGTAACCACATTCTTAATTTTCATTCAAACCATTTAATATCTACTAAAAGAGAATTAAAGGAAATCTGAGAAGAATCACAAATTATACACATGACAAAGAAATTTGGAAGGATAATATTAAAGATTTGAAAGCGGTATTATCAATGAATGAATATCTGATAATTTTGTTGAAGGTAGAATTGAAGACACCGGTGCAAAAAGGAAGCAGCTCCATATATTGACGATTTTTCATTTTTAATCGCTCCAAATTTATAGAAAGGCGCTCCATCGATTGGTGCAAAAACGAGGTAGCTCCGTTAACTCATAAGGAATATATATATATATATATATATATGCCTCCTGACTGGATTTGGTGCAAAAAGGGTCGTGCATGAGAAGAAAGCAAATTAGTTTTACAAAAAAATGAAAGATATTGCTGAAATTTCGGCGAACAAAGATGAGATGGAGCTGTTAGCTTTTGATTTTCAACAGAATATGCCTCTACCCCGCGTACCTAGTGGAGATGTTTTTTTTAAACGGCAACTGTGGGAGTAACAACTTTGTGCTTTGCAGCCAGTACTGGAAAATCATACTTTTTCATTGTACGATAAAACCGTAGCCAAAAAAGAAGCTAATGATGTAGTAAGCTTTTTACATTATTTTCTTGAAACTTTTGTAGCATCAAAAGTCACAAAATTATATCTATATTCTGATAACAGCAACTCACAAAATAAAAACCAAGTCTTGGCTCAGTATCTTTACACATTTGCAAATACTAATAAATTTGCTAAAATTATACACAGATATCCAGAACCAGTCCTTGTGACCGGAGCTTCGGATTGATCGAAAAGAAAAGGAAACGGGAAAGGATCGTGTTGCCAGAAGAATGGGTTGCACTGGTAAAAAATACATGCCCCAAATTTGTAGTGGCTACAGTTTCCCAAGAAATGATTTTGAACTTCAGTGGTCATTTCAACGGGATTTTTAAAAAGTGTGTGTCAAACCAAAGAAGGCAAAAATTTGGTATATCTTCTTATCGTGACATGGAGTACATAGCAAAAGGCGTGGAATGCAGCAGTTCGGCCAGTGCCTTACTTTAGGACTTGTTTAGCCTTCAGAAACGTGGCGTAACGTTGACTTTACCTCCTTCTACATTACTGTTCTACTGTGGACCGTTTCCACTTAAGCGCCCCAAATACCTACATGTAAAAGAACTTGCAACAAAATGTGTGCCTTCTGACTGTATGTGGTTTTAAGACCGGCTGAAGTATCAAGGAGAAGAAGAACCTACTCAGCCAGAAGAAGATAGCTTTACAGATGATTAGTTTGTGCTTATTTATTACTTTTGATAACATTTTGTTAATAAATCGCATTGAAATTTGTTTGACTTTTTTTTTTTACTCTCCGATGCAAAAAGGGGGCATATCTCCAACGTTTTCTTTTTCATATTGTTATCTAACCAAATTTTTAAAAAGCGTATTTTGTGAGGATATTATATATTAACTACTAAAGTTTAACCCTACATATGAATCACACATATAAATTCAAAGAATTCGTGGTAAAACAGTTTTTTGCTTCTCCTGAAAAATTTGCTGAAATGGAGCTGCCTCCTTTTTGCACCGGTGTCTTCAATTAGAGAATTTTAAGAAAAAGGAAATTTGTAAAACCCCAAGGATATCTGAAAGAAACTAATAATTTTATGAGGTGTATAAATTTACCGATAGGTCTAAAGTTGAATAAACACGTCAAAGACGTTTGCAGGAATAATGAAATTAAAATTATTTTTCATAAGGATAATACTTTTGTTTAAAAAGAAGAGAACTAGGAAGGAGGATAATCAATTAGATAGGATGGGAGTCATATACGCTTTAAAATGCCGGGACTGTGGTGAAGTTTACTTGGAAGTAAAAGCCGTACTGTAAGAGAACGAGTTAAGGAACATACAATAGCGTATGAAAAAAGGAATGAGAAAATTTCTGAGTAGAGGCCAAGCACTGCATAAGCAGAAATCATTGTCCAGACCCAATTATGTATAATGTTTTTAACGTAAAAGATGAAAACAAACGCTATAAAATGGAATCACGTTTATTAATACATTCACAACTATTTATTAGGGACAAATCAATTAAAGTGTATGATGTTTCATTACGCATATTTAAGAAATCATTATTAAAGAATAAGAAAATTAAAGAATATTTGACTTTAAAATAATCAAATGTCTGTTAGATTGTTATTAAGAATAATCAAAGGTCTATTAGATTGTTATATTCAACTTTAAAATGAACACATGTCTATTCAATTGTTAAACTATAATTTGTATGTAATATATTATGTTTGTTAGTTAATGTAATATGTTAGCTTTGTTATTTTCGATTAATTATTTAATGTAATATAGTATTGTCCTCAAAATGAAAGATGGCCGCCCTGTTTTTGTGAGATCTGCGCATGTATCATCGATTACTCTGGTCAGGCACCTCCGTATGAGTTTATCACAGGACGTCGCTATTACGGTAAAGGCTTGTTACTTTGCAAAACAGCATTGTATTTATAAATAATATATATTTATTTATTTATTTATATAAATACTTATTGTTAGCAACTGGTATTGAAATAACGGTAAATAGTTTAGAGAAGTTTTAATTTGGCGTTATCAACATGTCTTTCTCATTGAAAATAGACGACGGGCGTCCATTGTGACAGGAAAACAATTGATCAGCTACCGGAAGGGCTGCGCAGTTCAAACTTCCGCCGGTCATCTTTCATTTTGAGGACAATACGTTAGTTTATGATTTACTTTGTTACTTTCGATTATATTGCTAGAGAGAGAAGTTTCTCTTTCTTTTTATTTTGTATTTTGAATTTATTTTCAATCCTGAAGAACTCCTTTAATTAGAACGAAATATAGATTCGATAGAAAAGAAGATGAGTTTGGTTTTGAGTTATTTTATATGTACAGAAATGTATTTATTCCGAACTTTTAACTGAGTTTCAGCAACTCTTTTCAGCTTGCAACACAGTTTCGGAAAAAACTCCAGTGGCACATGCCATCACCCCTACGGGACCACCTGTTTTTGCTAACAGCGTCGAGTCGAGAGTAACTTAATCAACAGACGCAACACTAACACATTAATTCACGTTGCACTAACCACTGTTGCACTACAGATGTTTTGTAAGGCTTTGAATATGGAAGGCTGAAAGTATATATATATGGCAAATTTGATATTCATTAACAAACATCTCCTCCATTCAATCTATTAGTAATGAAGATTACAATTACTGTATTGCTCAGCACGTGCAATTATAGCCATATCATTGATTTTTTTCATCTTCACTACGATCTCGTTCTACAGCGCCGAGATCTAGGGCGGAGCATTATCAAGTTCAATCTGGCAATCAAACCCTTTCTGATTGCCTTAACTAGAACCTATCGAACAGCGGCCAACGATATTCTGGCATACTCAGCGGTATTGTTCCCCTTTGTATTAGGGCCTATAGAACAGCAATTGATCGTCACAGCCCGGGCTATCAACGAGAACTACGAAAAAAAGGTTCCACCGCACCCTTATCCTCATCCTGCTGAAAGTAAGATCTATGTCATCAAGAAATGGAATGAAAACAGAGCAGTACGACATTCACATCTTGACAGCTCCAAATCCGATGTCTGCGCCATATAGGCTCCTACTCACCATCAAGAATCTTGAACGATGCCTGTCTTCCAGGCAGAGTTTGCAGCTATTCAATGTGAAATTCAACAGAAACTGATGAACTAAGTAAAGCATTAAAGGATAGCAAATAAACTGAGATTGATAAGGTATTCTAAACATTCAACGAATTTATAAAAATAGAATTTGTTTTTGATGGAGATATTAATAAATATTTAATGTATGGCTACTTTCCCAGCTTTCATTATTATAATTCCAAACACTGACTTCAAATTCGATACAATTAACGGATAAAAAGAGATTAATTACTTTACTGTTTTTTCAATAGCAATTACATACGATCCATACCGTACAAAATTCATAGAAGAATCCATATTTGCAACATCTACAATCCATCACCTAAAATATCGATAAGAAGTATAAATGAAATTTTTTCCATTACCATTCTATTTTATTTCGTAAATTAAATAAAATTTTTCGAAACACTGAGATCAGATTATGTTTTTAATTCACAAATCCAATTCAATTTCGACTGCCTTACGATTATACAAAGATCGACAAAATGAAGAAAAAAGAATGGATTTACCTTATTTTGAATGCAAAAAAAATCATGCCTGTTACTGCATTGAAAATAGTAATGTTAAATTAAATCATAGGATCTACGCCTACCAAAATAACCCGATATCAGCTTTTTTTGTTTGTCGCCATTCGGAAAGCGCGTACGAGAACGTTACGATCCTGGGCCAACATACCAACAAAAATATCCGAGAAGCGTTGGAGGCATATTTCATTAAGACACTTCAGTCTTATAAATACAAAATTAACAAATTGCTTTTTATTTAAGATATTTCAGGACGGAGAAAACTGATCAACAAATACATCGTTTTATTAATAAAGACAAGAACAGCGAAACTCATCATCATTCAATACAATTGCTGAACGACATTTCTACAGATGACAACTTTCAGTTGGATTTCTGGACTTTTCCTTTCTGAAGTGCAACATCTAGCTTTCACAGCAGATGACAACTTCCTTTGAAATGGGTAACAAAATCACACCATCTAGTGAGCAACAACTTTTATGAAGATATTTCTCCATCACATGACCACTGATGATGAAATAGGTTGAGAACCTATAACTAATGTTATATGAATGCATTAAACCTCTCCTTATCATTAGTTCTTTAAAATTTTAATTCATGTATCAATATTTGTAATTTCATTTAATTATTTGGTTGCTAAGCAGTTCCGCATAAGGGGTTCGAAAGCTCCCATGTATGTATTTATATATTTTTGTAAATGTGTTTGTGATTAAATCTTATCATAATCTACTGTATGTTTGAGGAAAATTATTTTCACTTGTTTTACAAAATTTGATTATTAAGCACAGACAAGATTGTAATCTTTACTTTACTAAAGGTAAATGTTTTATTAAAATTAGCAAGTCAATAGAATCGAATAGTTTCTGTATAGTAAAAGCTGCATGACTAAAAATCAAAATGAATTTAGAAAAAGATTCTCAACTATAGATAGATTTCGCGTACAACTATAGATTTTAATATCTTAGGTTAAAAAGATTGAACAAAATAAAAAATTGCTTTACAATGTATCATGCTAATTGTTTTAGAAAAACGTTGAAACCGTAATTAGAAAATTGCTTTAGTTTCTCAGGATAAAAGTAGCATTTTTGATAATGTATGGAGGTCTTTGAAGTGTTCCCAGTTATATAAACTAAATTGTCCAAACAATATACATAATGTTCTTATTCAAAAAATATAAGAACCAATAGATATAATTGAGAATCACAAGTCCATTTGGGTTCCGATTGCATCTTGTGGATGGTCTTGCTATTGGGTGTAGCTTAGAAATAAGAAATGAAACTTTCATTGTCCGCCATGAACTGTCATCCGTGGATCAGTTGAGCTTCAATCATCAATGAAAGGAACGCCAAAACTTGAGTTAATATTAAGAAACGGAATTGGTTCACATGGGCAACGTTCAGTGGCAAAAGCCTCCCGAATGTATGCTTCAAATCATATTGGAATATCTCGGGAAGCGGGACACATTTGTTGTGATGTAAGTGTCTCAATCGTGGCGAGAGCAAGCTCGCAATAGAGCTGCTAATTCGATGTTTAGAATTGTACTTCTCGTTATGGACAGCACATGATTGCTAAATGTCAATATGGAGGAGAGTTTATCCAGAAATTGGTATGCACAATAGAGATGTTCAAGCGTTGGAAAACTTGAAAAAAGTTTTTATTTTGATCAATACAAATCGTTTTCGACCAAACAGAAGAAACATTTACAAATGTAAGGCGGTAGATCCTTGTAGAAATTCTTTTTGTCAGAATCTGTTTGTTCTAGAACTTTACAACAAGATAATACTAGATTATATACCCACAGGGAAAAAAGAAAGCTCTTTTTCAGAAGAGAACTTCGTTGCAAAACTATACATGAACTGTAATCACAGTCATATCCTCTTTCGATTACTTTATTTCAATCAATGCAATGCTTAGGGAAAACAAAGAAATTGCTGTGGTTAACAGAAATCGGCGCGTTTTAAAACAAAAGGTACAAGTTGTAACGGTGAAGATTGAGCATTTTTGGCGATAGTTTAGGGACGATTTTTTAATTTAACTTTGTGAAATAAAAGTTTTATTAAATAATTATTTCAGTAAATTTTAGGATATTTTAGTATGTGGGTAATTTAAATAAGAATTGTTATTCTTTTTTTTGTGTGTGTAAATTTATATTTACTCCTTTGTATTGAATTTGTAATGATTTCCATTTATTTATATCTGGGAATGTAAGGTGGAGAAAGAATCCATGAGAAAGAGTCGTTAACCCTTGACCTGAACACGTGATCCCTGGCAACAAAGTTGCGGTTTCTCAGCTACGGGGTCGTGTGCAAAATGGCGAGAATGACAGATCATGTGATTAGTTTATTGGAATGTTATTGGTTGATTATTTGTTTTGGCGCGAAGAGAGGCAGTTGAGTGTATGTGCTTCTAGAGTTCAGTGCAGTAGTTCAGCGGCAGTAGTCCGGAGCAGTAGTTCAGAACAAACAGTTGAGATAGTATGTGTTCTTGAAACCAGTAAACGTTGACGTCGGAGCAGGATAGTCAACGAACTGTTATTATGTAATCCGCAAGATAATTCCCACCTTCGTTTAAATTTGAACTGTTGATTTCCTTTACCGAACTTTTATTTTTTTTCATCAAAACCATTCCGGTGAACTAGAGAACTGATGCGATCGGTGTGGGAACTCACACTTCGATTATGTGTATTTATTGTGTGGATTTCTCAACTCGCAATCTGCGGGAGAAAGTTGGATTAATGACGATCAGACGAAACACTGGCAGTATGTACTCTTCAAATAACCGTTCCGTTATCTACGAAATACAATTCATACTTCGTGTAAATCTACCCGCTTTAAGTGAAAGATGTTCGGGCCTGTATCGAAGTTCAACGTGGGGACGACTAAGTCGAAGGGCGGAAAATACAAGTCAAGAAAGGGTAGGAGGAAAAATCCGGCAGGCTTCGTCAACCGTCCAATCCGAAGGGGAAATTCGGGAAGACACCGTCAAGGCAATGTTGAGCGGGGAACCGACGAGAAGGAACCCGGTCAAACGCTTCGCCACCCATGCTACGTCCAAGGAACTGCATCAAAGTATCTACTTGTGAACGTGACCACAAGTGTCGTAAGAGAGAATTTAAGTGAATAGATACTACGTGGATTGTGCTTCGAGAAAATTGACAAGTAATCTGGTGTGATATAACACGAAAAGAACAGTAAGTGACAGTTTCTACAGACCAATGTTCGCCGGTTGTTTTAGATCGTTTATTTCCTGCATTTCATTTCAGAGAACTATTTAATTTCAGTAAATGCGTTAGTTCTATCTAATGGTTAATTAAGCTTTAAAATAATGTGTGTGTCATAATATCCATCGGACATTTTTTTATACTAAGTAAAAGACTGTCTCAAAGACTTTAAATTAAAGTTAATTTTAAGTTGGTGAAAGATTAAAGGAGAATTTAAAATGTTGCAACGACTTTCTAAATATGTAACTTTGTCACAATGGCAAAGATAGAAAACCTTATGTATTTCTTTATTTGTATCTTACAAGTTTAAGAGTTTTATTATTGATTTTACCGAGTGATTTGGGGGAAGGATTATTTTCATTTGAAAGGTACCTGGGGAGAAATTATCATAAGTGGGATTATGGGGTATTTTGTGTGTGATAATGATTATTATATTATAATGAATAAAGACAATCATTTTGTTTAACGTTATGATGTGTTTTGACTAGGTTCTTTATATTTAATTATTATCTATTAATCTGGATTATTAGTTAAGTGTTATCTAGACATTAGTTAACTAATTAAAATATATACAAAGTAATTTCAGTTAACGTCTAGTTGAGTTAAAGTTATTTATATTAAAGTTATGTTAGTGGTTAAGAGGAAAATCCATTTAGATCGGAGACAGCTGATCAGGTGTTTCGGCGCTAACCAGGGCCCAGCGGCGTCGGCACAAACATCCATCTTTGATCGGTTTATCTGATTCAGAAGGAAGAAGTGATTTAATTTCTATTTTATTTATTTTGGTAGCAGAGTTTATTTTTAATTTTATTTATTTTGTTTTTTATTTTCGTAACGAGAAGAGAAGCTTAAATTTTTTTTCGTTACAAAGTTTGTAAGTGAAAATGGGTAAATGATTATGCTGGGTTTACCAAATAATCAATAAATAGATGAAAAGAACATACTCTATTACTTAAACAGACTACGATCATCAGAATTCACTAGACTACTTATGAATTCAAAACAGGTGTCTGAAAAGCTTCTGGATTTAGATTTCGCTATTCTGTAACAAGCAATTACGGAACAATACTACAATCGTTTACTTTGTCTTACAGATCATCCCATAAGAAAGAATTCCAGGAGATCTTTAATTATATATAAAGATTGGAGTAGCTGCCATAATTAAGAAGAACGAACGAACGAACGAACGAACAAATTATCAAAGTAACTGAAGATCAAAACGTCGACATTCCCATCGAACAAGTTTACATAATCACTGATAGATGCCGACTACTGTCAATCACATGGTACTACTTTAATTAGAATTACATATTCTAAAATAACTACATCAGCTATTGTAGAACGTTTACCCCTTCCATATATGGTCATCGCTTACATATATGGTATTAACTACACCTTAAAAAGATATAACATTCAAGTAATCAATAGGGCAACTAACAAACTAAAATACCGGAAATCCAAAAACAAAAAAGACCTTCACAATTTTTTTTGTTTACAAAAGCAATGTTTTTTCTTTTCTTCAACATCAGAAAGAATCAAAACTTCTCTTATATTACCCATTAACTTGATTTTTATTTTTTTCTCTCCGACCTTCATAAATCTTGAATTTTGTTAAATCTACATAATATGTCAATGTTGTAGCTACTACCTTCATTTTGTAGAGTAATATTTATAATGTAAATTAGGATGTGCTCAGAATTTTTCCTCTCTATTTTTTTTATATTCTTTTTTTAAACTGCTGGAAATCAAAAAAAAAAAAAAAACTTCTGCCAGTACTTTTGGGCCAAAGCTCTTAGGTACGGGAACGAATTCGAATGTAGAAGAGGAATTATAAGCTAGTATTCATTTGATACATACAGATTTATATTTCCGAACAAGACGAGTTCGACGTAGAAGTCAGGTTTAATTAAAAGTATCATCGAGTCGATAAGGTCTTGGGAATCGTTAAGAACTAAACATTTTAGTTGGTCGAAGAAGACATCTGATTTTAAATACAAAGTAGTAAGAATAGAAGGGAATCAGATTAATAGGACTAAACCGATCGGACGAGATCGTCGTAGAAGATTATCCAACTGTTAGAAAGAAACCCAAAGTCAAATAAATGTTCAAAGTCAAATAGAACATTAGTATTCGATTCGTTCGATAATTAAACACGAAGTTTAATTTTTAGTTTGCTGTTTATCTGCAAATCAAGAACTTTTAATTTTGAAGAATAGAAAAGTTTTTTTCCATTCACATTATCTTGTACTTAGGTTGAAAATAATAGAAATCTTATACTTAATATTTTCTTGTGATTCAGTCCATTTTATAACAGTTTCCATGGCTGTTATTGCTTCTTTGGTTGTTGGCGGTATATCAGCTATCCCACTGGCACTTTCATCATCATCTGTTTTTCTTGACAAGCTTCGTCACTGCAAATGGATTCGATAATTATTTCATCAGTCGTATTCTGACAACGTGTTCTGAAATTTTATCTGAGTTCCGAATATTATTTACAACAACATATCTTGAAGTGAATCTACAGTTTAATTTAATCCAAGTTTAATTAAGGGTCACTGTATTATGGGTATTTGTTATTGTTATTTTCCACTAATAGTGAAAATTTAATAGCGGCAATATGCAACAGTCATTTCAAGTTAATTTTAATAGTGCCAAAACATAAAAGAATTCATGAACTGTTGTTATCCGTGTTACTTCTAATGTTATTGTTTTTCTTAAAACTATGAGAACTGGTAAATGATGATATCATTGATCTAAACAAATCATAGTGAAAAATCAAGTGATTTGATTGTGTTTTTGGAAGCGTCAATATAGTGAAATGGGTAGAAGAAAATTGGCACCGATGGTGGAAGATAAAGAAGATATACAGTGGACCCTCGTTATAGCGCTGCTCGCTATACCGCGCACTCGGTTATAGCGCGGGCGATGTTCGCGATAAGTTTATACAGGTCCGTGCGGCGTTGTCAGAATACGACTGATGAAATGATTATCGAATCCATTTGCGGTGACGAAGATTGTCAAGAAGAAACAGATGATGATGAAAGTGCCAGTGGGATAGCTGATATACCGCCAAAACCAAAGAAGCAATAACAGCCATGGAAACTGTTATAAAATGGACTGAATCACAAGAAAATATTAAGTGTCAGATTGTTGCAATTAGAATCTTTCAAAAGGGAAATGATACAGAAGTTATCAAAAAGCAAACAAAAAAAAATTACTCACTTTTTTAAGTGATGTTTTGTAAATTGAAATGATGTCAAATACATAGATTTTAGTCAAGTTATAGATAGTGTTTGTTTTTACATATTTTCAAGCGTATCTTATGTACGTAAATAAAATAAATATATGTGCTTATTATGATGTGTAACTATGTTAGGTGAATTTTAATAAAACACAATAAATACTGTAAATTGGTTTGGTTTTTTATTAAAATACATAATTTGTATGTAGTTGATGGGATGTTCCAGTATATAGATCAAATCATGGGATGTTTCGGTATAAAAGTCAAATCGTTCTGAGTAAATTTATTGTGTCGCCAACGCGCCGCTCGGTATAACGCGGTTCACCTTATAACGCGGGTGTTGTTTCCAGCCCGACATGCGCGTTATATCGGGGGTCCACTGTACTTCCGATAGAAAGAACTTTCTTTTGAAGTATTCACTTAAAAGTACAATAATGTTCAATCTTGTATCAGTGGGGCCACATAAAATCCAAGGTGTACGAAGAGAAAATCAGGAACGTAGGTCACCTCTTACAGCACATCGAAGCAGCATGTCATGCCATCACTGGGGGACACCCTCCGAAAAGTGCAGGATGATTGGATGGATCGGATTAACCTGTGCATGGCGTGTGACGGGGTTCACATCGAACGTATTCTTTAATATACAGACTTGAATAAGGTCTGCTGTTAAAGAGTACTTCTTCCGACAGCTGTACAAAGAGGATGCAAGATCAAGCAATTTGATGGTACTACAGCCTTCTTGTATGGAAATTTACAAGAATACTGTTAACGAATTGTTATTATCAGATAGTGGTTTTATATTGTGACTTTAATAAGGATGCATAGGAACTAATGTGAACCATTCATAAGTTAATGTGTATTCTATAGACTTTTCAGTGATTAACGAGATTCAGTCTCCTGTGTAAATAGAATACAAGGATGTCATGTCCGATTATGTTCATATTCGAAAAGGAAGTATTAAATGAATTTTAAGATTTTATATTCGAGTGTGTTATGTATTGTATTCTAAGTCAAGAAAACAAGGTCGAATCACTACCAACACTTAAATACTATCTAGCTATATACATAAATGTTGAATTTCTTTCGAAGAAATCTTCATGAAACCACCTATTGGATTAGACATAGAAGAAGGATTCTATTGTAAGTTAAAGAAGTCACTAAATGGATTAAAGCAAGCCCCAAGATGCATGATACATTTGTAACTATTTACAAAAACTGGGTCTCAGACCTATTGAAGCAGATAAATGTGTTTTCAGAGGAAGTATAAAGGAAGAGACAGTTCTATTGATTTTGTACGTGGACTTAGGTGTAGAAATTGTGACATCATAAAATATATACTTGAGAAACTTCAAACCAAATTCCAGATAACGGTGAACATACCATCAATTTTTGTTAGCATTCAAATAACTATTAGTGAGATAGAAGGCTCAATTTTCATCGATCAGAAGGCATATGTAGACAAAAACTTGAATGAAGCCAAATCTTTGTCTGTGCCATTTGTTCCTAACAGCCAACTTACTTCTACGGATGAAGATCCCGATCCCAATCTGCCTTTCGGATCAACTTAACTTGTGCGAATCTGCATTTTCAGAAATGAAAATAATTAAATCAAAATATCGCAATCGGCTTACTGATGAACATCTGTTATCATGCTTGCGGTTGGCGCTCAGTAATTACGTGCCATCATTCGAAAAGCACGTGGATGATATGCAGTATCATGCATCAACATCCAGTCAAAATTAGCAATTAGACTATGTTACAATTATGTAATTAAGTATGTAACCTATTATGTATATTTTATATCCCTAAGTATGTGCAATAAAAGCATTTTTCTTTAGTATGTACGTTTTTTCTTTAGTAGCTATACCTTAGCCTATTCCTAACAGTCGGCCGTCGATCGCTTGTCGCCTAAATATTTTGTGGTCGATCGCAGACACTACAAGTCTGAGCACCCCTGTCGTACGGGATCGAGAATTGGTATAAGTAAATTACTTTGTGTAATCACTTTGTAGACAGGCTTCCGAATGAGTAATAATCAGAAGAAAGACTTTTAGTTTAAAGTAATTAATTTTATGTTAAAGATCAGGACTTTTGAAAATTATGTTAAAAGTAAAAATGTAAAACAAAATAGAAAGAAATTTGTTGATTTAATAACAAAATATTGTTATTAAGTTTTTTCCTTTAGTATTTCATAGGATTTGTAAATTACTAGTTGTAAAAGGTGTAGTTTTAAGATCTATAATTTTGTTCGTTATAGTCTGACTTATGGTGTACCATGGGGATTAAGGGGAAGGGATTAAAGATTAATCTGATGAGGGGAATGGAGGGGTTTATGTTAGTAATTCATTTTGTTATTTGTGTTTGAAAACGTGTGAATTTAATAAAATATATTTTTTAGTGTCTTTTGTAATCTTAGTCTTTATTTTTATTACGTATTAATCCATTTTATATTTAGAGGGATTCATATGGGATTATCTTAAGCAGTCGTGTTATAATGAAGTTTTAACGTCTTTTTTTATTAGTTACGGGAGAGGCGGGTTGTGTTGGGGTGCCGGCTCATCTTTACTCTATGGGCCCAGCGAGGTGATGCCGACACGCCCGTGGCGGTGACAGCTCGTCACACACCCAGCTTAGCTTGGCTTAGTTTAGTTATTTAGCTTAATTTTTTATTTTTATGTTTTTTACGTAACGAAATATTGAACATGGGTATACATATATTTTTTCGTTACACACCTAAATTAATATTTCCTTAACCTATTTTTTTCGTCTGATGTAAATGATAAATATTTATTTTTGCTTTGTTTTTCCAATGTTAATTTCGGCTGCAATTGCGTTATATTAATAAGTGAAATGTGTATTGATTAATATTCTTGATTTAATGGTGAACCATTTCACGTTTGATTGATTTTTAATTTATTTTATAAATTAGCAAGTTTTGAAAAATAATTGATGAAATAGGTTTTTTTTTTGAGAAAAGAGAATATGAGAAAGATTTTTTTTCAAATTTGAAAGACATTGGAATTCACCGAACTTTAAATGGTAATACAGTGAAACTTGGATAATTCGAAGCTGAAGGGACCAGAGAAAAAGTTCGAATTATCCAAAAAATTCGAATTACATATATTCTCTCAAACAGAAGAGATAAATAAAAAAGATTAACTCCATGATCAAAGATTTAACACATAAACTTTATCTAAGAATACAGCTACATTTTTTATTATTAAATCAAACATTTTTTATTAGCTTAATTATTCATCACTTTCAAAAAAAAATTCAGATATTTTTAATTTGTTCATTGAATGCAATCTTTGTGTCCTAGCATATGATTCCAACCTCATGGTTGCCAGGTCCTCTCGTTCTTTTTCTATTTTTTGCATTGCCGTTGTTGCTGCTCAAGATTTTATCATTGTTCTTCAAATATGTCGATGTGTTGGATGTAATTCCAAATTCCTTGACGATTTCCAAATTCTTTTTAAGGCCTTTTTCCAATTCCTTAATCACCGCTACCTTTTCAGCTAATGTTAATGACTTATAAGGAGCTTTAGCTTTTGACAATGGCATAGTAAGAGCATATAAACAATACTTAAATCCCAAGCACAAAAAACTAAAAATGTATATAACCCCATTAAATCATTCACAGGAAGCGCACGTGACTCTTAAGACCGAAAGGGTGGGGGAGGTAACAACAGAAGGTGGACAGAAAAATCCTCGGAAATTCCCACATAGTGACATTCCAACCCTCGCTTTTGTTTTCCTTAGAAAGACCGTTAAAATAAATAATGCACCTTGCTAGCAGAGAAAAGTCTCAGGAACAATTTTTACCGTAACATTTTAAGGACAATCGTACAAAAAATTCGAATTATCCGAAATAAAATTCGAATTATCCACGATTTTTTTAACATTATTTTAATACAGAATTTTAGGGACCGAGCAAAAAAATTCGAATTATCCAGAATTTCGAATTAGACAAGTTCGAATTATCCAAGTTTCCTACAGCAGATCGAAGAAAAACCTTTTCTCATATCTTTTAATTAGCCCATTTGAAAAATGGCTGATGAATTGTATTTTTTTCTTTTAAGAAAAAAAGACAATATGAGAGTTTCTTTTCAATTTGATATATATTGGAATTTATCGATTTTTAAATGACAATAGCAGATCGAAGAAAAAAAAACCTCTTGACATTATCTTTTTCCAAGTTTATTCTTATGTTTTTGCATTCATAATCCAATATTGTAATTTTCTTTTTCCGAGTGGTATTCCAGATTGTTTTGTTAATTTTTCGAGATATTTTACGAATTCTTCTTTTGTTCTGAATCCTTATTTAGTAAAAAGATTTTTTTACTTGTTAATTTTGTGTTTTTTAAACTTGTATTATTTTACGAATTTTACATAGTGAATACTTTTCTGTGAAATTAATTTTTAGTATTCGATTTTAAAGAAATTTGAAAAAAGAAAAAAAAAGAAATAATAGGAAAAAATTATTTCAACTCATTCTCACTCATTAATATTTTTTAAGAAAAAAAGTGATGACATTTTCTCATTATTTTTCTCTCATAGTGATGCAGGAGTTTTTTGCAAGATCTTGGATCGTTTTTGAAGAAAAGCGAATAATTATTATTTCCATTGATATTCCATCTATTTTTAAATTTCGAACATTTAATAATGTACACATACAATATTCACATGATATATTATTCTGTTTCTTACTCGTACAGATTTTAATAGAAAAAACAGGGAGAATTATTTAAATCTGAAAAGATCATAAAATTGAGTATAATCGAAAAGAAGTGTAACCCATATGAGCAAAAAATGAAATAAATTGTTATCACACTTTTTTCTGTTAGTAATTTTTCTATCTTATGTATCGGGAAAAAAACACTTCATAAAAGAAGCCCTATATATATATTTTTATCTCATCCGTTTTTTTTTTCTTCAAGGGAATTTGAGTTCATATGAGACTTTCTTTTTTAATATTAATCGTGAAAATAAAGAGTTTATTTTCCCATTTTCACCGAAATTAATATTTGCTGAACCTATTGTTTCCCGTCTGATGCGAATGATAAATATTCATTACCGTTTTTTTCCGATGGTAATTTGCATATCCACGTGGATGCTTTCTCCCCATGTTTTCACTTGATACACCTTGAATATTTTTCACTATTTCTCTTATTACAAAGGTATAATCATATAACTCCTTGCCTAATACAAAGGTAAACAATGGGTAGTAAATTTTTACGTGTGCTAAAGAGTTCGCGGCAAGAATTAAAGGAGATGCTTTTGTGTCTCCAAGTTACATTGAGGAAGATTTGTTCGCTTCAAATCGAAACTGTCTGTACAATTTGTAGTCATTTTTTAACTGTTTAATTTATTATTTTATATTGGTGTGCTTGGCCGTTAATCAAAGTTTAGAAAAGATAATGATTCATTATATTTTTCTTCATTGTAAAAAACAACGAGGTGAATTGCATAAGCATTCTTTAATAATTAAAGATAGCAGAAAACTATTTTAATCACACAAGGTGAATAACATAGCCACTCAATCATAGTTAAAGATAATTAAAGAGCATTTATTGATACAAGGTGAAAAATTACAGCCATTTCTTTAATTAAGAGAACTGTAAATAATTATCGATTTCCAAAAGGTAATGGAAGAAACAGAGCCAATTAAATTTTATTGGAACAGTATTTAGTAGATAAAACTGTTACCATAAACTTTGATGATTGTCTAGCTCTACTAGGAACTTTGTGAAGACAAACATATTACAAGTCTTGAATTATGAATTTAAGAACAATTACTTATTTGTAATTACCTTATAGATGCAGTAAATTACCAATTAGTGTTATAAAAGTTTTTTTTTTACTCTTGTATATATTATTCTTTACTTATTAACACCTCTACGCAATTTTGCTAATAAGTTTAGCAACTAGCTATAGCTGTTGCTATTTCTATATAATATAGAATTAAGGCTTGTCCTTTTCATTTTCAAACCAGTATTCCGAGGATGCAATTGATCATTTTCAAACCAGTATTCGGAGGATGCAATTGATCATTTTCAAACCAGTATTCGGAGGATGCAATTGATCATTTTCAAACCAGTATTCGGAGGATGCAATTGATCATTTTCAAACCAGTATTCCGAGGATACAATTGATCATTTTCAAACCAGTATTCCGAGGATACAATTGATCATTTTCAAACCACTATTCGGAGGATGCAATTGATCATTTTCAAACCAGTATTCGGAGGATGCAATTTATCATTTTCAAACAATTGTGTTATAACGTCCAGATTTCTTGTTGTGTCAAAAATTTTTTAAAATTATTCCAACAAATATTCTTGGAATAATTTTTAAAAATGATATATATGATGTGAAGAAAGGAAACTCCCAATATTGTTATTTTAGAAGCTTGAAAAAGGAAGAGCAGAAGTAGCCTTCCGAAATTCGCCATTACATTAAATATTTTTAAATGTAATGTGAAGCCTCATATGAAATATGAATAATAACGAAAGAAGAATAAAAGAAAATGGAAGGTTCATCTATAATTTTTTTTTTTTTTTATCCTCGTCATTTGCTGAAGGGCTTAGCTATAAGAACGTTAGAAGTCCTCAATTACTACTCACGATGCCGGCTTGGAATTGTTAAGTACGAACAACTCAACAGAAATTCATATTCGCTTATTTCCACTCTTTTTGTAGAAATTTACCACATGTAGATGTAGTAAATATAGGAGTATGTTATATTAATCATCTTCTACAGGAATGTTAACCTTAATTGAACTTTATAAGCTATTTAAAAAGGTTATTACTTTTTCTTATTAGAACAGCATTTCTAATTAAATTTTCTCATTATTTTCCCTTGAATATTGATTCATTACGAAGTAATAAATCTTTTTCCACCTAAGAAATAAATCTGAAATATAAAAATTTAATGCAATAATGATAAAAAGTTTAATTTAAGCTTAGCAAATTAAGAGTTAATCGTAACAAAAGTCAGCATTTAATGAAGTGATTTGGTTTCTCTCCATTTCCAATAAGGCGACTTATGGCCTTATTGGACGACTTTATGTAAGATGAGGATGGTTCTAACTAGACAAGCGACAGTCTCCACTCTGATACTCTTAAACGTTGAGAAAAGATAAACCTAACCTCTTCATTAGAGTATTTTATTTTTTGGTAATGAAGACTTGTTTCCACTTTGAATAATCGAACATCTTTGTTATATTTCGTTACCTCACAAAAGTTTAACTTAAGTTAATTTTATAATTTTTTTTTCAAGTTACATTCTTAAATTTTGTAAATTTAAATTATGCATAACATTTACTCTTTAATACTTCTTAAAAACAATAACATACCGGCAATATTTCGTCTTTTCTCAAAGACTTAAGCTCGTTATCGAGCTTAAGAGATCTCACCGCCTCATAGAGTTTACATATACATCTCAATTCTAGTTATGTGCTCTCTCGAACAGCTTGCCACATTAGAACATTTCACGATAATCTTTTAGGCATAAAAATATTTAAAAAAATTAATTGTAAATAATCGTGAAAATACTTGCCAGTGGACTGACATTTTGACTGGCTCCGACACGCGTTCACACCACAACCACGCCGCTCTCACCGATTCCAAAAGGGCTACCCTGTAGCAAGCAGTTGCTGTAGTTAATTTCCCGGGTAATGTTTAAAAGCAGATTGGTTTTAACTTTGAAGTGCTATTAAATACTCCATTATATAATTGTTTTTCAGACTGTATTTAAGGACATGGTTTGTTAATTTTAATTATCAGTTGCAAAAGCTCAAGTTGTATGGGCGAAACCCAGGTCCTATTCTTTTAATCTGTTATAAATTCTTTTTAACCCTTTAAATGTGTGTCGGCAAACTTTGTCTCATGATGTTGCACACGTTAAGCCTTATTTAAAAAAAGAATATTGAAAACAAAAATGGAATCAGAAAAAACATTGCACAAAATTATCTAAAACAAAGAACAATGGAAACTGTATAAAGCCCAAGTTAACTTTAAATGATTAATTGTAAATAATACATTGAATTGGAAGATATTTCGGTTATCTGTCGAGTTTATATATCGCATTATTTTTAGGTTCCAACTGCTGATTTGAATCCCCCTTCTGCTTCACAGTAAATAACTTTTCTCGTTTTAAATAATTGCAAGTTATTACAATTTATTACGACCCACAACGCCAGCTACGACTGTAAATCGGTGGATTTCAGATAATCGAGAAGTAGCGATTCAACATACACTAAGAACAAAGAAACCTGCACTAATAGAAAAGATATTTCTTAAAAACGAAGTTTTAAAGCAATTAGATTTGAGGAGTTCCTACGGTGTAGCAAGTATTATAAATTAATTCCAAGGACCATAGACAATGTAAAATTTCCGTTTTTAGTAAATAGTAAAGCAGAAGCTTTAGTATCTTAATTTTAAATGGAATAAGATTTTGAAAGAAACTGAAGCTTTTCAGACTCTTAATTATGTAGTGAGTTCGAGCAAGAAAGCCTTAAATATTAGTGAAATTGTCTCTGAACAAAGGAATAAAAGTTATAAGTCAATTCCTTTGTTCAGAGACAATTTCATAACAAAAGTTATATTTTAAAAATTGATTGAACTGAAATAGAAAAGAAAGCCAGCCTTATACAATATAAGAAAGAAACTTTGTATCAAGTTTACAGAAATTTATATCAAATTGATAAGGATAACGTTACTAATAATGTATCTGATAAGAGATATTAGGACTATAAATAACATTTTCAAAGATAAAAGATGACATGTTAAAAGATAATCATAAAATCAGATAAGGGAAACAAAATTGTAGTCATGGATTATGAAAACTATAAATCAAAATCTTTACAATGCTACTAGTGTTTAAAACGAGAGATCATCGGATTGGCTTTTCTAACTTATCTTCTTCGTTCTGCTAGTGATCACAGGAGTTTTACCTTCTGTTGAGTCTACAACCATTATATCTTACTTATAGTAATAGAAGTAGAATTGAATAGAAGCATTGACCATTGGAACAGTGGAGACAACACATTTTGTTGACAATAGATGAACTTGTTTTGCAACAATGCTGTGCAGGCAGTGTCACTGCTGCAAAACAGAGATGTGAACTTTCGCTGTTTATGGAAGAAAGTCAGTCGTAAAAATGGATTCCATGTATTAGCGCGTTTAAGATTAGTTTTCTGGATGAAATTCTAAATATTATTATCCCGAAAAAATTTATATTGTAAAGAAGTACGATATAATTTACCTGAATAAAATTTATAATATTTTGTTCCTGTTTACAGCATAGATGAAAACACAGAACACGCAAGTAGTTTTACTTAGTTTGAGTCCAAATATCTTCCTTTATCAAAAAAGTAAAATTAAAATAAAAATACAAATAAAAATGGCAACTTTTCGGAAAGTTACATGCTTCCCTTTTTCAAGCCTAACATACAAATAGCAATGATTTTAAACAATTTACAGATGTAATTTAGCATGTTAACAAAACATTACATTTTCCTGAATAGTTTCATAGTATAGTATTATAATAAACAATAACATTATCATGTTTACTAATGTTTTACTTTTGTTTATTCCCATGACGTGATTAACAACACTAAGGACGATAATATTTATTTATGACGACGATATTTCCAGTATCAAGTTTATTTCATACATCTGAAAGTAACTATTTTATTATTTTAATATTATTTCAACAAAAATAAAATAAGTTACGTCGTCAAATAGAAGAAGAAAATTCAAAAGACTTGCCCCCACATGGTATACTATTCTGAAATTAGGTGGTGACTTAACTTGAATTTGAATCCAACATCTATTCGGCGGAGCCAAATAGTGTCGGTATGAATACACAAACTGTATTGGACACTGCGTTAGCAGCAAATGCAACAACTTTGGATGCACCTGAAGCTTCGGCCAATTTTCGTAGAACGCTTGAATAATCTGTGAGGGTGACAGTGAATTTAACTCCAGGTCAAAGACAAGCATTGGCCAGTTCTCATAACTTTTCTTTAGTTTTTGTAGGAGGTAAATCTGTGACGAATGATCACCCTGTTTTAGTAGCTGGAAGAGATGTGATTAGACACATTTTTGAAACTGAATTCAAAATTTCTCATTCTTCGGAAAGAGTTTTAATAGTTGGTGCTGCCACTAGAAAAATATTCGAATAATCCACATATACATTATTATGTGTATGGTAAGAAAAATATGATAGAATAATTAGACCTGCTTTGTATGATATCTCTAAACGTCTTAAGATTAAGGCATCTAAAGAAAATAATGTATTTACCAGCTCCAGAAAATATTGACACACAAAATGTTAAACCTGTAGTGAAAAGATACTGAAAACATTTGAATGTTTTGCAGGATTATGTTAAATTACATAGAATGCCTGCAACTGTGCATTTGGGTCCAATAGAGGCTAACACTTTGGTTTTTGAGGATTCATTTTACAATTTTGGTTGTAATGATTGGTGTGACATCTTTGAAAAAAAAAGGTGCTCAAGTTGCATACGGGTATAGACTGTTACCATATGAATTGATTTTTCCTAACATGCCACCAAACAATTTGTATAGAATCTATAACGTTGGTGATCGGACTAACAATGTTTAGGAATGGTTATTGCAATGGTTATTCTCATTTAACCGAATCTTGGAGTGTCTTAATGACTAATCCTGTTATTGAATCTAAAACCTATATAGGTGTTAAATTAGCAGTCGAAATTTCATCAAGATTGAGACCATTCGCAACTTTTAAGGTTTACAGATGTAAACATCCAGAGATTATTGTTAGACAGATGGAGTTGCCTGAAAATTTGAAATGCTTTCAGATTTTGGACATTTATAAATGTATTGACAAAAAGACAGGCAAAGTTAATGAACTACTGACATTTTTCTGTGTCAAGACGAATTTTATGATGTTAGGAATTACTTACTAGCAGTTAAATCAATTTCAAAGCCAGTATACCTGATTATTTTGCTAACTTATTTAATACAAAAAAGATACACACGACCAAGATTTCAGTTACTTGTGGACCGTAACTATTTTCAAGTAATTAATACAAAAGAAATTAATAATTATACAAAACAATAAACCAATGAAACAGCAATGTGATCCTTGCGTCCCTGTAGCGGGGTGCTGACATCTATGAACAACTATGAACAGTACACATAAAACCTTAATTGTTTATACTTACTAGCACTTGATGTAAAATCTTTGACATTAAATAATGCTATAACTTATATTAGATGCAGGATGGGTGGAATATCTTTAATTACTAAAGAATTGGTAAAACCTTGGTCACTGGAGAGAAATAGGGTGGCAGATTTAGCTTTAGTCACACTGTTAGAAGTTCTTACTATGACTGATGTTAATAGGAATTGGATCCATTTATGAGATTTGCAGCCATTTTTCGAACAGCTGTTAGGGAGTTATTCTTTTCAATAACTATGCTATTGGATTGGATTTATGCTGGAAACTTGGTGAATAAATTGGTATTAGATCCGAATGATGCAAAAATTCAATTTGGTAAAATTGGTAACTTAAATTTAGATAACAATCCTGTTGGGTTGTATTTGGATAATCCATGAGGCAGACATTCCTATCTGTCCTTCTGTTTAGAAGTGATGGGGCATACAAGTGATCAAATAATAAAATGTGAACATAAGGAGTGTGATGTGACCTTAGGGTTGAATGACATTCAACTAAAAATTTTAAAACCTCATTGTTGGATAATGATCACAATCCTGTGGGTCTGAAGGCTATTAAAGAAAAAGCCTTGCAGTCAGTTCCGACTGGGGCTTTTAATCATAATTGTAAAGTGTATTATATAGAGGGCAGACCAGGATGTGGTAAAAGTTACTTGATTAGAAAAATGGCCACCACCTCAGATTTAGTATTAGCTCCTTTTACAAAACTGTATGCAGATTATACAGGTTTAGAAAATGAAGGGGAAAAAATATGATTTAATTTTTAAAACTGCACATAGAGCTATGGAAACTAGAGGTCATTCAAGAATCTTTGTTGATGAATTTATGTTTTATACTTACACAAAACAACAACAGCGGCAATGTAAAACTCCCTGATAATAAGTAGTGAGATTCTTCGCGATAAACTATTATTATAAGTGTATGTTGATTCTATTGTGTTAAGAGCAATTGTTTACAAAAAGTTGGATTATTGCAAGAACAATGTAAGAATAAAGCTATATGATACAATATACGGGAGTTTTGTTACAGAAAAAAAATGAAAAAAAGAAGAGAGAAACGGAAGTAGAAAATGTGTGAAGAGGCAGCGTTTTCATAAGGAATTTGGGATTTATATAGGAGGACAATTGAAATATAGCAAGTTAAAGAGAACCTCTCAGATCTAAGGAATATGATCTGCAAAGTATATTCGGATGAGATGTGCTTCAAAAAATACAGACCTATCGTTCACTGGTATGTTACTTTAAATGCTGTACACTTCATAATGGAAGCGAATTTTTTCTACTCTTCTCAAGATAAAGACAGTATTACATTCATCGCATGACAAGGAAGTATTAACTTTTTAAATATTATTAGTATTCAAGTTACAAAGGAAGAATCTACCACATCAACTTTGAAAAGAAAGATTATTTGTGATATGCGGATAAATTGATTTCTAATATACACTATAAGTTCTTTAATGCTCATTTACTAGTCTCTTTAAAAGTTTAAATCTTATATTCAATTTACATCTAGCTGAATTAACACAAAGTATATTAGTGCGAGGGATTGTTAAGTGTAAAACAACATGGGTTCCGGCCAGGGAGAAGCACAATAGATTTGATTTTTTCAGTGAGACAGATGGTGGAAAAGAAGTGGGAATTTGGGAAGAAAGTGTATATGGTGTTCATCGACATAAAAAAGGCTTACGATATGGTGAACAGGAAATACGTATGGCAAAGTCTAGAGGAACTGGGAGTGGATCCATACATAGTGAACTGGATAAAAGAAATATATAGGGTGAACCGATGTAGAGTAAGAACCACAGAATGGCCAACTGGATGGTTTGAAATTCAGAGAGGATTAAAGCAGGGGAGTGTTTTGTCGCCAATGCTGTTCAATATAATAATGGAATGGGTAGGAAGAAAGGTTAAGGAAAACCTACAAAAACAGAATAAAGACAAATCATATGATCTTCGCACATGACATGGTAATATGGGGTGAGGAAATTGTTGACGTACAGAGGGAACTGGATGAATGGACTTCAGCAACTGAAACTGGTAGATCTGGAAATTAGCGAAGAGAAAAGTGAAGTGATGGTGGTGGGACGGGACAAAAACCTGGAAAGGGATATCTGCATAAACAACAAGGCATTGAATATCACGGAGAGATTTACTTACCTAGGGGCCGAAATAACAAGTGATGGTAGAGTGGAGCATGAAATCACAAGGCGGTTGGAGAAAGGGGGAAAGCTATACCAGGGAGTGAGACACCTGATATGGGATAAGAAAGTCCCAAGGAAGGTAAAAGAAATAATATATAAAATGCATTACGTCCCTATAGTCACCTATGCAGCGGAGACATGGGTGATGAATGCTAGAGACTGGAGTAGACTTCAAGCTGGGGAGATGAAGTTTCTTGGAAGTATAGCAGGGAAGACTAGATTAGACAGAGTGAGAAATGAGGATATCCAGGAGGAGTTGGGGGTAAAAAGTTTGAGGAAAAAGGTAGAAGAGGGAAGGCTGAGGTGGTTCGGGCATGTGAAAAGAATGGAAGATGGTAGGACTCCTAAGATCTGGCAAGAGTTTAAAGAAGGAGGGAAGAGACCAAGAGAGAGACCGCGTAAGCGATGGCTGGATGATGCGAAGTACAGCCTGGAAGAGAGAGGCATCCCATGGGAAAGAATATGTAGAGAAGAGGCTTGGAAGAACAGGGAGAGGTGGAGAGGCTTAGTTAATTCCTAAACCCACAACTGGTGGAACGGGAAAGGATACGTATGTAACGCAAGTGAGATAAGTGATGAGACTTCATAGAATTAAATGCAGTTAAAGAACTAGAAAAAACTTTTGTATTATTTAACACACTTAAGGCAGTGTGAATTCAAATCTTTATTTTGAATGTAAAGCAAGTATATATTTGATTGTTTAATACATATATTAGTCGAACTTTAAAAGACTTATTATTTTATAACTAATTTCATCTCAGAAATTACTACATAACTTAAGCTCAGCTAAAATATATATAAAGTTTTACAATTTACAAGTATGCCATAAGAATTTTGAGCTTCTGGGCATATTTGAATCAAGCTAAGGAGATATTTTTGGTGGGCGATATTAGACAGACCAAGGTAAGAGAACCAACCGAACTGTTATATATTGGAAATCATATTGATATGACTAAAATTAGTAGGCATGTGTTGTTAGTTAATTTCAGAAACCCAAAAGATAGTTGCTTTTTTAAGTAGAGTTTACGGGTACAATATGCGTGCCCACAATCAAACCATCTAATTCTATTGAATTTGTGGTATTGCTGATTTACCAATTCTTGATACGGCTACTGTTATGACTTTCACACGTAACACTTCTAATCAAATGACAAATTCAGAGAAAAACACGGTTAGGGCAAACCAAGGAGGCACTTTTGAAATTGGGGTGCTTTATTTGGTTTCTGGTGACGGAAACATACCGTCAGTAGAAAGTTTGCAAGTAGCAGCATTGAGTAGACATACAGAAATTATATATATAGTCAGTGGCGTACCAATGCCTTTGGGGGCCCGGGGCAGGAATTGGGGCCCCCTAGATTTGCTTTTACAACCAAAAAGAAAATCTTGTGTGGAGGGGGCCCCCTAGTCTTGCTTTTACAACCAAAAAAAAAAAGGAAATAAGCTGCTTGGTGGGGCCCCCTAGGCTGGCTGATGGGGGCCCCTCCCAGGTGGGGGCCCGGGGCGGACCGCCCCCCCCTCCCCTTGGTACGCTACTGTATATAGTCACTGATGGTTGCGACCAAGCAAAAATGTTACAAGAGAAATTAAAATTAGATCAAGATTTCTATCAACATTTGCAAACATGGCTCACGTTTCCAGAGGAAACAGTTAAAGAGGTTGTCCAAGAGGATTTGGATATTCCCATTATTGGTAAATTAGAACAAGTGCCAAAAGACTCCTACCTTTTAATCAATACTTTAATTCCATCTGTTGCTTTTGAAGACACAATAACCAGTTTGAATTTAGGGTCTAGCCATTGTGTTCATGATTCTTTTTCATCGGGTGTTACCAACTCTGATGCCATTATTTTGCCTATAAATAAGAGAGGCCATCCTATGAAATTGGTTGACACTTACTACTCTATCAGGTGTAGGAAATAATTTTTCATCAAAAATCCCAGTTCAGACATTGCAAAAATATCTTGAACTTAAAACTTGCAAACAGCCTTATTATCCTTTTGAATTTTCTCAGGCTAGATTAGTTGAAACCATCTGTAATGCTTGGTTCACAAATAATGTGAATTCCGAGATGAGGTTAAATTTATGGGGGGCACCAGAAATTTTAGATGCTTTGCGAGGATTTTATGCAAAAGCCACCAATTAAAAATTGCGATTATAAAGCGGCTTTTAGAGCTAATTCTGGGATTGATAACCCAGAAGGTAGAGTAATAATAAGAACATTTTGACTGACTCTTACATGTCTGAAAAGGAGTACATTAATACCACAAATGCTCAATTTAAGTCAATTAGTCCTCTTGCACAAAATGCAACAACAGATGACATCACTTTTGATGCAAATCAAAATGAATTCACACAGGCATCAGAGAAAGAATATTGGTCAAGATTTGGTGTCTCCAAAGAATTTTTACATCACTATTACAGTTTTAGGAAAAATTATAGGGTTAAGTATGTCATTGGTCAAGATTTGGTGTCTCCAAAGAATTTTTAGATCACTATTACAGTTTTAGAAAAAATTATAGGGTTATAAGTATGTCATGTATCCCGCATGCGCACTATCAACTTATGTTCTTTCATGATATAATTTTTGTATAAATTCACCTTGGCTTTTGTATTCCCTTACTTGAAACGGCTATCTTGATAGCAAAACGTAACCATTTGCTTCGTATAAATATGCTAATTAATTTCAGCAGGTTCTCTCAGCTATATTAAGACTGAATATTAAGACTGAATTTTTGTATTTTGTATAGTTCAAACCTGATGTTAGCAGTTCCGCTAATGAAATCGATCGTTGTAAGTTATGATGCTTTTATTATATCTTGTATTTTTGTATGTGCGTTGGCTTTAAATTCAATTTATTAAAAATAAAATTTAACGTGCGTACATTAAGTAAAGCCGTTTATTTATTTTCAGACTATTTCATCTTTCAACAATCAATAACCAAAAATCATGGACAATAGAATATTGGTCAAGATTTGGTGTCTCCAAAGAATTTTTAGATCACTATTATAGTTTTAGGAAAAATTATAGGGTTATAAGTATCCCGCATGCGCACTATCAACTTATGTTCTTTCGTGATATAATTTTTGACTTCACACATCCCTCAATGCAAGCTATCAGTTGACCTCACCTACACCTTAATATTTAATGAACCGTTCTCTCAGCTATATAAAGACTGAATTTTTGTATTTTGTAATTTCAGCAGGTGTATGGCTCTATTTTTGTTCCTATTGTTCCTATAAGTGCAGTTGCAGTATGGTACGCTGGAACACAAAAGACAAGTGGAGAACCAGGCACACTATTGAATAATGGTGTGGTGTCAAAACTAATCTCAAATTATATAATTGATGTTGATGGACCTTATGTTATAAATTACAAGGGAGACGATTTCAATAAAAGAGGGTTAAATCCTAGAGTTAACACATTAAAGAAGCAATTAATTGCTGCTTCTTGTGGATTGGGATTAAAGATCCACATTGGGCACTCAGCTGAATTTTGTGGGTTAACATATGCAGGTGGAGTCTTAGTTCCATCTATTCCTAGGAAGTTAAATAAATTATCTGCACATAAGATTTAGAAATTACGCTCATTGGTGTGAATACCAAAATTCATTAAGAGATTGGGTTCAACTAATTAGAGATTTGGAACCAATGACAGTAATAGCACATAATGCTAACCACTATAATAGAAGTTATGTGGAAATGCAAGCAGCATTTGACACCATTGTAAGTTTTTCTCACATTAATAAGAATCAGTGGGCTAATGCTTTTAAATTAAAACATGAATCAGCTATGATTCCTGTTATTATGGATAATGATGGTAAGTTTAAGTGTAATGTGTAAATAATTCAACTCACGAATTAAAATTATATTAATTAGGTATGATGTCACAGAGAAAAACACGTTCTCGTAGTAAGCGAGAATCACAATTTTAAGGTTACTATCTTCGCTCTAAAGGTGTGAATCTACACCTATTAATATTGAAAAGGAGGATTTTCCAGAATCTGGTAGTTTTGAATTATCTCAATCTGATCCAGCCTTAAAAGAATATTTTATTGGGTTAATTAATTTACTATCAACACCATCGTCTACAACTGATCTGGGCTCTACAGCTTCAATTAGTGCTCATAACATTAACAGTCCTGATAGATACGTTCCTAATATGGCATATCAAAATTTACAAAGAAATTGACGTGCTATGATGCATTCTTATGCACCTTGGTACGAAGCTAAACAATTGATGTCGACGTTGCAAATTATTAGAAAACAGAACTTTTCTATAACTGAACAGAGACAACAAGCACTGACAGTTCTCAATAATTTAGACACCGAGTGTCCTTTTTCAGCTGTGAAGCCCAAGGAGATTGGATATGAAAATTTCAACAATTGCGAACAGCCTTAACTTATAAGGATCCCACCAATAAGAAACCGACAGCGGGTGCATCAGGTGGTACACACCATCAATCAGACTCTTTGCTAGCATTTTATAATTCTATTACAGGTTTATTATCACAATTGACTCTTTGGAAAATCTTTTTGATCAGGATGTTTTTTGAGACTACTTATGGTCTCGTTTGGGCAGAGCAAGCTCAAAATTTAATTCAGACTAGTTGTGTTGACAAGAAATAGAAATGGACGAAGCCATATTGGGAATCAATATTAAAAGGATTATTAAAGTGTATTAGTCTTCGTTGAAAGGTAGTGTAACTGCTTTAGTAGAATTTTTTTTTTTTTTTTACTGTTATACGTTTGTACATTGTAGTAGTTGTTTTTATTTGTTTCTTCATTGTACCCGAAACCTAAATAGATAGTGGTCTCTTTGTCGTTATTGTTACTAAATCCCATTAGCCTTGCTATGCTGAAGGTGACTTTATACGTAAAAGCTGACAATTGGTTTCGATTATGTCACTGTTACATTCAGACTATTTAACAATATCGAGAAAAGAAGAAATTAAGAGAAATTACAAGAAAGATGTGAAAATGAAGGTATTTTTTTTTTCATTTCGTTTTCTTTAGATAAGGTTATGGATTCGTGACCAGACCGATCCCCATTGCTGTTACACAGTTGACACGCCCTGTTTTTTTTTTTTCATTGATCGCCTTAGCACGTCTCATTGGTTTCTGAAGACTGGCTGTCTAATTAATCCCATTGCAAGATTTGATATCACGTCCATTGAATAAATTTGCATTTATTTTTAATGTTTAAATTTGTTATAAAAACAAATGAAACCTTTATATGATTAGTCAATTGAAAAAGCCCAAAATAATCGGATGAATTAGTTGTGTTTCTATTCTTTTTCCTAGTTTCTTTCTTTTTCTTTTAAATAATTTCTATGTACGTTTTATTACGACTATAACACCACACGCTTAACTATTTAGTTATAAACATAATAAAATCAACGAAATGATGCTCAAGTCGAAACCAAATTCGACTATCCTTGCTTCCTAGGCCCTGACAACATAATCAAGATATTCACATTCACAACATCCTTCAATACCTGCTCCAAAGACTCCAAACATTTAGAATGGACTTTGAAGCATCAACTATATTTATTCACAAATATTACGGCTAAAGTAATACTAACCATACTATTGGTAAATGTAATAACGCAAAGGAGTTTAAAATAAAACTCGATGAACAAAAATATCCTTCAATATCCCACTCTGCAGAAGTAATTAGTAAACTATATACAAAAGACCCACACACACTTCTTCCTTAAATCTTCTCTTTTATACTATATATTATTAAACATCATCCACACTCGATTCATAGATAGTTCGATAAGAAATTATCACAAATTCAAGATAAAAGAATTGGAAAAATATAATGATAATAGATTTTTCATTCCGTATTTGAATAGGAATAACTGGCGTTTAAAAGGAATTGGCAAAAAATATGGAATAAACTTAAGTTTTGAATACAGGAATAAATTAAAAAATATTTTGTGCAAAAAAAATAAACAGTAATGACAAAAAGTTTGAAATGGGTGTTGTGTACAAATTATAATGCATGAATTCCGATTCTTTCTATCTTGGAGAGACGAAAAGAACGATCCAAGAACGTATGGGGAAACATGAATACTATATTAAAAAAAAATTAGTAATGGAATCGCAAATTGCAGAACATTGTAAAGAAAAACAACATTGTATTAATAGTGAAGTACTATTAATTGAAATTTTATATAATAAAAAGAATACTAAAATTAGAAAGATAATAGAAAGCTTATGTATTTGCAATTCAAAAGAAAAAAGTCTCAATAGAAATGAAGGAGTTAAAGTGAAAGTTTAGTAAAATTGGCTAGAGACATGGTTAACAAAAAATTTCTAACCTCTAATAAAAAAGTAATAATTGAAAAATTCAATAGTTAATAATAATAAATAAATAAATAAATAATAATAAATAAATTTTATTTTCTTTAATACAATATTGAAGTCCTGTTAGGATCTCCCATAAAGAGATCCTGTCAACAGGTGCTTAGATTATGTTGTACAAATTATTTAATTACATAAAATAACAGTATATAAAAAATTACAAAAATTAATCACACAGAAAATTACAGATTTAAAGTCATTGTTTTATTACTAAAGAAATACCAAAAAAAAAAAAAATTCTATTTGTAATTCAGTATATTGTTATGTCTTACGAGCCAATCTCTAACAAATTTTTTTAACAAAGAAATTTTTGAAAAATTATTGATGTTTTTTAAACCAATTTTGTTAATAATAGATTGTAATAGATACATTGAATTATTCTCTCCATAACTATTTAAGATTTTTGGATATTGTAATTTTAAGTAGTTATTATTTCTCATATTGTAATTACTATTGCTAGGTATGTTGCTTTTATGAATTAGAGTGAAGTAATTACTAATTATCAAATTATAATAAAATTTCTGTTGTGGTGTAAGTATTTTACTTTTTATCAGAACATCAACATCAATTTTTTTTAATTTTATTATTACAAGAATAAAAAACTAATATTAATATTTTTTTTGAAGATTATTAATTTTTTTTATGTTTTATATGTTTTGTTCCATACTGAGTTTGCATAATTTATTTGGGAGTCAAAAAATGCAAAATAAATCATAATTTTTGTTTTAATTGGCAAAAAATCTTTTATATGATAAAAGATATAAGTTATTGTATTTAATTTAGCATATAAATGTTTAATATGTGTAACCCATGTAAATGTATCATTTATAATTATTCCAAGATATTTAATTGATGTTACATTAGTGATTTTGTGGCATTTTTTACATTCAGAAAAATTTTCATGTAGGCATTTGTGATTATGATAATATATTTTTGGTATAAAAGTATTTATTTGTTTTCTAGGATGTATGAGCATACATTTGGTTTTATTTTCATTAATTTGCAGTTTATTATCGTGTATCCAACACTGTAGTACATTAAAATCATTTTGTAAAACTTTATTTATTCTTGATAAGTTTTTTCCATTTTTCATTAAGATTATGTCGTCTGCATAAATAAACATAGAGCAATTAGCAATATGCCTAAAAATATCATTAATATAAATGATGAAAAATAAAGGTCCTAAAATTGAGCATCCTGTTTTTATTTTTTTATTCTTACTGTTAGTTTGATTTATAGATACACAAATCTTTCTATTTTTAAAATAATTTTTTATAATTTCCAATGTAATTCCTCTGATTCCTAAATTTTCAAGTTTCTTGAAAAGCAATTAGTAATTTATTAGATCAAATGCTTTTGTTAAATCTATAAATAAGACAAGTGAGAAATTGTTATCATTTAAATTGCTATTGATATTATTGCTTAATGTTTCTAAAAGACTAGTCGTATTTTTATTTTTTTGATAAGCAAATTGATGTGCATGAATGATATTATGTTTATTTAAAAAGTTATTTATTTTATTTGCTTTGTAAGTTTCAATTATTTTATTAATAATAGGTTGTATAGCAATAGAGGCCGATAGTTTTCAATTTTATTTAAGCAATCATTTTTGTATATAGGAACAATTTTAGCAAGTTTTAGTCCTTCTGGATATCTTTTGCTGTCAATTATTCTATTAATTAGTAAAGTAATTACAACAGTAAACATATCATTATTGTTTTTTATAAGTGAGACTGGTATTTCGTCTATGCTAACAGATTTAGTATTTTTAAGATTAATAATGATTGCATAAATTTCTGAAAATAAAGGCTTTTCTAAAGTAATAGAGTTAACAGTAGTCCATTTTGAGTAATCTTCATTTAAAATAGTTTTTTTTACATTTGTTATCTATTTTTGAAGTAATGTTACAGTAATAATTACAAAATTTATTTGCAATCATTTTTTCGTTGTTATTACCAGTTGACTGTTTAATTAATTTATTTAATTCGACATTAGTAGACTTGGAATTATTTTTATCCTTTCCTAAAATATTATTAATCATAAGCCAACACTCCTGGAAGGAGTTTTTTTTGTTACAAAGTTCTTTATAATAATAATTTCTTTTTGTTTTTTTAATTATAGAATTTATTTTATTTCTAATCTTTTTATAATTTTGTTTATATACGAGTTGGATTATTTTTATGCTTTCTGTAGAGTTTATCTCTAATTCTTATTTCTTTTAATAAGCTTTCAGTCATCCAAGGTTTTTGTTTTCTATTCCTTTCAATTTTTTCTATAATGTTTATTGTTTTGTTTTTTTTACTATCATTTATGTTTTTTATAATTTGCTTGTATAATATATTCGGATTCATCAAATTCTCTGTGGTATTATCATTCAATAAATTTATAAAATTATTTATTAGTTTATTTTGATTATATGTTATTAAATTTTTCTTTATTTCTGTTGTATTATGTATTGCTTTATATAATTTCTCATTATAAAAAATGTCTATAGCTGTAATATAATGATCGGATATGATTTCTTTACAAATAATTCCTCTTGTTTTCACTGAATTGCCATTAAAAAAAATATGATCAATACATGTGTTTGATTTACCAATAATGCGCTGTTGACTTCTTGTTATGCCATAAATACAATTATTAAAGCCATTAGTTAATAAAATTTTCGAATAGTTTAACACTGGATTACTATTCTCCAATTTGAATAAGTCAATATTTAAGTCACCCACAATAAGAGTTGGAATTCTATTATCAATTTTTTTCTTTATTATATTGTGTAATTCTTTATTAAAAGATTTAATACTTTTAGATGGTGGTCTGTAAATAGCTAAGATGTTAAATTTAATTTCATCTTTATCATCTTTATTTAATAGTCTTCATATATAATAATAATTATGTTTTTCGTTGATTGTTAAGACTTTGAGATTATTATATTGTAGAATAGATTCCTTCTTAAAATTGTATTAACGTTTTTAATTGTTAGTATGATATTTTAAAGGCATTGTAATAAAAAGAATCTCGCTTATTGTTATCATGTAAAGGCTTGAGAAAGAGACGACATTGCATATCTCCTTGAAAATTCGTTTTTTCTAGTAATAAATGTGGTATTAAGTCATTTATTTCTGATAGTGTGGATTGTTGTTTAATAATTAATGAACCTTCAATATCAACCTTCAATATATTGAAATCAGTGAAACCCTTCTGCAAACAAAAAATTTTCAACAAAATAAGACCACATTGAATTTTATTGCAAAATAATTGCAGATCCTGCTTGCTTATTAAAGACAAAACAAACAAGACAAAACATGCATAAAGCTCACAATACCATAACACTGTCGTGATAGCACAGGGGCAAGGTGTATCAGCCATTGTGTGCTGAAGTCGAATATTAATATATTGATTTGATTGGTTGTATGACAAATTTTATTTCACTACAAATTGTGAACCTTTATAGTCAAAATGCCGTGCTGGCGTGGCCGTGCGGTCTAGACGGCAGGTCTGCCGTTGCGGCCAGTGTGCCAGTTCCCGGGTTCGAATCCCGGTCATGGCATGGATGTTTCTTTCTTCTTCTGTTTCTGTCCGTTCCCGTTTCTTTACCCTGGCAGTTAGGGTTAAAATGCATCTCCCAACCCGCAGTTGAAAGTCAGCGTGGGAGATTAGACTTTCATCCCCCCCGAGACAGTGAGCTGTCTGAGGGAGGCCTTTGTCCAGCAGTGGGCTGTTAAAGGCAGATAGTCAAAATTATGTTGATGAAGGGCTGCTGTGTAGGAACCCGAAACCTCCATGTTAAGTATCTTTAATTTTATAAACTTAATTTTATTCTATAAAATTGTGTATTGGTAATTTTATTAATTTTAATATTTTATTTCACATGCGTTAAATATTTTAACATTCATTTACCTTAGTTAATCGAGTGACTGTAAATAAATAATTTGCTAGTATCAAATCATGTGTTTTCAGATCAATGAGTGATAGCATTTAGTGTTAATACATTTTGTCACGGTTTTTTTTTTTTTTTTTTTTTTTAGCTTAATTTTATTCCTCCTTTGACCCCATTTTGCTAGTTTTTTTCCCCTCGTAGTTTGCTTTAATTTCTCTCCTTTTATTCCTTTTTTTCCCTCGTTCCCATGGGTTTTTTCTCCTTTTGTGATTCTTTGTATAGTCTCCTCTTGTAACTTTGTATCATTTTCCTTTTTGTCACGTGATTTTCATCGTTTTCTGAGATTTCTATTTTTTAAGATATCGGAGCTGTCGAACTATGAAGATGTTTATTTTTCAGTCTCCGATCTGTCTATTCCTATGATTTTGATTTTATTGTAAAAGTTAAAGAGAATCAATGGAGCAGAAAGTTAAAGAGGTGAGAACTTAACCCCCCCCCTTTGTGTTGTGGACTGAAGTTATGAATTAATTTTATAAGAAAAAAAAATATTTTGTGCTGTGATTTTTCACTTATTTAACAGATCACCAGTATTCGAAAACGTCTTGGATAATGGCAAAACGATGCGTTTTCTTATAACTGTTGACACTTCCTGTGCCGAGCGGATTCTGCCCCATCGATGTGGAGAAGCTGCCGTCTACCACAGCGGAGGTTACCGGGAACAGCGATCCAAAAGTCCGGCGGAGACGAAGAAGCTGCCATGTACCACAGCGGAGGTTATCGGGAAACAGCGATCCAAGAGTCCGGTCGATACGAAGAAGCTGCAGTGTACCACAGCATAGCTCACCGGGAAACAACGACGAACTTTGTGCTGAGTGATTTACGTGCAGTGTTTTGGTGAAGTGTTAAATTTCTTCTGAATGTTTTTAGTGATATTGTGCTTCGTCAATTGGGATCCCAGTTCTTCACTGCTGATGAAAAACTGCCGACAATAAGTGATGTTTCCGTAATTTGTAATTGTTGCAATTAACAGTCGTTTGATTATGTTTATATCTAAGATACTAATTTTCGGAAGAAATATATAGTCACTTACTAAGTTTGCAAGGAAGGACAAAGGACGATTTTTTGTTTCAGATGGTTATTAACATTACTACATTAATAATTCATTTAAAACATACATGCATGTTAATGTAATTCTTCGCAGTGGCAAAATTATCTTAATTATATATCATTTTGGTGATTGTATTTTGTGCGACTCAGGACAGTCTGCCGAACACTTGGAAGAGTGCCCAAGCATTGGTGAATTATAATTGTGTTATTCAAAAGTATTGGAGTCTATTGCTCTAGCGGCTTAAATGGCTGCCATTTAACAACAATTATACTGTATTATTGTTATTGTATTATTGGGTTAATTTAAGTAATATAAAGCTTAACAATATATTATAACAACTATGAAAAAGAAAACTTGCATATCACTCAGAGCACAGCAGATGAAACGTTGAAGAAAGCATCAAATGTAAGCAGAAGAAGTGTTGGGGGAAATACAAGAAAACTTCTGGAAGGAAATGTTTCAGAGAAGAGAGAACAACTTCTTAAATGGGCTTCATCATTATGTCTATGTGAAAGAATAGAGTTGGATATTATTGAGGGTACTGCTCCTTTTGAAAGGCAATTGTCATTTTTTTATATTGCTGTTGGATCAAATTCTGATAAAGCAAGAATTAATTGAAAGATGTTTTAGGGTATTGCTCCTTTTGAAAGGCAATTGTCATTTTTTATATCGCTGTTAGAATAATTATATATCATACAATGGACAAGTTGAACAGGTTTAGACTATTACATGTAATCCAAAACTGTTTTTTGACTGCAATTTATTATTTTTCGGGAAATAGTCTTGCAACGAAATTTCTTTAGTAATAAGCAATTACGTTCTTATCCTCCTCCACAGCCTCTACCAGGAAATAACCAACATCTTCCTTTTGTGTTTGTAGGGGATGCTGCATTCCCTCTCAAATCACATTTGCTTCGACCATATGCAGGCCAAAATTTGCCTCAAGAAAAGGCCAACTTTAATTATAGATTATCTCATGCCCGCAGGACAGTCGAAAATACATTTGGAATTTTAGTTGCAAGGTAAAAATTAAGTAAGGTAAAGAAGAAATTACTTAATTATAGAATCAACATCGTAAATTTAAACGTTTAGTCCACTTCATCAGAAAGGGTGCGTCCAGATTGTAAGTCATTCCGACTCCGGAAAGATTCATTAAGACAATGGAGTTCGCATGTAACGACCACTTGAAACGCTTTAATGACGTAGCTGCTATTCACAACAAAAAATTTGTGATAAGTCTTAAAAGGTGGCTGCCTGCCAATTTTATTGAAACAGAGTGGTTAATTTAAGTGCGTCCGATATCCCTATGCCAGCCTTGTCGGCAATAGGTAAAGACTCCTAAGTTTAATTTGCCCAGTGCCCCTCGTATTCACGAAATGGCAGAGTCGTTGGAGGCAGCGGTCTCTACCATTAGAGACAAGGGTGAAGCTTCATTGCTCCAAAGTAGGATAGGTAATGCACTGGGAACCATTGACTATAAATCTGGATTAAGATTTATAAACCCTTTGGAAAATGATTTCATTATAAAATTTGACAAAGATCATTATCTTTTCTTAAACTCGGATAAAGGAAATATTCCGGTTATTTTACCTAAAGGAATACATAATCAGTTGGTGGAAAAGTTCATTCAGGATAACAAGGGTATTTCTTTCTTCACAAGCTAAGAATGTATTAAATTTTAACCGCAAAATCATTAAGAAATTGAATGGTGATGGGGTCCTGCCAGTGAAACCAGCTGAAAAATTGAAAAACAGTTCAATGCGAATACCGACATTAACGGCACTCTAAAGTTACACAAGAATAAAGACGAAACCGGACTTTATCCAATAAGGCCCATCATCAATTGCAGAGATACGGCGGTAAAAGGTATTTCTGATTTCAGTTAGAACGGAGAATATGGCACAAGCCAATCAGTCTTCCTAAGGATACATCCACGCAGGGATACATGATCTCAATTTGTTATCTCAAATTACAGTTAGCCAGATGAGGGTTAGTATATATAGTAAAAGATCGTACAAAGCCATTTTTAAATAAGCTTACCTACAAATCTCATTCTACCTTTCACTAGTTAATTGGAAAACAAATTCATATCTTAAAAGTTGTGCCAAGGCAGCCATCTTGTCGAAAGCCTGTGTGCCGTGATCTCCGGTTTCACCTCGATTTCTTATAAGGTGTCCTTGGATATTAACGCCAAGTGCTAATATTACGCGTAGTTATGAAGGAATCCGGGAGATGGCACTATGGGTTCTGCGGAGAAGGGCTTTGAGTCATCTGAATGACAAACTGCTAAAAGTTACTTTGTACCATTTGTAAACCTTATCGTTGGAAGAAGCACGTAAGACTCAACGCCCGAACTAAAATTTGCGAGGTAAGTTCTGTGATGTGAAGACTATATATTTATTAGGAAATACTTTGTTTATTACATAAATTAGTAGTGTATTTCATGTACTTTCAAAATGTTATGGGAGATTTTGGATGTTTAGAACAGACATTATACCAGACCATGCTTTTGTGCCCAGCTGTGACCGAAATGGAGTTGCCCGAAGAGCCAACGGGTTCAAATGAACTGTCCTCTAACACTATCAGTGGATTCGGGAAACCTACAACCAGACACTACTGGCATTCTCCAGACCCTACGAACTTCAGTTCAGGACAGCACGTCCCCATCCACTGGCCCTGTACTAATTCCAGAAAATGAAACAACAGCCGTATCTATATTCGAAATGCTGATGTCTACCCGACGTAAAACTAGCATACCAAGCAAACGATATTAAAAAGAAATCAAGTCTTGCCACCATTTTACACAAAGATGTTTTCAAACATAGGAAGAACATTTGTGCCCACAGTAGTTCTTCAACCTCTTCGTCTAGAAAGAGCTCAAAACCACCAGTATCCAAAAAAATGAAGACCCAACCTAAACAAAATAACCTAATAAACAAAAGGTTACCAAAGAAACTGACGAATCATGGTACTATTCTGTTTGCTGCGAAGATAAAATACTGGATATGAGAACAAAGAACGTATATATAAAGAACGTAAACTTCCATAGAATCAATGTAGAATAGGTGACAGTGGCGCCCCCAAATTCTGGAGGTCCTACAGTGAAGCTCATTCTTCCCTTCAGGGGCAGCGACAATAGAAGGACCACTGTTGGGTTCATATACTTTGATAAAAATAAATGCTAGTAGTTTCAGTTCTTTAACTTATTTATTTTTTTCCCTTGGTTCTTCACTCATAATGACTTTATTTATTAAATTAAATAATTTATTAAAATTAATTATTTAATAAAAATTAATATTATTGAAACTAACATATATTATTCAAAAATGTTAATTAATTTTTTACAATATGAAATACAGTATTAAAAATTTTTACAATTATTTTCATTTTAAGACTTATTCAAAATAAGCTAAAAATTGACCATTTATGCAATTGAAATTACACAAATAAAACTTTATTTAAATATTATTCTACTTAGAAAAAGTCTTCTGAATTTTCAAAAAAAAATTTCTATTTTTTCTGTTTTGAAATTTGTGGGTTGATTTAACCAAAAAGGATAGAGAAATTTGTATGTCCTAAATGCTGTTAATTTTTTCATGTCAGAAGAATAAAATATCAAATGATTATTAATGCACCCTGGTGTCGCAATGAATGGTAAGAGCAATTTGTCAATTTCTAGGGCTGTAGAGGTTGTATTTTTAGAATTGGACAATTTACATGCCATTTTTCAATCTTATTTTATTTTTGTTGCATGGCGTTATTACCCCTTCCGGTATGGCGTTATTACTCACATAGGTGGGTAATAACGTCAAATAGCATTGGTCAAGAAATCACGCCACTACATTTTATGAATACATATCTGCTAAAATATTCTTTCTTGTATACATAGTCAATAAGTTGCTGTATCAAAATCCTATATTTGTTTGCAAAAAAAAAATAATCTAAAACTAAGCCGTGAAAATTGGTAGAACCTTAATGTGGCGTTATTACTCCCAGGACACCTTATAATAAAATGAAAGGTTTAAAAATAATCTCTACTTACAGTGTTAACAATAGTGAATAATTCGTAAAAAGTGTTACGGTAAAGCCAGATTGGACAATTACGATATGTTCTCCCTCGACATCCAATACCCTTTTTTTACCTTCATTACCAGAGTTGATTCAATTGGCAATTGAACACATTGCAATAAATATCATCGGGATTTGGCTAGTCTAGAATATGGTACCCCTCGTAAGGATACATCAGTGGCGGGTGTTTTACCGCTTCCGGCTTACGATATTGAGCAGGGATACATGGCGTCATGTTTATCCCCGTATTCACTTGCCCACGTGTTTCAGTTTCAGCATGGCCGTGGAAGGAGGAGGTGCTTCCTGTTAAGACGTGTTTGTTTTGCTCTTGCGCTGGCAGACGGCTACGGGCTAAATTCTTTGTCTGCGTTCGACGAGGCTTACCTGGGTGCTTACGGTGAAATCGTGGAAGGTTGCCTTCAGTGTCGGTCTGTTCGCTCCTTGGCAGATGACCCTCATAGCAAGGGAAATTGGTGGTTAGTTGCTCAGGATCAAATTGGTGATAAGTTGCAGTGGCCTAAGTGGATTCGTGAGTTGTGTTGGACGGTGTTGCTTGGAATTATCGTAAAAGGTTTGTTCTTTGTTTAGTTTTCTGGTTTAATGGTTTGTCTTTAAATTTTTTGTTGAAGTTGGTAAACTTTCTGCCTGGTTTTAAAATTTTAATGTTCCATATAAGGTTGAACTTGTACTTTATCTTGAGTCCAAACGAAATTATCGTGAACTCTACACGTTCAATATTGCTAGCAGAGAAACTGCTTATTTGGACAGTAGTCCACGAGACAATTCGTCCCAGGTTTGGGCGTGCGTTACGTATAGGGGCCATGAGTATATTTTTAAAATTCCGTATATTGTTTTAGATATTCAGGATATTACTGTTGATTCAAGTGGTGCAAAGGATATTTCTTGTAGTGACAGTTAATGTACCGGAGGATTCCCCTATCCTTTATCTTGCTGATCGTGAATCTGATTTCTGCACCGTCAATTTCCCCGGCAATACACCTAGTTTCCTGTAATTGCCCCTATTAGCAAGAGGCGGCTTTCCCGTATTCGCTATCGGTCATTCTCTGGAAGTTGAAACATCCGATGTCAAAAATCGCGGCGTCCCGATTTAGTGATCCGCCTTCTTAATCATGGAGACTTGGAGTTCCCGGATGGTTCCGCTTCTCTTACACCTTTAGCTGACGATTTGGCAAATGTTTATTTAGCACCTCTGCCTTCCTATCTGCCAGTGTCAGGTCAGGGAGGCCTTGCAGCCGTTTGGAGAGGTATTGCTGTTCCAAAGAGGTTACGTGACATTGCCGGGGATAAATTCGAGGGATTATCCCTCGAACAAAGCCAAAATTATCCTCAAACGGAATCCGGATTGTTTACGATTACCGTCTACTGTTAACATCTGTAACAATAAAGTTCGCCTTTCACGCTCCACCACAGCCGTGTACTGTTCGTGGCTCTGCTCAACACATTTCAGACCAATGTCAAAATTTTCTGCATTAATTGCAAGTTAATTGGCCATTTTGAAGAAGCGTGCAGAAAGGCATGTAAAGTATGTCATCGCACTGATCACTTTTTTTTTTTTTTTTTGCAATGTCCCAAGAGAAAAACGGGACTTTTTAAAAGCAACCTTCCTAGAAATTCTCCACCTCGCCAGGAAAACTCTCCCATCTAAAAGAACGTTCTTGTTGCTCCTCTTCCAGCCCCTGATGGTCCAGGCTGCAATGAGCGTTCAGTGGAAGGATCACCTCTTAAGGGAGTGTTACACAAGCACTTTGAAACTATATCCAACCGGTTCTCCGTTTTGGCTTTTCTATCTTTGATGCAGACGCCAAGAGAACAACGTTAACCTGCAAAAGCTCAAAGAAAGCGAACAACTGATCACTTTGATAACCGACGAAAACATGCAACGGGTCGCTTCAATGCTTCTACTTATGAGGAGAACCTTTCTAACTCTGTTAATGTGACCAATGTCTTTGACGAAGGACTAGATCCACAGTTGGAAAGTAGTAACACTACTTGGTGGGGACTTAGGGGGGCCCAAGCGCAACATCTGCTTCAGATGTTCCTGTTATAGATGCTGTTCCCGAGGTTAGCCAAATACGTTCAGCGCTAAAAGTAAGCCTATCCAATCAGGTAGAATTACGTTCTGCTTTACAGGCTAATGCTGAAGAGCGGCTCAATCTCCTATTTATAATAACAAGTGCCTTGGACTATCGCATATGGACGTAGTTCCGGTTCTGGTTCTGAAACAAAGTGATAACTGTTGCTCTGGTGTGGACGAACTCGATTTTGCTAATAAAGAGGAAAGGGTTGACGTAGAATCCGTCACTACTCCTGCTCGTTTTATCCAGTGACCCTGAGGATACGATGTATCACTCCTCTTCCATTGTCTCGGACAATGAATCACCTGATGAGCATTATCAAGAGAATGTTCACCTGTAAAAGTTTGAAGAAAACGAACATCTGATCGACGGAAACGTGCAAAGGATCCCCTAATTTCTTCTATTTGTGAAGAGAACCTTCAAAACCTGTTAATGTGTCCAACGTCATTAACGATGAACATAATTTTAAAAAAGTAATAACTCTGTTCCAGGTGGGAACTTTGGGCGCCCTATGGCAAAACCTGTTTCAAAAATATCTGTCTGATGCTGTACTACAGGTTAGCCGATCATGTGCTGCATTAAAAGTAAGCCTATCCAATCAGATAGAATTAGGTTCTACTTGCAAGGTTTACGATGACGTACTGGCTGACACTCAATCTCCTCTTAATAACGATAAGTGCCTTGGAATATCAGATACGAATGTCGTCCCGATCTTAAAACAATGTGGTAACAGTAGTTCTGTTGTTGTCGAGCACAAATCTATTGATGAAGAGGAAAATGTTGACCTTAGAGTCAGTTACTCCTCCTGTTAAGTTTTACTCAGGGTGACCCTGAACATCAGTTGTTTATTTGTATTTCAAATATTCTGTTATTTTAAAGCAAGTTTTGCATGTTTTTGTATTTTAGTTTAAAACTTATTTTCCATATATTCACTCATTTCTTTAAATATTAACGGGCTTTCTGATCCAAGTAAGAAACGACGTCTCTTTGCGTTGTTAGCAAACAGAAAGCCAGATATTCTTTGTTTACAGGAAACTCATACGGCTTCCCATTCTTATTTCTCTCATTTGCCTTGCTTCCTCGCTTCGGAATCAAAGGATTCTGCTTCGGCAGGAGTTGCCATTTTTCTTTTTAGCAGCACCTTCACCGTAATTTCTCAAAAACAGTGGGAAGGTCGAATTGTTTCCCTTCACATTAAAACTCCGGTTGGTCTGTTGACACTTGTTAATGTTTACCCCCCAAGTTTGCAGTTGTCTTCAAATGACCCCTGTGTCATCGTCGGGGACTTCAATGCTTACATTACTGTTCCTGCTGCCTCCACCCAAGGTAGGAGACTAAGGGGAGTTCGTTGAGTTTAATTCTCTTAATTTTTCACGCATTTCCTGCGGTTTCACCTTTTTAGGCAACTCCAAATCTGGTACTTACATTGTTTATTTATTTTATAATGCCTTTGTCACTTTTGATGCTGTCTATTCCATGTTCTCACTGTCTCTCCGACCATGTCGGACAATTTGCTAATTTTTCCTTTTCTGCTCGCTCTTGTTTTTCCAAATGGATTCCCCCTCCGTCACTTTTGGCAGACAAGAATTTTGGGACAGATTGAAGGATTGGTTGGTTGTTCATCGGTTTGACCTTTCTGACTCATGGACAGCCTTTAAATCTCGCCTCTATAATTTTATCAAACATGTTGGCCACCAGTTTAAATTGACTAAAGTCATACAAGATCAAAAAATCCATTTATGTTGGGCTTTTTACTTGCCTATGGAAGCGTTCCAGAGGATTGTCGATCTGAAGGTAGACAATTGCTTGCCCATCACTTTGCGATTCAAGTCAATTCTTTCAATTCTAATAAAAAGGTAATAATTGAAAAATTAAGCAGTTAATAGTCATTATAAATAATAATAATTTTGTTTTTCGTTAATTATTAAGAACTTGAGATTATTATATTGTAGAATTTGATTCTTTCTTAATGTTGTATTAACGTTTTTAATTGTTAGTATAATATTTTAAGGTCATTGTAATAAAAAGAATCTCGCTACTTATTATTGTTATCATGTAAAAGGCTTGAGAAAGAGGAGAAGTTGCATATTGAAAATTCGTTTTTTATAGTAATAAATGTGGTATTATGACATTTATTTCTGATAGTGTGGATGATGTTTATTAATATATATTATAAGAGAGAAGATTTGAGGAAGAAATATGGGTCGTTTGTATCTTTCAATTCTTCTTTTCATTCCAGTGTTTCGATTGGAAATACACTTCATTTTGCTGCTAAACATTAAAACATGTACGACGTAACATGGCTGATTATCCTTCAGATGTTTCGGTCATCCAAGATATCCTGACTTATTTCCAAGTTAAATTCTCTTCTGTTTCTAATCTCCTTCCTTTTGTTCCCTCTGATTGGATTCTTCCTTGCCTTTCTGACCCTGTCCAAGAGTTACCTGTCGACTTTACAGATTTTGTGCAGCTCGCAATCAATAAATCTTGTCATGTTACAGCACCTGGCCCTGATGGGTTGCCTTACTCTCTCTTCAAATTACTCCCTGCTCAGCTTGTTAACATGCTATCTGACATTCTTGTTAATCAGGCTTCGCTTTCCAATGCTTCCAACAGGGTTCTCATCCCTAAGGCTAAGGGTTCTCTCGAGCTTCCAAGCAGTTGGCGCCCGCTCACTCTCTGCAATACAGACATTAAACTTTTCGAAAGCTTTACTTTTACTGTTACAAGAGGATCTCAACTCTCTCTCCTTTTCCCTTATCAGTTCGGCTGTTCAGCTTCTGCTACCCTGAGCGACGCTGTTTTAGTTTTACGTACCATCATTACAATTACTGAAACCCTTAATCTTTGACTTTTTATTTTGTCTGGTTTTTTTTTTTTTTTGTTATTTCCTTTATTAGTTTGAAAGTTCAAGTTTTATTGTTAATATTTTATACACATTTATTATTATTATTTAGTTTTGTTCAGTTGAGAATGTTTAATTCTCTTTCTGTATTTAAATATTAAACCTAGTAAAAGTCTTTACAGTAAGTAATGACGAAATATAGATATCATGTTGGAGTCTTGAGTGTTTCGTTCAGTTACACAATTATTTATTATTAATTTTCTTTTCGTAAGTATTTATTCCCATCTTCTTAATAGCCATATATTCTTTATTTTCTATTACATGTTGCCCTACCATTTGGTTATAATCCTTTTCATACAGGATCATTGTTTTTTGTCTTTTATCCGCTTTAATAATTTTTATATATTTCCTTTCTTTTAAAAATTTTTAATGGTATTTTTTCAATAGGAGTCATGTTCTGTTCCTGTTGTGGAAAATAATTATTCTTAAATTTTTCTTAATATTTTTTTTTTTAATTTCACGTATATTCCATTGATTTTTTTTTTTAAGAGCTTAGCTTTATCTTTGTAATGATTTTTCAATTTTGGAATTTTTTCTGGCGTTATTACAAATTTAAAACGCTTTAGTATTCCACGCTTTTATTAACTCACACTGTCTGGTTTCCGGATCAAATCTTGTAATCAATTTTTAAGTCACTTCCCATCGGTCAATCTAGAAATTTTGCACACTTTATGTCTGATGACAATACAATAATATACTGATATATTAATATATTTTGTATTAATATATTCCGCCAAGGTAACACGTTCTTTCATGCGCCACCGTTACTACGAGACCACTGAATGTGGTGTGTCCAGCCTACTTCTGAATTATATATATATATAATTACTATATATATTTTAATCATTATATAACATCAAACAACCTCCACGAGACATGTTCGCCAAATTCAAGAATTACGCCAAGGCAACACTTCCGTGCGCCGTTAGTAACGAGATCAGGCGATAGGTTTTACAGCATAATAGATAATGCTAAAGGAAAAACTGAAGGAAATTGCAACACAACAAAAGAGATGATTAGAGAAGGCTAGACTAAAATATCAAAGCAAAATGAGCAATAGAAACTGAAGAGAGACAGCACAGATTAACAAAACAATAGTAACTTACGTGCAACGAATCAAGAGCGTGAAGCACGACTATCTAGTGACAGACAAGTCTCAAGTCACAGTTACTGCAACGCCTGGGCAACAAAATGAAACATAAAAAACGGAGACAACTAAGAGCTGCAGAAACATAATAGCAGAGAGACATACGATTGCAACGAGATTATGAATGTCATACACAATTGTGTACACAGGGGCACAATGATATCGCAACACTGGAAAGTGGCAATCAATAACATATGTAATCGTATCTGAGAGGTCTGCACAAAGCAATGTTATCCAAATCATGTTAGCAACGTTAGATTCAATAATATCGCGTTGTCATACTTTCCTGCTGAATTAGCATCAAATGCTTTCATGTCATTGCTACAAAACTCGTCAAGTAATGAACAAGTAGCAAAACCACTGCACCGCCAAAGGCTTACTAAAACAATTTGGATCTAAGGACCAATACCCGATCAACTTCAAGTAAATCTTATCAAAATAAAATAAAATAAAAAAAATGGATATGTAGCAGCTGAAAATCGCACTTTCAAAGTTAAGCAATGTTGAAACACTTGCCCACACAGCTGTCACAAAAATTTCAGTGCAACATTGGACAAATTATGTGGCACACATTAAGAAAGAAGAAAAACTATGGAATATTGATGGTCTTGTCGATAAAGCTGTTGAAAAAGGTAATCATACACTTGAATAATAACTCAAGTACAAAAAACTGTACATCAATATTTCGTCTTCTTGAAAATAGATAAACACATAAATAAACTCCTGACAACTTGACAACGTGGACATATACCAATATTTCGTTTTATTTTCATGAAACTTTAAGGTTTTTATAAAATAAAATTAAAAATTTAACATGAAAAAGAGAATTCCTCTCTTTTTAAAATGATAGAAGATGTAATAATTTAAAAAACAATAATGAAAAAGCATGAGTAAACAAAAGAAAATGGTAATAATGAAAAAACATGGATAAACAAAAGAAAAAGGACAAAAATAGTGACATTGTTTAAAGTAATATATGATTTATTTGAAAGACAAAAACTCTTTGACTTTCTTATTGTTTAAGAAAGCATTTCTAAATATGGATAATGACATCTCATTTACTTTTTTTTTTTCATTCTCTTTTTCATATTAAATTTTTAATTTTATAAAAACTTGAAAAAGTTTTATGAAAATAAAACGAAATATTGGTATATGTCCACGTTGTCAAGTTGTCAGGAGTTTATTTATGTGTTTATCTATTTTCAATAACTCAAGTACTTCTGATTCAGATGAAGAACTAACAAGATGATTTTTTTTTAAAAAAAAAGTCCTTGTCAGGTCTAACAAATAATAAGAAAGAGGAATCAATTCGTTTTTCAAAAATTACTTTCTATTAATAAAAAACATATAAAAGCTAATAATTAAAAAATTAAAATAAAAAATAACATTTTTTTTTTTAAACTAACATTTTTTTTTTAGAGAGACCAACTCTAAGGCAATTAAAAAATCGACATTTAAAACACTATTTAATTTCTATAAAGTTCATTCTCTGCAATTCATTAATGATAACTGTATAATAACAATGATCGTAATTAAAATAAATTAAGAACTTATTTAATTATAAAATTGATACATTCACTAAACATGAATTAGAATATCAACTTTTCTTAAATATTTTCAATAATATTATTCAGTATTTAGCAATGAAATTAACAAATAGTATAGATCCTAAATATTTAAAAAATAAACCACTGGCTTCCTTGCAATTAACGGATTAAATCTAAGCTGTTAGCTTCCCCCATATGGAGTTTAAATCAGCCCACCGCGTAGGAAGACTTTTTTCCCTTCTGAGATGCGGCGATAACACTTGTAATGCTTGGAAGTTCCGAAGTCATCGACTGTAGTATGGTATGCTTGAAATAAATTCTTGAATTTCAACCTTAAAAATTATATTTACAGCTTGATAATTAATTGTAAACTATTCAAGTTTCTACTGGATTTTTAGTCCAGGCAATCTGTGACTTAACATGGGCAAAATTGCAACAGAAGCTTTTTAAATTGATTTTGAATCAGTAATCATTCCTAAACAACATATCCAAAATCAGACAAAATCCAACCATGGGAACACCCCGAAAAACGGATTTAAAAATGGCGGAGTAGCTTTTCTCAAATTAAGGCAAAGACAATGTAATGCACGTTTTTGTGTGGAAATATAGTTTTATTTTCACAATATTTAAACATATTTAAACAGTACACATCCCAAACAGCACATTTTAAAGAGTGCACATTGTATACAGGACGAATCTTAAACAGTATACATATTTTGAACAATATACATATCTTAAATCATATCATACATATCCGATCAGAAATCTTTCTATGCTGATAGTATTCAAGAATTAGTGAGACGCTGGGATAGGTGCATTAGTGTAGCAGGAGATTACACAGACAAATAAACAGTTTCCACTCTCAATCTGTTATTTTTTTTTTCCTCGACATTTAAAAGTTCTGGTTTGAATTGAACGCCCCTCATAAGTAAATCCTGTATAAAGTGTAATCCTGAGAAGTAAACATACCATAAATTTAACGTGAAAACAAAAAAGCAAAAAAAAATAACATGGAACAATTTGAAAAGAATAAATTATACAGAAGATCAAAGAAAATGGAAAGAAAAAATAAATATGAAAGAAATATTTTACAAGATCGAATAAATACCCCAAAGCATTCATTGATAATATCACAAAAAACTTTTTCAAAAATATGCAGAAAAAAAGAAATCATGAAAATCTAATTTAAATGGAAATTATATAAACTATCTATGTTTACCGATTGGTACTAAGATAAATAAAGAAATTAGAAAAGTATGTTCCGAAAAGAACATAAAAATAGTATTTTTTAAAGACAATAAATTAATGAAATTAAATAAAAGATCAAACAAAGTTCTTCTAAAAATGGGTATTGTAGATTTTCAAAGTATATGTTTAATAGTTTATTATTTTATTTGAAAATGGCAAATTACAAATTTATGGAAAATTTTATTCATCCAAGAATTAAAGTGAAATATACGAGTCAATATCATTTGTCATTGTCAGGATTACAATGATTGACATGCGTTCAACCATGGCACGTGAAACAATGACAGGATAATGCGTCGTCTCGGTGATGGCGAACGTCAATATGTGTTCCTGATAGAATAAGGATTGGGAATCGAAAAGATCCATAATTACTTCCTAATAGATAAGTAATTCTAACTCAACTAAAGAAGAGTGAATTTAAAAGGGTATTCATCGTATTATAGTGCAAATATTAATAAGCCATTAAATATTTTCCAGGACTAGATTACCTTTAGTGCGAAGAGTTAGAGGAACTGTGGATTAGAACCACTCTTCGCCATTTTGAATGATGTCTAGATGTACGTAAAGAATATTGTACGTAAGACGAACTTACCAAACTATTCCTGTTTTGTGAGATTTATCAAGAGCTAAAGTAAGTGGATTTATTCATTCCATGATTTTGAAAGGACATATTTGAACACACCAAACACGCAAGAATTAGAACTGGTTAAGATAACAGTTTTAAAATAGATAGAGAGAACATTAGTTCGAAGAATTTCTTAAGAGATTATTAGTGATATATATAGATTAAATGTACTTTAATTGTGTGATAAATGAACGACTTCACGACAGTGTTGACGTTCAAGTAAATCGAACATATTAGTTTTAACTCTTTCGGAAAGACATGAACTCTATTCAATTTTTTTTGTTCACACAAGTGAAAGCCATACATTGCCCACGCTATATGGATTTATTTTCTACAAGCAGAACAAATATTAACGCATATGCTATTCATGTTTAATTATTCTTTATTATGCTTATATCTGTACTATTACCTTATTTAACTTAAAACAAACAAAAAAAAACAATAATCTGAATAAATTAATTCTAATTAAATATCATCTTCAAGTATTATATATGAACTCCAATGCAGAAATTGCAATAAAATTTATTATGGAAATTCAGGTAGAACCATGAAAGAAAGGCTATCAGAAGACGTACGTGCATACAAGAACAAGCAACCAAATTTATCGGACTGGGCTTGCCATGCCATAGAATCAAAACATAATCCAGATCCAATAGTCAAGATAGTACACAAATGTAATGATGAAAAGGACAGAATTCTCATGGAATCATGCTACCTAAACTCCAATGAATATATTAATAAGGACAAATCCCTTAAGATATCACATAGCTCCTTAAGGATTTTTAAAGAATATTTAAAAACCAGAAAATAACTTAAAAAAAGTTTTTAATTAGTGAAATATCATTATGTTTTTAGCAATTTGATGCATTTGTATTATTAACATTATTAATAAGAATTTGGTGAAATTCATTGTTTGTTTTTAAAAAAAATTGTGAAAAGAGGAATAATATACTCATGGACAAAAAAATTAGCGCACCAAGAAATAATTGCGGGATCGTAACGAAACTGCAATGAAGGTACATGTCGGGGAGATATGCAAATGATTAGAAATGCAGCGTGATTGCGCATTACGTATAGCCGGTAGAGGGCGTTGAACATCGTACTCTGTGGAGTATAAAACAGGTAACCAAAGCTTGTTTGAGTGTGCCGAATCATTTACAAAGGAAGAGCTGAGGTAGACATGCCATTACGCCGTGTTCGAAGACAGTATACGCAGTTGTCACAGTTTGAGAGAGGGAGAATCGTCGGGATGATGGAAGCTGGGTGGTCAGCTAGGCGAGTAGCTCGTCAATTAGGCCGCTCTGATTGTGTTGTGAGGAGGTTTTGGGATCAGTGGACCCGAGAGATGTCATGTACACGAAGACCAGGCTCAGGACGCCCTCGACAGACCAGTCGTCGAGAAGACCGCCACATAGTCAGAAATGCACGCGTACAGCCAACTGCTTCATCGGCCGCCATCCAGGCACAGGTAGCACCTTCACTAGGGGCCGCTGTGTCTTCTCGAACCATACGAAGGCGCCTGGCTGAAGGACAGTTGGTATCGCGGCGCCCATTACTTGTGCTGCCCTTGACGCCCACCCATCGACGCCTCCGTTTGGAGTTTTGCCGCGCACGAGGAAACTGGACTGCAGCGGAATGGAACCAGGTCGTCTTTAGCGACGAATCCAGATTCAATCTCGGCAGTGATGACAATCGTGTTCGTGTGTGGAGAGCCCGTGGTGAACGCTTCAATCCTGCCTTTGCTGTACAGCGACACACCGCTCCCACAGCTGGTGTGATGGTATGGGGTGCCATTGCCTACAATACACGGTCACCCCTAGTATTGTTCCGTGGCACCATGACAGCCCAGCGGTATGTTCATGAAATCCTGCAACCACATGTGTTGCCACTCATGCAATGGCTCCCAGGAGCCATTTTTCAACAAGATAATGCTCGGCCTCATACGGCAAGGGTGTCACAAGACTGTCTCCGCACTATTACTACCCTTCCTTGGGCTGCCCGATCCCCAGATTTGTCTCCAATCGAGCATATCTGGGATCATTTGGGACGATGAGTTGGGCATCCCATGAGTTTGAACGAACTAGAGGCAAGGTTACAGCAAATATGGAACGAAATGTCTCAAGACATGATACAGAACCTGTATGACTCAATGCCCGATCGTATCGCATCGTGCATTCGCGCTAGAGGGGGTCCAACGGAGTATTAACTCCTCCGTTCTTTTGCCTTTTTCTCTGAAATAAATTATCCTTTTTCTTTGATTTTCTAATCATTTACTTATATCAAAGTAGTCGTTACGTATGTAAATTTTCGTTTCATTTTGACGACTCCTTCTTGGTGCGCTAATTTTTTTGTCCATGTGTGTATATTCTCTTTACACATTTTATTTTGTACAGTGAAACCTCCGAATAGCGGACAGTCATGGGACCGGAAGTTTCGTTCGTTATTGGGAGGTGTACGCTATTGGGGAGGACTATTTTTTTTTCAGTTTTTAGCTTATAGCATGTCATTTAATGAAAAATAACATACAATCTTAAATTTCTACAATTAACATTGCCCTATGAGAAAATATGAACAATTGCAACTGTTTACTATTATCCTTTTTAAATGAATGCTAATCCATTAGTCTTACTTAAAATAATAACAAAATTAATTACAGTATTAATTTTGTCATTATTTTAAGTAAGATAACGGTTAGAAAATTAATTTTATTAACTAAAGTAATCAGTTAACAGAGTTTGACATTTCTTTTTTGCATTGAAAACATGTTTCTCAATATGAATATTTAAATCGTTTAACTTTGCAAGGTCTTCCTTTGCTTCCAACGCCTTTTCTTGCAATAATGGCTCACACTAATGGGAATGTTTTTTGCTCGTGCAGCACAAAACCAATCAAAGACAACAGAGTCGATCGCACTGGTCTCAGTTTCCGAACTTTGATGTGTTTGGAGTTTTCGTTGGAGTTCGTGATCCATTATTTCAAAATTTCCTCTGGGCGCTATGTATTGCTGTAGCCTGATTCTATTGCTTTTGAAAAGCAACACAAGATTGTTCATTTTCTGTAGAATGTTGTCCGTTATTGGGAGTGTCCGCTAATCGGAGGTCAATACATGGAAACTTCTATATTAAGGGACTGGGGATTGCAAAATTGTCCGCTATTGGGGGGTGTCCGCTTTTCGGGAGTGTCCGTTAGTAGAGGTTTCACTGTATTACCTAAAGAAGAATAGTCGAGAAGACAATTCGAAATATTGTGATAAAGAA
>JAFIDM010000001.1:12893182-12961022 GCA_023159025.1 Thereuonema tuberculata
GAGAAGACAATTCGAAATATTGTGATAAAGAAGAATAGTCGAGAAGAAGTATAGATATTTGTATTTAATGGATTTATAAATCCTGTATAACTTCATTAAGTAAAAACACTGTCTTGTGAAGTATCCATTGTTATACGAAAACATGAAAAACAATGGTGTGTGTGTGTGTAACATGTTATACAACCTGATGTAATCTCTCTATTATTGTTGTGTTAAAAAGAAATAAGTCATGGCCGAATGAAGTTGCTAGGCCAAAAATATATTTGGACATTAAGTTTTAAGTGTTTATCAAATATCACTGCAAGTATGAAGTTAAGATGTCAAATATTACAATTGTTTAACGTGTCTTAATATATATATCAATTGAGCCTACTATATAGACACTTAAAATCAATGGTTAAAATTGTTAAGATGGTTAACAATGGTCAATGGTTAAGATGTTCCGTTTATGTTGATTTAAAGTGGAAAATTGTGTCTCATCATATTTTGAGAAGGAAATAGTTAGAAAGATGAAAAAAGTTTTCCAAAGTGTTCAATATTGATTAAACCAGAATCTCCGAAATGTGAATTCATCTCAATCCAAGTATCATCATCAACTTATATAATTGGCTAAGTTCGTCTGACTGTCTAACTCAATATAATTAGGCTATTAAGATAGATCCAAGGGTTCTCAATGGTACCACTGAATCAAGGGTATTCAAATTGGATGAAATATTACTTCATTTTGTCATTCCATATTGTTTGGATGAAATTTTATCCTTAGGAACTGATCTAGACAACTGAAATTCTAACAAAATATACGTTCAAAACCAAGTAATTTTGTTATCACTGCACCCATTTTAATGAAATTTGGCGTACTTATTCAGTTTTTTACGCTGATTTTGAAACTCAAAACCATTTTTGCCGTAGAAGCTTCGTTCACAGGTTAGCGCAGTATTTAGATACAAAGGTGAGTTTTAAATGCCTTTTGGCATTATGGATCAAAAATAATAATGATTCCAATCTTACTTTTAGTAAAATTTATTTACAAGGACAAACTTTAGATATGGTTGGTATTTATTTACCAGAGCCTGTTTCTAGTCATGGACAGTTATGTTGCTATTTCTCTAGCACGTAGTGCTTGCGACGTCAAACTCAAATTCTTGACCGAAAAGATCAAGGACATCTGATAGAAGGATTTGATGCTGCTTTTACAAAAAATGTAGTTTGTAAGGAGATATTTACTTTATAGTTGATAAAATGATTTTTCAGATTTTTTTATGCCTGTTGTCCGACAGGCTTTTGCTGCTAGTAAAGAATTATAAGTGAACAGATATCAGTGAGGTAAAGAATGGTGGTAACAGCAAGAGATGCCAAAGATGCGGAGAACCAAATGAGACCCTCCCACACGTCCTCTGCCACTGCCTGCCCCACATGACTACCATCACGAAGAGGCACAACGCGGTTCTCGACCGGCTGCGCAACGCTATCCGCGCATTGCCGTCCTTGAGATCCTAGTCAACCAGACGATCCCCAACTACGAAGAACGTGTTCGACCGGACCTGGTGATCATCGAGGTCACGATTGTTGATGTCACCATGTCCTTTGAGAACAGGCGCCCGGCATTCCACCTGGCCAGAGCCAAGAAAGTGAGAAAGTATACTCCTGCGTCTCTACATCTGCAGTCTCTCGGCTTCTCGGTCACCGTCGATGCCTTCGTCGTAGAAGTCATGGGCGGTTGGGACTACGCGAACGAGGCCGTTCTTCATAGACTTCGCATTCCCACAGCTACGCCCACCTGATGAAGCGGCTTATGGTCTCGGACGCCATTCGTTGGAGCCGAGACATACGTCGAGCATCTGACGGGCCACCTCCAATTTGCAGACTAAACTTTCTCCCTTACCCTTCTTCCGAAGCGATCTGCCTTCACTGCCCCTTCCTTGCCACTCGGCTTGGACTACGGGTCTACCCTCTTGCATTTTCAATATATTTTTTCTTTTCGCCTTCCAATAAAGTTTATTTTTTAAGCATTCTTCTCAATAAATTTTAGTAAGCAATATTGCTTCCAAATGTAAATCCACTGGATAGAATAAGTTCCGTGTCTTCTGTGGTTAGACAAAACTGATTTCTTTACTAAATACTGATTTACTATTATTGAAGAATATTTCATTTTTCAATTGTATATACAGAGAAATGTAATTACATGAAGTTTAGAGCAATTTTGAACTTGTGTTAACTGTGAAAAATACCGAATTCAATTTGATAAATTATAAGTCTTATTCTATTCTTAACCAATTTTCAACCATTCATAGGTTTGTTAAAAATACTGTTACCGGTTCCTTATGCCACAACATCTCAACCTCCCTCTATTGAAGTTAACTCGTGTGACTAACTGCTTGCATTGCAATTTACCATTCCACTGAAGCCAGGAGGAGATTGCAAAGAAATAAAAAGGGAGCCAAGTCAAGGCAGAACATCAGTAGCACTCAGTCATACAGGATCCTCCTCTGTTGAAGAGGAAAGAGAATGACTTTGGGCAGCAGCCCAGCGACCTCCAGAGGAAGAGAATGATGATAGCAACTAATGGAGCTGCTCCACCATATAGAAGGGAGAAAGGCAGCAGCAACACAATAGAAGTGGATAAGAATAAGTCTGCAAGACATCAACTGCAAGTGGTCTTCTTCCATCACATAGAAGATAGTGGCCCATTGGGACAGAAGTCCAATAACTGATAGAGCAAGATCAGAAGGAAACAATCCACCTGATGAAAGTTTATATTTATAAGGATAATTGCATGTATGGAATAAGATGTATTGGTCATGATTGATTGTAAAATAGACGAGACAAAATGGCCATTATGTGTGCATCTTTGTCTCACCTACGTACAATCAATCATGACCAATACATCTTATTCCATACATGCAATTGTGGTGAAAGAGCACTTGCATGCAATGGCTAATTTTACTTTACAGCATCCCATGTTAAGGTAACAGGACATACTCTTTGACACCAGTAATCTCATTGTCTTTCGTCAAGATGATGACTACCTTAGGAAGTTGAGTGAATTTATATTTGTTTTACTAAAAGGTCCATATAACGATTGGTTTTCTATTGATTCTCCATATGCTTATTCCCTGCAGTTGCAATCAATAATCCCTCACCCCAAGGTTTGCATTTCTATCTCGTGTGGTAAACAAAGGACATGCGAGAAAGGGACTAATTGCAGAAGGTAAAAAAAAAAACACCTTTCCACAGCCTACTCCAGATATGATTACAAAAGTGAAGTCTCGAAACAGGAAGCAATCCGGTAAAGGTGGTGTTCCATAGTAGCTTCATGAGTTGGGCGGCATTGGCCGTAATTATAACCCCCTCCACCCTATAGAGCCACAGTCTTGAGTTTCCAGGGCACCAAGCTTTTGTTGTAATTGAAGGTACTAAAGCCATCATAAAGCAGTCATACAATTGCACCCTGGGACTCCAGAAGAAACCAGTCTTGGGCAACTTCAGGATCTAGTTTCTTTAGCTTTCTACAACCAAAATATCGAATGTGTTTTAGAGTTCTTTTTATGGAAACAAATACAAGTTGACACCTATTACAGATATTTACAAAAATAAGGGAATTCCATTAAAATATAGATCCTCATTATTGATATAAAAAGCATATTTAGTATTTTAATTTTTTTAAACTTATTATTTCGAAAAAATGTTTTACCTTTTAATATTCATGACAATTTAATTAGGAGATGAAATGTTTGCAAAATGGATTTTTTTTACTATTATAATGAAATAATATAATAAAACTTATTTTTTATCTCATCCTCATGAAGAAGTGGTTTTATTTCTGTACTTTATATTTTTCAGAAACTTATTTTTTAACTTAATTACAAGCTAACCCTGAAAAACTAAATCGTACTGGAATATTAAAAGAAAACAATTAAAAAAGAACTGATAATGAAGATTCTAAAATTATTTCAGGGTATCTTTGATTCAATATATTTTCAAATATTTGTCTTTAATGTATGTTTAAAATTTCATTTAAAATAATGTTTAATGTCATGGTTTATTTTAGGTTTTTTGTTCATTTTTTCTCGTAACCTTTGATTTCGCCATTTTCTTATTATTTTTAATTTTTTGTGTTTTTCTTGTACAATTATTCAGTTAGTTTCATTTTTAATTTAACTCTTCCTTTATCGTTTCCCATTTTCTTTTTATATCTTTTGTTCCAGTGCGATTTCCTTCCTTGTCCTTTTCCCATACTTAAATCTGCTTTATTCCTTTTAATAGTTTCCCATAATTTTATGTTTGTTATTTTTATTGGTTTAATGTTATTACATGTGCCTTCGTCACTATCCTTATTTATACCACCATTCTGGAATTAAACAGATGTCGGAGCTGTAGGGTAAAGAAGTTGTTAAAAATGTAGGTCACTACAAAAATCTAGTCTATGTTTGGAATTATGGGTTCTTAAAAAAAAAAAAAAAAGATTTAAGAGCGTAAGAGATTAGGTGATTGTAACAAAAACACCAATCTAGTGTTTTGGCCTGAAGTCTAGGCTAACGCAATGGCTTAACCTGGAAAAACTGAATTACTTTAAAGTATTATGACTTTTAATCATTGGGGTATAAGTGAGGATAGTGAAATTTTAAAATAGGAGGGTGAAGAAGAAAGACAGTACGTCATTTACCAACTCCTAGGTGTTTTTAATTATTTCAACAATAAGAATTAACAGTAAAAAAAAAAAAAGAGTTGAGAACGCCCTGTTAAAGGTTCAAAATGGTCCTGTATCATCTTTTAATGTGTAAATCTTTTTAATCTTTAGTTTGTGTGTCGGCGTCGTTTATTGTTAAGAGTTAATAGTAATTTCATTTTTTTATCCTACAAATCTATCTTTTCTCCCTATCAACTTTGTCTTTAGTGTTTTTGTTTAATTATCTTTTTATTTTTGTCTTTGCATGACAATATGGTAGAGCGCTTTATTATTTGTTATTAATTGTTTATTGAGAAAACACCATCGTTTTTTTTTTTCCTCGTGACAATGTAATGTTTACAATTAAAGTTAAATTCCCTTTCTATGAAATTTATGAATATCATTTACATTTGGAAGTGCATAAATATATTTTGAAAAACAAAAAATTCTATTGCATCTGGATTTTTTTATTTTTAGGGATGGCAAAAGAATAAAAATAATCATTTCATTTATTTATGATCTTTGTGAAATTAGGAAAAAAAAGAAAAAAAAAAATTCAGAATGTGAATTTCCCAGAAAAATCTTTTATAATTCATTTTGTTTTGAGCTAGCTTCTCTTGTGCAGTTATTGAGTTTTTATTGGCATTTGTTGCTGTGGGATTAATAAATTCCTTAATTTAGCTCAGTAAAAACTCAAATTGGCTTCTATTTAACCAAAAAAAAATGATTGAAATTTTACTTCCTCTAAAAGCCGCCGTGAAATTAAATTATTAAAATATCCTTCTGTACTTCTTCTAAAAAGGATATTACTTTTCTTTCTTTTAGGCTGATCACATAGTAAGCCAATTATAGTTTCTCTTTCGGATTGTTATTTTAAGAAATATTAAGAAAAATATTGTTGCCTCAGTGAAGGAATCCATTGAGACTAAAACTGCAAGGAATAGGCATGTCACCCTCTTTGCCTTGGGTTGAAGCGACCCTCACTTCAAAAGAAACATCCACAAAGGCTGTTGCGCTCCCCACATTTCTGTAGCTTGGAGGTACTGCAAGTTCATCTGACTCCTGCAGCTCCTATGGAACCCTACCATAACCTGGAGGGCTACTGCAACAAAGAACATCTTTAACAACTGAACACCATAATCATCCAGATTTTGACTTTAAAAACTTCATAACAGTCAAGTTCATAAGCTGCTGACAACACATTTCAAAGCATCGGACAGTAGAAAACCAAGTGCCAGCTATCAGAAGAAAATGGAAATTCATAGTTACATTAGATGAAGCATACATCAACCTTAATTACTGCAACAAACCCAAAGCAAAATTGGGCCATCGCATCAGTCAGGCAGTTCAAATTCTTCAAACAGAGTGATCCAAAACTTCGTAAAATAATTGAAAGCATGATTATTCGGAATACTAAAGGGAGGAACATCAACAGGAACAATGGGATTCGGGTAGATCCTAGGTTCAGGACTTTAAATGATAAGTTCTCTAAGTTTTATTATGAACAATCTTTCAATGGAGTATTACAATAACTTATATATATCTTATTATGTTGTATATAAAATGACTCAAACTAACACATCTTAAGATCCGGTAAGTAATTCTTTCGGATCACCACTACAAAATTTAGGAAAATTCGCGAAGTCCATTTTGAAGAAGATGAAACTTGACGATCCGGACTTATTAAAAGATACTCAAGATAGCAATTCAGCATAGAGACAGATAAGACAATGGTAAGAATTCCTTTTTTGTTTTTGAATTTTTCTAGTACCCAGATGCAATAAATATTGTTAATTTAATTTGTAGGAAAGATACTACTTTGGGTATTAGCTTTCTTTTTTGTTATGTTGTAAGAATTACTTATTTTATCAAAATCACAATAAGAACGATTTATATAGTGTTATAATTGAGCAATATATACAGATAAATATATTTACAATTTGAGGTTATTAGAGATGTCTTGTTAATGTGAAGAGACTTCGAAGTACATCCACAACGTTTAGCAAATTATAATTAACCCTCAAGTTACTAATTTTTACAATATATGAAGGCATTGAATCGGGCAGTTCAGTTATAGAAAACACAGGCGATTGACAGTATTTATTGATTACGTTTGATTACTTCATTAGAGAATTCAAAAATAAAATCGCATTTAATTCAGTTGAAAACAAGGGAAAAAAAAGAATAACGAGATTTTTTTTCCAGTCTGATGTGGAAATGATTTCTTCTGTAATTATTGAACTAAGGCTTTCAAATAAGCATTGGCTATTTGTAAATATATTGTTGAAACTAATAGGTAAACCACAGTTGTTTATAAACTATAAAAATAGTTAGACGTAGAGTCAATGTATACGAATATACCTATTAGAGAAGCATTAGAAGTGGTAAAAGATAAATAAAACTCTTACACCGTTGGCGAGGCCCGTACACCATTCTTCGCCGCCTGTCTGACGTCACTATGAGGAACACAGAGGAACATCAGTGTACCCCAGAGATACAGAGTCACGTGAGTCAACGAGGGCGCTGACCCCTGGAGGGGGAGCTATGACGCAATGTCAACGAGGAGCTGTGAGGAGCTATGACGCAATGTCGGCGGACCTAGCAGAGAGCTCAAGAGAGACCCCCGATTGCCAGCGTCGAAGGCCAAATTATGCCGCGCTGTGATTGGCCAAGCCGGGAGAGCCCAGAATCCGAGATCGGCCCTCTCCTCTCGATGTCGGACCAAAAAGGAAGCTCCACGAGCTAACCTACATTTCAGAATCCAAATCCTGTATAATATTAACCTTGATTTCAGAATCCGTTCTTTATAGCTTTGACCTATAAATATTGTATATAAACTGTAATTAATTGTAAATAAATGAGTGTACATTATGCTGAACCTTTGACTCTGTCTCTCATTTTTGACCACACATCAATATTAATTTTATTTATACAGATTCTAGAAAAATACTTCAATACTACCTCAAAGGATTCTCTGAGTACTCATGATGGCAGGAAATAATGCAAAGTGTAAATTCTGCACAAAAACATTTAAATACCAATCACGGTTAAACGAACATTATGTGAAGATATATTTTTGTTTATCAAGACATGTGTGCAATGGTCTTTTTTATATTACAGTCTACACACAATGTATCCCTTTAATTATAAATATTATGCTTATAATATTTACAGGAATGAATCTATCATCTGAATTAACATCATGGAGGAATGTTTATTCCAACACCTGACCGCCATGTTGGATGGGTTTAATTCAGGATTGAAAAGTGTGCGTATATACAAGTTTAGACAGTAAACCCCGGTTTACTAATTTACAAGAACTGAAGTAAGTGTAGTTATCCGTTTGTCACGTATGCATTCAACATTACGGTGAATGAAGCTACATCCTTCGCACCATTCGTTTTGGTCCACGGCCGCCACCCGCACAACACATTGTATACACAGTTGGCATATGCCCCGGAGACCTCCACGGACTACGCCGCCTAGATGACGCAAACACTATCGCCCGCCAATTCATGGACGCACAAAGTGAAGCCAAACGCCGATACGATCAGAATCGTAGTTATTCGTTTGTCACGTATGCATTCAACACTACGGTAAGTAACTAACTATTTAAATTATTACAATATTATTCAGGTTAACTGAACTCTGATACTGACAACAGTGTGGTGAACCAACGCTATAGAACTTTAATGGACCTGTATGAACAACGAGATCACTTTAATTATTGAAGATTGATGAACATTGAGAACTGTAGAATTACTAATATGAATTTAGAATTTTTTAGATGTCTAGCAAGACAAATATTAAAGAAGTTCCTTATTAAAAGTATGCATTTATCGAATGCTAGATAATTTGCTGGAGAACTATTTTGTAAATGCTTATGATAGTTGTTGCAACTTTTAATTTGTTTGAAGTGATCATGCGTATATAATTTAATTATGCATTAGTGTTGTTATAAGACTTATTTAGTATGAGATTTTTGATTTTGTAAATTTACTATCTCTCAATTTATTTTCCTAAAAATAAAAAAAAAGTATAATAATATCTATATATATTCATCAGAAATAGTTTGAAATAATTAACTTGTACGGGTCTATTGATCATTCGTGTTATAAATACAACTACTGATAGGGTAATAGATGAAAAGATTATATAAGAAAAATATTATGATTTTTATAGATATATTTGCATTTATTGGGGGTCTAAAAATCTGGGAAGGGAGATATTTGTGATGACTTTTAGAGTTATTTTTGTATTATTCTATTTTATTCTTAGTGTTCTGAATCAATCAGTATTCAATCTCTTGTACATTCAAATTTCACCATTAATTCTGTTTATTTTCAAATTCTTTCTGTTATAGTACTCTCATGATCCACTATAATTTAAAAGCTACAGTTAAAATTCAGTTGAAGATCACATGTTATTTAAATCCCCCAATCAACTGTAAAGGATGCCAACCAATAGCAACCACTGTAAATAAGGGTATTTAAACCCCTGCTCTCCCAAAATAAACAGATCCCAGAGATTCCAGTTGAGATCCAGCTAGAACTTTCTACCTTCTTTTCACGAACCAGGTGACCAAAACATACACCACAATATAAAATTCAAAAAAGAGCTTATTTAAACTTACATAACTTCTATTTTAAATTTAAAAACAATATTTGTAAGCAGTGTAAAGGAGTAGCAATGGGAACGAGGCATTTGCTGAAATAGCAGATGTGGTAATAGATGAAAATAAATACTGTAAATGGATCTCAATGTACAAAGATCAGATGATATTTTTGCCACAATAAAGGATAAAATAGATTATATTAGAAAGATTATGAATGATACTGAAGAATGTTATAAAGTTTACAATGGAAATAGAAAATGATTAAAAAAAAAATTGTTACTTCAGACTGTAGGATAACTAAAAAAAATAAAGATATTGAGACTTATTGTTGGATGAATTTTTAATAAATTGACAAAGTTACATTTATTTATTGGAAAAATTCAACAACGTTCATTGTGTTTATGTTTATTATTATCGTCGGTTGCGAACCCGTTTGACTCAGGCGGAGCAGCACCCGATTGACAGCGAGCCTGTCTCCCATCAACTTAGTTCTGTAGCCAACTAACTCAATGCAAGTGCTAGGAAAGCGGCAGAGAAAAACTTTTACTGATCGCCAAATTGATCTCCGGACTGAAGTCAGCATGCTCTAGCTGTTGCCCGCCACGAGAACTCGCCGGTTTCCGAAGCAGCTCTCCCAGGGAGTGGAAGGTTCTTCTGCCCTGAATCTCCAAGAACAATGCCACGACAGTGCCATGTGCTCTTCGAAGTGCTTCTATGTGCCTCACCTGTGGAGTGTTTTCGTGGATCTTACAAACAGTTTAGCAGTGAGAAATCGCGTGTGATTTCAAGTGCAAACACGGGATCCCATAGTGTGTTGCGTGGAGCATGAACAGTCGTAAGTGATACGTTTAGTAAACCTACACTTCAACACTACACAAACTGTGCTAATTCACTTTCTCATTTTCTTTTTGTTCATTTGACTTAGTGATTTATTTTATGAAAGACTTTCTTAAAATGAAAGAACATTTAAAACTATTTTCTTATATCAAGTGATTTATTAATCTAAACATTACTTTGTTTGACACTTTGTTGGAGAAAGAACACACTCCGTAATTTCCTGTGTTAAATATTCTTTTATTATGTTTATCATTATATTCTTATGTGTATTATGGAGTGATGAATATGATGAGTTTTTTTATTTTTTTATTAATGAACTGAAGTCTACTTCCCTTAATTTCTTTGTTTTGCCTATTCTGTGTGATTAAAGATTTTGTTTCCTTTAAGCCTAGTGACGTGGTGTGTTTATTTATCCTTTAGCTTATCAGTTTTATAGGTTGTTCGTAATCCTTAAAACGGAATGGTAGCAGAGCTGTTATTTTAATCCGATTCTCAGTGTTTATCATTTAGTAATATTTTCCCATCAATTGATAAAGGATCCGCTTGATCATTCAATTAATTTTTTTATTAATATTTAATATTGTGACATCACATCCCTATGCCCCAGCTTTTGTAAGTAATCAAGTTTTTTTTTGGGGTCATGAAAACTGTCTGTCCCTGATTGACATCGGAATATCTGGTCACCCTAGGGATACAACTATTTCGATAGGGAACAAAATCGGCAAATCTCCTGTTCCATAAAAAGTCTGGTGGTTGAAGAAATTTCAGTGATTAGATGTTCCCCCTTGTTTGTTATTTCCATTATTATTTTTATAACTTCCCGTTTCGTAAATCTGAAACTACAATATATCTAACTTCTGAAGAGTTATTCGGAATAAAAAGAAATCAGTGGTAACAATATTACCTAGATTTAATATCACATTAACCACCCAATACATCAAACATTAGGTAATATTCTTAATGTGCACAAACTAACTTGTTCTCAAGATAATCCCAAAGGCATTGTATATGCACTTCCTGTTTTAATAACGCATGCCAATACATTGGCGAAACTCTGCAAGCCATCAAGGCATGTATGGTCCAGCATTCGTCAGTCCTTCATAAAGATTATAATTACCTTATGGTTGGGAATGTCAACAAAACCAAAATTACAAGTTGATACTCCTGTGATTATGTCATGAAAACAATGACTTTCGGCACAATGACTTCCTTTTTTAATCTAACAAATAATGGTTATGATAATTTATCAGTAATGGCCATTGCACAATATGGTTTTCTAAATAAAAAAAAAAAATTGATCCAGTTCATATTTTATCCTGTCCAGCCCTTATGATTGGACTGACCTGATTTCAGATGTCAGTCATATGCATCTTCACTGGTTCTTTGGCTTAAATTTGCTGCTGTTATATTCTATTCACCTGTCAAAGAAACACTGGCTATCTCGAAAGTCTGTTTTCATTTTAATTAGTATAATTTTTTTTAATCTTAGAGCAATTGTTAGCCTTCCATTACTATTACTTATTAAGTTCTGGAAAAATCAAGAAACTTTTTATTGTGAAATAAATATTTTCAAAAATTGCATGGAAGTTGCACAGGAAATTAGAAAGTTTCGATCAGAAATCATAATTGTAAAGAGGAATATTATTCAAATTTCTCGTATAATAAATTTAATATTTTAATTGTTAAGTATAGAAATTTAATGTGTGAGATTAATGGTGTAGTTTAAAAAAAAAGAAAAAAGCCAGACAATAATTAAAAAATATAAAAACCAGACCTGCTGATATTTTTCAAGTGAAATTCCAACAAGATAACAAGCTGCTTATAACAAGAAATTTAACCAATGACGAATGAATGCAAATATGTTGTCCCCCTTCTTATAACAAGAAATATAAGCAGCTTGTATCTTGTTGGAATTTCACTTGAAAAATATCAGCAGGTCTGATCGAAACTAAAAAAGTGGAAGCTGCTAAAAAGGCCATCACCATGAGACATTGTAAAAAATTAGGTAAAATGACAGGAGATGTCCTCACCCCTCAGCAATAAGTATTAAAGAGACATGAGAATTATTGATAGCAAACTTGTACTCGCACTCTACAACAAGATGTTTTATACAAGATGGATTAAATTTAATCTAGGCAATGAAAAGGTTCATTTTGTGGACTATCACGAATTTAGAAGCGCAAGAAAGGTTCATCCCTGATTCTAAGGAAAGGACTAGATTAATGTGATATGGGCTTGGCTAGATTAATGAATAGGTTAGGGAGGTTGGTTCACAGCTTTAAGTATAGAAACAGAACGAAGCTTTCTCTGAATAGACTGCTATATAGTGAACTCGTGCAACTCCAGAAGTATAATAATAATATCACCTTTACGCAAGTCGACAAAGACGAAGCCTTAGTGATCTTTAACACTAATGATTATATTGAAATGTGTCAAAAATTCATAAATGATCTGTAAATATAAATGAAGGATATTTGTGTTTAATAGCAATATGCAATAATATAATTTTAAATTTATTTTATTCAAAAATTAAAAATAAACTAAGCAAGTCGAAAATTGTGCCTAATCGTATTGAAACAATGGCATTGCGCTAATTGATTTCAATAATTAGTGCGGGAGAAATGAGTTTCATTACCTCGAGACCATGCCTCTATGGTTGTTAAATGGAAATCTTCAAGGCAGTTGATAAAAGTAGAACGAAGCGATAACATGGCAATTTGGAAGCTGAAATTATCGTGTGCCGAATTATTAAAAGGAATAGGATCGATATGTTACATGGAAGCTGGGTTAACTTCAAGCAGACGATTGCAGCATAAGTTCAACTTTGATAAATATAATTGAAAAATATAAATATATGCTATTGAAGGAAGTGATATCGAGGCATATCAGATTCGAACACCAGCCATGTTGGTTTTCTCATCGTGGAAATCGGTAATATCTGGATCCTGAATATCTTCAAGTGTTAATCAAATGGTACGTTTTCTGCAAGCTTCTAGATTTAACAGCGAGCTTCAGAAAAATAAAGTGAACGTTTTACTTTAATTATTCCGGAGGACTTGTATAATCATACTAGATAGGCCTATATGTTAGGTAGCTGAAAATTAGAAGAGCCATTTGTAAGCCTTGACTAGTAAATATAAACAGTTAGATTCGGCGAATAACTTGTAGTGTAAATAGCTTAGTGCATCGGAAATTGACAGTTCTACATTAATATTTAAAGTGCGCCTTGAAGAATTAATAGACTTGTGCTTTTCTAATAACTAGAAAAAAAAGAAAAGTTAACCATAGTGCTAAAATTAATTGTAAATGCTGTGTGCAAAGTTCTACAAGATTATATGAAAGATAAATCATCAAAGTCAAGCTGTAAATAAGTGCAGCAAATACTTGGAATTTATCAGACTTTAGTTAGAGAATTGTGTTTTAGTTTAAAACTAAAAAAAGACAAATTCGCAGGGGAAAAGTCGATAGGATAAAGAAGTATTTTGATCGAAGATTCTTCACAGAAACTGAACTTATTATTGAAAATAATAAAAGTGAACTTTAGTTATGAAAGACATTGATTGCTATAATTTAATAACACTGCTGGAGCTGGACATTATGCAGTCATAATATTTTGGATGCATAGTTAAGGAAAATTCTTTTCATTAAATAATTTATAAGAACTTTTCAATCACATCTACTTTATTAAGCATTTGTGTCCTACTTACTTACATGTATTAACCTATTGTTTTTTTTCTTGTTTTTTTACATGATCAACGTGGATTTTGTGCCATGGGTCATAAATCTTTAAAGTTAATTATAAAATAGAAAAAGCCTGTGATATGGGCTTGATTCATGAAGTAGTAGTTAAAGAATGCATTTCTTTAAATAAATCTTTAACCACCTTTAGAGGACTCCCAAAAATTCATAAAAGCAAAGAGAGAACCCATTTGCTTACAAAGATCAGGCCCATTATAAATAGTAGGGGAAAGGCAATCATGGTCATTTAAGATGATTGAGAAGGTGGTTAAACCCTAAATTACCGATCCAAATTCTCTATTGATAGTCGCGAACCACTGCTTGACTATTTAAAAAATAAACATGTAGTTTCCAATACTAGGATGATATTGCTGGACATGACTAATTTGTATACGCCGTTAACACCCGATCTTATTTTTCAAGCGATATGGTTCTCTTACAACCGTGATTGTGATTTCACCAAGGAAGGTTCATTAGTCAATATTAAAGGGATCTTACAACTTGTTGACCTGCTTTTTCATCTACAATATTTTGAATTTAATAAGCGCTATTTTTTGCAGGTGCCAGGCACATTTATGGGTTTGCCTTCATCAGCGGTCCTTGCCGTTATGAACTTTATTGAATATCAAGTGATATCAATTGATAATGTCTATCACATAGTGCATTTTTTTATGTAGTTACGTTGATGACACTTTTCTCATTGTAAACAATCAATAATCAGAATGTATTCGCCAAGATTTTAATAGTGTGAATTGTAGAATACAATATACCTTGGAGATAGATAAAGAGGGCTTTTTACCGTTTCTGGATATCGGGATCCGGGAACTGACGTTAAATTATGAAACATCAGTTTACCGCAAGCCAACTGACACCCTCATCACCATCAACTTTTTAAGTTCAGTACCGGAATGGTACAAAAAGAATGCTGTTTACATGGCTCTAGACAGGGCACATAGGATTTGTTCTAGTAACATGATCCTAGCTAAGGAAATTTGAAACATCAATCACATATTTCTATATAATGATTTCCCTGATTATATTTCTATATAATGATTTTAGATCGCTATTTTAGAAGGTTCATGTTGGATAGACGTTCAAGGTAAATAAAGCAAGGACCAATAATTTGATGATAGGATAGGCTAAAAACGCACCACATAGGGTAAATAGTTTTGATTCAATTAAATACGATGAAAAAATTGGAAAAAAGGATTAAACCTACAATGATGGCCGCTGGGATTGGAATAGAATGTAAACCGGGTAACATTTTAGGCTTGTTTCTAAACAGAAAAAAGAAAGCATGGACTAAAGAAAACGCGTTAAAAACACAGGGCATCTGATGTAAGAATAGCAAATGCATGTATATTGGAAATTCCAAAAGAGAATTAGCAATTCCGGTTGAAAGAACACGAATATGCATTATAAAAGGAAAATATGAATTATAGTACAGCGGTTCATTGCAAAATGGGTCATTCCCTTGATACAGGCAACGTTGAAATATTAGGCTTTTGGGAAGTTACAATCAAGATTTGTCAACTACAAATGTGTTGGAGTATGGTTTGTAAACCAATTTGGTCTTGAGGCTTATATTTTTACTATGGCACTCATCATCTTTTAGCAGATGATTATTTCCGCTACATCATTTTGCGTTTGCCCGCTAGGGGATAGCATTATTTAGTTTGTTCATTGAAGCACTGCTGCTTCTCTCATTTCTCAACGACTCCCGATAAGGGAAGAGCTTTTTAAGAAAGGGGGCTTTCAATATGCTTGATAATGGAACCTGGTAGACAGGGGTTCCGAAATGTACGTTGCTCTATTTCACATTTTGTTTAATTTTATTTAACTTGATTTGTGCAAATATAGTTGGCTTTTTTTAATTTTTAGAACTATATTCATTTTGAGAACAGTTACTCAGATTTACTGGTTGTGTAAGTTTTTGAACATAGATATTTCATCTGGTTCCTCAAAAATCCCACCGTTTGCATCTATGTTCGTCACCAGAATAGTAATTCAGGCAAGCTATTAGAACTAATGCACGTTACACAGCGACTCAAATACAAATTATATTCAATACCTCAAGGGGAAATGAAAAGTTGATTGGCATCAGGGACAACTCACTCCAAACTGTTTTCTTGGAAAGGAGCATAAAAAAAAATCTTCTCAGATTATCAGCCAAGTAAAGTCTGAAATCTAAAAGACCCTTCCTAAGTTTAACTTTATCCAAGCTGAATGATAAGCTCTGAAGTCTTTTACAGGCCAACAGAGACGTTATTATCCCAGCTGATAAAGGCAACACCACTATCATTCTTTCAAAGGATTCTTATCACTAAAAGATCCAACAGCTGAATGATCTGGCCTATTGTGCTCTTTAAAAGGACCCAACCAGTTCCATTGAAAAAAAGAACTGCTTGCCTTCAAGAAATATTCCCTCTATTTCCTCTTCGGGCACAGTATCTATGGCCTTCCTAAAATTTCTAAACCGAATGCTCCTCTTAGGCCTATTGTCAGCCCCATCTATTAACAAGGCCTCTTTCTCTTTATCACTTTGCTACAACCCTTGATTGGAAATTGTCCCCACCATGTTAAAGACTCACGTCTTTCATTAAAGCCCTTCAGACTTTAAAATCTAACCAGACAACCTTCTAGTCAGCTTCGATGTGTCTCTCTTCATAAAAGTACCTCTCCAAGAGTCTTTTAGTTATTTCATTTTTCTCCTGATCTTACTGTCGTTAAGCTGGGCCTTCACCTCTACTTACTTCCTCTACAGTAGCCAGTTCTATGAACATGTCTGGCAAAGGGTTCACTCTTCCCTGTTATCACCAACTCCAAGAAAGCTTCAAATACAAATCCCTTGAAACCACTTCTCTTAAACCATCCATAGGCGGATGCAGGGGGGGGGGGGATATAGCCCCTCCCTTTAGCTGTGAATATAGATTGGATAAAATGGCATATCCAAAGGCTGCTGCCTGATACATATTAATATTGCCACGATGACGATTTCAATTGCTAATAAAAAGTTGGTGACTAGCACGCGCTTCAGACTCACAGGTGTAGTCAGCACTTCAGAAAAGTTAGGCCCCACCCTTTGAAAAATCCTGGATCTGCCTGTGAAACCATCTACCGTTTTCGCAGTATTTCAGCACCATCATCTAGCTGAAGATGCTCTAGAGGAGTCCTTTGCTTTCTTAAAAAAAGACATTCCTGCATCATCATGGAAACTGAAAAAGAAGGCTCCTTCCTATCCTTAACATTCTGATCTGCTGCAAATCTGACAGGACACTGGGTCAATGTCTACCATAAACCAATACTTGAATACCTCTAGCTGCCACCATCCTCTCCAAAGTAATGCAGTCATCTTCAACCTTATCCACAACATCTTAACCATTTCCAATGAAGAAAACCTCACAGGATCAACATCTCTAAAAACTCAATCATCCTGACATTAAAAAAGTTATTCTAAAAGCCACCCCAAAGCCTCTACCCTCTTTGGAAAAATATAAGGGACAAAAGCCACCTCTATTCTGTACACCGACATCTGTTGGGAATTGTGCACCATATTTTAAGAAAATATTCACATTATTCACTTACGTCCCAAACTTTCAAGGGTTTCTTCCATCTATAAAACAATCTCCTGGGGTCTACTATATTCTGTGCTTCTGTGGAGGTATTAACATTGTGCTAACAGGCTGAACGGTGGAGCCTCATTGCCATGAACATCAATGAGATATCAGTCTTGTCAGAAAAAAAAAAATCCAGCCTGGCCAAGCATTGTATCAACCATTACATAAATCTGATTTCTTTGGCACCACCATCACTGTCAAGTCTCTTGCTACTAGGATCAACTTATCAGTGAAGCCACCGTCACAAAAGATGAGATAACACTCAATAGGGATAACAGCCTGCAACTCAGCAGCACTTTGCTTTCTCCCTTCGAAGCTGATCACAGGGTTGCCATTTTGCACTGATAAACATCAACTGGGAAAAATCTGGTTGCACAAGGAGCAGCATTGGATAGATTGATTATTTGTTATACTGTTAACAGCACTTTAAATTGTTTCAATATGAAAACGACAACTTCAACTATTGCCGGTATGTTTTTTAAATATCCGTTCTTCAAATACGAGATAAGAAAGTTCTTGGACATCCATAAATGTATAGAAGCCATTAAGGCATCTATTATTTTCAATGGTATTTGTAAGCAAGAAGGATTACCCTCGGGATGTTTCAGCAGACACCTACTTCCAGTGCTTACTCTTAGGCATCCCGCCAGGAGGCCATTCTTCTCCTTTAGCTCCCAAGATTCCAAGCAATAATCTTTCTCATTTGACTGATGACTCTCGTGAAGGGAGGACGCGTTAATCTTTTTAAAGCAGGGGAATTTCTTTTTTAGCAATTTGATTAAGAAACATTAATCGAGTTTCGAAACGTCATTTTATTGGGACTAATATTTTTTTATATTTGTACCGAATTAGTTGATTATTTGTTATATTGTTAACGGCACATTAAATTGTTTCAAAATCAACATTTTATATTGAAAAAAATGTATGTACATTTTCCTCTTAACCATGGGCACCATTCAGAGGTTGGAATGTGAAGGAAGCCGTTTGCTGTAATTGGTCTCTGCTGCTGTTTTGTGATACCACTTAAGTTTGAATATTGTCTTTGATTCACCACCACTCTTCCCAGAACCATCAGAAAGTGGTGGTGAATCAAAGACAATATCCAACCTAAGAGTTTTAAACATGAAATTAACTGCAGTCAAAAGTAAAAAAAAAAAAAAAAGTTTTTTTGAAAAGCATCTTATGAAAGATTATTTTCTGTTCCGTAAGATAAACCGATTTCCTTTCTCTTTAAAAAAAAGTTTATTAGAACTTAATTGCAATAAAAGTAGAGCTAATATTGATTCACATTTACTTCTACAGTTTGATTTTCATTTTAGAAATAACTTCATTTGGTAATAATTTATTGATTTTGAATCCTACAAATAATTGTCTAAGATGTTCAGCTTTGTATATTACTTAAATATGTCCTGAATCTTGGCTTTTACAGGGGAAATTAATAGCAATAAAATGAGTGTAAATTGACTGAATTAGTTTAAAATCAATAATTTAAAAAATAAAAATAAAAACTCCTTATATCAAATGTCTGATGATTTGAATTCATTGAAACTGGTAGTTCCAGTATCCATATAAAAAAAGTGTGTGTACCACTCAAGTGAAAAACAAGTTACTTAGGAAAGTAAGATGTAGCTAATGATCCTTTTTTTTAATAAGGATCTAACTACAATAAAAAGAACTGTACCCCATCTTATTAAAAAATTGTAATTATCATTAAGAAAAAAAAAAAACAAAAAAAACAGACAACAGAAAGACAATTGCTTCCAAAAAATAATCGATATATAAAGTAGAACATCAGTTTCTCAGCAAAAAAAAAATCATAGCTTTCCAAAACTCATCCAAGACAATCTAACAAACTGAATGCACAGTACTATCATATTTTACTCAAAAAAACAGTTCTGCAATGCAGCAATGAAATGCAGTTTCATTCAATATGCATAGAAGCCACCTTTTGTGTATCACCTCAAATCAACTGGAGATAAATATTGACTTAATATTGCCCACGAAGACAGTAGATTTCTTTTACCCCTACTTTAATCAATGTCATTACTCCAGGCATGAGAGTGGGGAAAATGTAAAAAAGAGGAAATTATGCACCAGCCCCAGAAGCTGAGGAGATTTTTTAAAAATCATTATCAATTTGTGAAGAATCTGACGTTATTTTCATAACAAAAGAATTAGCTTTATCAAGACAAAAGTAAGTAAAAGTTATAATTAGCTTTAGTTATAATTAGCAAGACATAAATATAACTTATAATAATATAGTTATTAATAGCAAGATGAATATTAATACTTAACAAGACAAATGTATTAAGAAAACAGCATTTAATCAAATTCGTTAACATTCGTTAAAATTCGCGCATTTGAAATCGGCCAAAAAAGCATGCCGGTGCCTTTTCAGGAAGTAAGTGGGGAAAATGTAAAAAAGAGGAAAAAGAGGTCACGTGACCAAAGGGGAGAAAAATTCTTTCGGTCGCTCGCTCGCCCGCCAGTCAACGAGTTGAAAGTTCAGGAATTCAACGAGGAGGGGCATAAAAACGTTCGGAAACACGGTGTACCACGAAACAAAAAAGGGAAAATAATAAAAATAAAAGGAAAACAGCGGAAGTCCGCGAATCTGCAAAAAAGGAAAAAAGCGGAAATCCGCGTTTCCGCGGAAATTTGGCATGCTTGTTACTCAAACCTTAATATGAGCAATTCCATTTTAGATGTAACTGTAATTAAGAGACAACATTCAACTGCATATTATGGAAATTAACTTTCTAATAACTTTAAATAGTCAACCCTCTGTTCCTATGAAATACAATTATATCAATGTCAATTATGTCAATTTATGTCAATGAAAGGAATGTTTGTTTTTAATTTCTTCAACTAATGACTTATTAAATATATTGTAACCAAAACAAAGAGAAAGAAAGCAGATACTGAATTCCAAAAGGTTTCCAGTGACAAATCCTGCCTTACAAGATACTTTAGTTAATTCCTCATTCCAGAAGGAACTGTCAAGTCCAGAATTGTTCTTCTTGGATTAACATGGATTTGTTTACACCATTTCATAAGATCACCGAGACATCAGAACCAGTATGTAAATTATGATTACCTAAAAGCAGTTGGACTTTTGTTTGCATTAATAGCATTTTGATGATTCAAGACTATTTTAAACCAATAAGGATTTTCTTTTAAATTGAAATGGTTAAAAATCCTTTACTTATGAACCAGTTTGCTTCAAGTTGTACTTATTTAGTAGTTTTTAAGAAAGTACTGCTAAAGATGCCAACAACACGATTGCTCAAACCATATAATTTATGTTTTAAATTTAAAAAAAAAAAAAATTAATGAATTTCCAATATTTTTTGTTAACTTTAATCTACAAGTTTTCTATAAATTACAAATGAGGTTTAACTCATATTAAAATATTGATCATTTTATAATTTTGATACCCAATGCTAAGAAAAAGATCAACATAAGCAAAAACCAAATCTGAATGCTCACTAAAAAGTACATCTGACAGTAGAGGGAAGCACAAAACAGAAGCCCGCCAAAAAAAAGATCATTCTTCACAAGATTTACATATATTTTTGTATTTGATCTGATACTCAAACGAGGTTTACAAGTAAATCATTTTAATTTCAATATTTGAATTAAAGTCAAAGAAAATATTAAGGTTTGTGTCTGGTAATCATGACCCTGCACAAAAGCAAATTTTAAGTTCTGCAGTATTTGTACAAACCTAAAATCCATCCAACAATTTAATAAAACTCCAAAGCCAATAACTAATATATATTTTTCATTTAGAAAGACAAAACAGAAATGTTTATACAATAGTTTAAAACCTATAAATAATAATTAAAAAAATCTTATTTCTAATTAGTGTGTATTCATTTTATATTAATAAATACATATCTACACATGAGTATACATATATTCACACACACTGACCAAAAAAAAAAAAAAAAGAGGCTGTAAGATAAATATTAATAAAAGTTCATAAATTTTTGGGTATATGTGTATATATTGAATACACACACCATATATTATTGTATGAAGACAAAAAAAAATTGAGGAAACAATAAAAGGAGACAATCCTAGGCTTATCAAATACAAAAATTTTACTTTTTAGTTTCTTTTCATTCAAGATTTTTTTTTTTTTTTTTTTTTTAATTTTACCCTTGTTTTGTAATTTAAAATTGAGAACTGAGAGATAAGTCTGAATTATTTTCTTTCAATTTTAGCACCTGCAGCATAAATAACAATCCCTATAATTAAGAGAAATGTGCCTCCTTCAATTGTTAAGCAGAAATTTACTCTTAACAAAGCAAATAGTTAATGTTAATAATAGTTGCAAAAGGTAAAAGAATTGAAGGAATACTCTTACATATTTATATTTGAGTTTTATATTTTTTTTTTTACATTTGGTGAAAAATAAATGGTATTATACCAAATTATGTTATACTGGGTCTAGCTAGAAATGGAATAATCTTTTAATTTTTAAAGGCGAATCTTAAATTAACAAGCAATCGGCACTTCTCTAGCAGATGTTTAGATTAAACTACAATACATGCAGCTCAAACTTTGTAACAATAGAATTTACTTCATTAATGCCAACATAATAAAACTTAATGTATTGCACATTTCACAATTAAAAAAAAAAATGCTTGGTCATGGTAAAAAAATAAATAAATACAGCAATAGAAATATCAGTATAATAGCTGTTTGAAAGAAAGGCAAAACCCACAGCAACTTTTCTTACACAATTAACATAACTGATTTCTTGTTGATAATGGGCAGCAAAAATCCATCTGCATGACAAGATACTAAGATGGCAAGCTCCATAGCATTCACATAGAAAATGAAACTGTTGTGGACAGTGGCCAGAAATAATGAAATAAAGCACTTACTTGGTGTCCGAAGTGACTTTTTACCATTCACGAAAGGATCACTATATCTTGAAATCACGAAACTTGGTGAGAAGTGTTGGTCACCTTATGTAAGAGAACAGAAATGTTAGGGGAGGAAATAGTAAACATTAATTTCAAAATTTTACACTTTAGATTTGTTTGAAGTGCGACATTAATGAGTAGATATGGTTTGTGTGTATTATCACTGTTCATTATTATGATAAAAATAAGAAATGTGGTATATTAAAATTAAGCACCTACAGTAGCCTAAAAATACATAATTATTACAGTATCTGCATAGTAGTTTTTTAAAAAATGCATTATTCAATTAAACATGTAATTTGCTTAAGTATTTTACAAAATGGCTTTTAACATTTTTAATGTCTATTCTCCATTAAAAAAAATAAAAATCCAAAAGGTAGAATCTGAATATTTACCTTCCCATTATATCAACTTATATACACTGTCCGGCCACTTTATTAGGTACACCCCTGCTGTGTGCACAAATGCTGTTTCTCACAACAACTCTTCAAGCCGGTGGGGACAGTGTCATTGTGTGGGGGATGTTTTCCTGGCATATGTCGAGTCCATTGATACATCTGGAGGCAAGTCAGGATTCTAGAGCGTACTTAAACATCGTAGCTGATCAATTGCAACCATATGTGTTAACAGTTTATACTCATCTAGATGGCTACTTCCAGCAGGATAATGCGCCAATGCACAAAGCCCGCATCACTATGGGATGGTTTGAGGAACATTATGATGACTTTTCCTTGCTGCATGGCCCGCTCAGTTCCGGATCTCAGCCCGATTGAATTTAATTTATGGGATGAGCTGGAACGGGCTGTTCACTCCAGGCCTACATCTCCATCAGATCTTCAGGAACTGCAAGACACACAACAACATTTTCAGCATCTGGTGGAATCCATACCTCGACGAATTCAGGCTGTTTTGAGAGCTAAAGGAGGCTCAACACGATACTGGGTAGGTGCACCTAATAAAAACATTCAACAGAAAAAGAAAAAAAAATGAAATTTTGAGAATTTGCAATTTGGTTAAAAACTATCATTTTCATTCTCTGCAAAAATATTTACAATATTTTTTTTTTCCTCAAAAACTGACTTTCATTTCGCTAAACTATATCAGATTTAGAAATGCTCATTTCAGTAGTAGTCTGATTCACCATAAAAATAAGTCTTACAGAATTATCTTAAATTACACGCTGCATCTAAATTCTTTTGTTGATCCTCTCAGCAAAGCAACCCTCCTCCTGCTTAAGAAAAATTCAATCATCCAATTCTATTTACCATTCCCTGTACTTATAAAGACCTAATTCAATTTCATTCATCAGCAGAATATCTAAATCGTAATGGTATGCTAAGAGGTATTTGACAAGCAATCACCATCCCATTTAAATACCAAGAGAGCTTAAAAGGAATATCCAATGTTCTTATAGAGCAAGGGTCTCATTGTGGAAAGCAATGAGTATCTCCCATAACATTCATAAAACTTCATGAATGCAGAAACACATGCAGTTTTTTGTTTACCGTATATGCTCCAATAGAAGCATCCGGCGTTTATTTGCAAAACTAGCCTCAGCTCCCGGCGCTTGATAACCAGCTGCTATTAGAGGCCAGTCAATTATTAACAAAAACTTTCAGAATGCAATATTTTTACATATAAATATCGGCTAATATTACAAACAGCTACTTTATTTGAGTTTCACATGCTGCATAAGACTGTTAAAGATAAATGGCAATGTCTTTCTATACCTTTTGCTGCTATTCGTGGTCCGAATCCGCAATGACGGGCAGCCGCCTCACCGGAAGTTTCTTTCGCATATTCCACCGCGCGAATCTTAAAGGCAATGTCAAATGACCGTTTCAGCAGCATTTTATAAGGCAATGTACCGAAAGGTATTACGCACGTCTATAAAGATACAAATGTTTACAATAGTACCGGTAGGCAAATATCAAAGACCCGGCTACTATTTGGCCGTGTCCCCTCTGCAGCCCGGCGCTTATTTGAGTCCGGCGACAAGAAGAGCCTCGGCTGGAGAATATACAGTATTTATTTAAAGTTGATTAATATAAAGGAATTAAAAAAAAATTTACAACAATACTGAGTCATTTAAATTCACTTCATAAAATAAACATTAAAACAAAATTTCTCAAGCTTTTCCAGCTGAGTATAGGGGTTTTTTTTTTTGTTTTGTTTTTTTAAACATTTTTACTAATACCCCGTTCTAGTATCAGGTAAGCAACATCTTATTTGGAGGGGAGAGCGGGGGCAGCCTTAGATCCCACCTAAGCACCAAAAAAAAAAAAAATCAAACTTTTCTACATTTCAATAGCCTAAGTTCAAAGAATGTCTTTGATGATCTGTAATGTGGGCATTGAACCTAAAATTGATTTAATATTCTCATTTTTTTTGACATTATCAGAAAAAAAAAATTAAACGAACAAACTTTAATATCAAATTTATTTTTGGGACTCACTGTTTCATATTCTATGGAAGGGTATTTTTTTTTCTTTCCAGAGCAGTATTGGTCTAGAGACCACGCTTCTGGAAAATGCTGCATTTTTTTTTATACTTAATGAATGAGAAGGCTTAATGTGCATGTATGAAATTAAGAGAAATTGAAAATAAAATGCAATCAAATAATTAATGGGTATAGATAATGTTAAATTAAACATTTAAATAAAAAAAAAAAAAGATGTAAATAATCCAACAGTTTTGGAATACTATGCATACTGCATTTTCAGGGTAGCACAAACATACAGAACAATACAAGGTGAGATCACACAGGGAAAGTGAGGGGAAAGGAAAGGAATTATGGTGGAAGAGGGAGGTTAGCAATAGTGATGGGCATTTTGCCTGCAGGTGAAAGGCTTGTATGGCTATCAGCAAGGGGAATGGTTTACTTGCTGGGAGAGGAATTTGGCAGCAATACAGTTAGGGGTTTGTACAATCTCATTGTGATGTGTTACTGTTTATGAACCAGTGCAGGGTCTTTGTGAAAGCATATTTGTGTACTTTGGTGAGTATAGATAAGTGCCAGAGGTGCACTGGTTACATGGGATCTAACATGGCATATTGGGTTACACTACTATGTACAGAAAAGCCACTTGCTCCAAAGACAACAACGCAAACACACTAAGTCAGCACTGTTGACTTTTGCATACACAGAGCATAACATTCTCCAGTGAACAAGCCTTACACACCCAACTCAACTCCATTTACAACATACTTAACCTCTACAACTATTCATCACCTCTTTCACAACAGCCCAAATGTAAAACCCATTATAACATCTCGCAAGCCTCCTGTCAAACATCCTCTTTCCTTATTATCCACCCCTTGAAAATTTTATTAAATTGTTCCTCAACCTTTATACCGTTATGCCCATGCCTTCAGATCACCCAACACAATGATCCCTCCAACACTAAACTGGATCCCATGCAACCAGTGCTCCTCTGCCAACGTTGGACAAACATACCGCCCCCTATCTATATAAATCAAAGTACACATTCATGCCTTCACAAATTAAGACCCCACAAGTTCGTACAGAGTAACACATTACAATGAGACTGGACACCACCAACTTCACAGCTGACAAACCTCTCTCCCACCACAATAAACTATCCCACCATCCCCCTGCTTAATCTTTCAAAAATTCGGCTTAAGGCCTACAAGCCTATCATCAGCAGGCAAAACTGCCCCTCACTATTGCTAAACCTCCCATAATTCCTTTACTTTCCCCACGCTTTCACTGTGTGCTCATCTTGTGTTGTCCTAAATATTTGTGTCATCATACATGTTTGTGCCATTCATGAAGATGGAATATGCAAAACTGTAGTATTCCAAAACTGTCATTATTCCAGTCTTTTTATCCTGTTTATTTTAATTTCATTTCAATTTCTCTTAATTTTTTATAATTAACACATGAAAGGCATTTAACTTTAAAACATTACTGCATTGAGACTAACAGCATTTTTTTTCCAGCTTGTAATACTTGAATAAATTATCTTCGACTATCAGGATTCATTTCTACCTTACTTTGAATGCATACAAAATACAGAAAGGGGTTCTAATAAACATTTAGAATAAGAATTCCAAAAAACCAGTGTGTGTAAGTAAATCTCAGAAAGGTTAGTAGATACAAGAAAACTGATAATTAACATCCACGATTTTACTTACTTTTCTGAAATTTTGAACTGATAAAACAACCAAGTTCTCTTGAAACTTTCAAGTTTTCTAAACAATTTTTCCACACTGGTCTACAATATTGCTTAGTAGGATCAGTGTTAATATAAGACTACAAGAAAGGAAGGGGGTCTTCAACAACTTGCTGGATAACTATTTACTAGTATCCCTCAAGTTTTTTGTTTTTTTTTTGGCTGGATGAATCTAATGGCCTGACAGAAGGGCCACACATACTAACAGTATGGAGAGGCAATGTACAACTTGAAAGGGGGAGGGGGAAGGCCCATTTCTGACACTCAGCACGATTGATTAATGATTTTAAAGTGATGAAGCTGCACTTTGAATAACCTCTAATGCTTTGGAAATTCCTCATACCTCATAGAAACAAACTATGTTGAAAGTAAAGGCCTTCTTAAACTAAACTCCAAAACTAGTTGTAGGTCTTTAGTTAATGAAAGCTTTATTATTTAGTGTCATGACATAGATCATCAACCCAATTTTTAGTATAAGAAAAGCTTTTACCAAAAATTTTTGAAAATGACATCTACTCCCATCACCCCAAATGAACACTAACTATCCCCGGTCTCCCATCTAATCTTACCTATTAAGCACCAATGACACCACTAATTCTTTGGCCGATAGGGACTATAATATCATAAGGCAGTTTAATGATAAATGGCAAAAGATTCCTTTAATTTTTTTTTTTTGACTGGTAATTCAGTATATTAATAATAAAATGCAGATATTAATAAACTCTAAAAAAATTTTTTATATAATACACTCGTGACGAGTAACATTAAAGTTTTGCAATCATAAAAAGTGGCATCAAATTGTCTATACAATTGGGTGCTAGGACTGTTGCTAAAGGGGTTCTACGATAGAAGTATGTAAGGAAACTGAGTTGGCAGCAACTTCATTCTAACATCTTAACTTTTTCATCAAAGACAAACTTAGAACCAAAACAAATTACGGTCTATTGCAGTTTCTTTCCAACCCCCCTTATTTGCAAGAATTTAAGTAATTCAACATATAAAAAGTTGATTTGCAAGTTTTTCTCCCAAAAATTAATAAGTTAATAATACTAAGCCAATTTTGGAAAGACTGTAAAAAAATTTCCCAAATATTGAATAAATTATATCTAAAATGTTTGTTTTAAATAAAATGAAAATATAATATTTTTAAATAAATGAGAAAATTTTATTAAAATTCACACTTATAGTTGAAATATATTTTCAGGGTGTCTACAAAATCTGAATAAAAAAATTCCCTGATTTTTCCCTGATTTCATGAACAATTTCTTTTAAAATTCCCTGATCTGTTCAACCAAAAAAAAAAAAAACCTCCAAACCGATCTGTTCAACCAAAAAAATTCCCTGATCTTAAGTAATAATTGCAAAATTATTCACCAATTTTTTCCAGAATAACAAAATTCCCTAACAATTCCCGGTTCTGTAGACACCCTGATTTTAAATGTAGAGGTGTGTGTGTGTGTGTGTGTGTGTGTAAATACAATATAAAATATGTTTCATTGACAATTTGAAGTCTTTAACTGAATATTTAATAAACTAGCAGAAGGATCCAGCATTGGCCATTAACAAAGAAATAAACATTTTGCACTTTATAGATATTTGTATGTAACTTAACAATTTGAGTGTATAGTTATATATTGCAAAAAAATAAAAAAAATAAAATAAACTTTTAGTAAAATATTCAAAGAACTGTTGCCAAAAAACATGAAAAAAGTCCATAAGTTGGCAACATGAAAAAAAAAAATCATCCCAGTTCTCTAGGGGAGATGATTTACACCTTTAAACAAACAAATTATCCCTCTAAAAAAAATCAGAAAATTGCATCAAAACTAAATGGTTCAAAAAGTTATGACAATATGTTTTTTAGTTGTAGAGCACAATAATGAAAGCATGCAGCGAAATTGTTTTGTTTTCAGTTTCCCAAAGCACTTTTGTCTAATACCCGCAACCTCAGTGAGGATGCTGTGTCCCTATAGACTAACCCTGCTACACAGCTTACCTAGGGGTGAAAACCACCTTCCAATTGCTTGAAGAGTTGACAAGGCATACACAGAAATAAGACTACTTGATACCAATAAACATCAACAAAACAATGCTTTAAGAGACAAACATGGAATTTTACTGATTGACCAGGAGGACATACTAAACAGATGGAGAGAATACTTAGGAGTGTTATGCGATGGAAGGAAACTAGAAGAAGCATCGATAGAACCGGAGACTGGTTTGATGGCAGACCAAATTGAACCAGATATACTGAGAGAAGAGTTCGATTGGGCTTTACAATCTCTCACAACAGGTAAAGCTTCTGGGGAGATGGAATCCCTGCTGAGCTGGTGAGAGAAGCAGGTGAGATTTCAAAGACATATCTGTTTGATCTGATCACAGATCTACAGAACAGGGATTTTACCCAAGCACTTCAAACAGTGCACTATTGTGACTATCCCAAAAAAGGAGAACACAGATAAATGCAGTGAACATAGAACTCCGAGTCTGATTTCCCATGCCTCCAAGAACCTGCTGAAAATTATACTTAAAAGGCTGGAAGGAAGGCTGAATGGACAACTGGGAGAAGATCAGTTTGGTTTTAGGAGAGGCGTTGGAACCAGAGAGGCAATATTTGCTGTTAGACAGATAGTGGAAAGAAGAGATAGAAACAGAGATACTTTTGTTGCCTTCTTGGACTTAGAGAAAGCATTTGACAGTATACACTGGACTATACTGTTCAAAATTTTAAAACTAAATGGAGTGGACTGGTGTGATAGAAGATTGTTGTATGGTTTATATGCGGAACAGGAGGCCTTGATAAAAATAGGCGATAAGAAGGCAAGTCCTGAGATTAGACAAGGGGTACATCAAGGATGTGTATTGTCACCTTTACTCTTCAACATTTATTTAGAGGCAGCATTTGAGGCCATCAATAACAACAAAATAACATCTGGCATCAAGATTAATGGAAGGATGATAAACTGGATTAGATATGCAGATGACGTTGCTGTATTTGCAGATAGCGTGAAGAAACTGGAAATTGTTCTAGAGAGAATGGACAGTTGTTTAGACACTGGGGCCTAATAATAAACTACAAAAAGACAAAAGTCATGATGATGGGCAAGGGGCCCTACAAAGAGATGAGTACAGGTTGGAGGCAACAACCTCGAACAGGTGACATCTTTTCGATATTTAGGAAGTCTGGTGACCCAGAATGGTACCTCTGAAATGGAGATAAAAAGTAGGATTGGAAATGCAAAGTGTGCATTCTACAAGAGAAAGAACATTTTGACTTCATCAAATATTAGCTTGGATACCAGAAAAAGACTGTTGAAGGTGTTTGTGTGGAGTACTGCTATGTACGGATGTGAGATATGGTCAATGACGAGGAATGATGTTAGGAGATTGGAGGCCCTCGAGATGTGGGGATGGAGAAGAATGGAGAAGATTAAATGGACTGATTTGATGACAAATGAGGAAGTCCTGGACAGAGTTGGAGAAAAGAGGACTATGATGGCAGGTATACGTAGGAGAAGAGACGGAATGATTGGCCACCAGCTTCGACACAAGGGAATACTTGCCGAGCTCATGGAGGGCCACATCCATGGAAGAAGATCAAGAGGTCGCCCCAGGACCACTTACATACAAAACATCCTTAAAGATAGGAATCTGCGGTGCTATGTGGAATTGAGCCGGGCTGCACAAGACCGTAAAGGCTGGAGACATTATGTTGCGAACCAATCTACGGATTGATCTACCATGACGATGATGATGATGAATTGCTTTTTGTTCATTTTTAAGTTTTAAGGGAACAAACATTTTTTTAAATAATTAATATTTACTGCTTTTCCAATATTGATAGCATTTTTATAAATAAAAACTATCAGTTAAACTTTAGATTAAGGTATCTCCAATGGCCACCTGCCATGATGCCTTTAGCATACTGTTCTCAGATAACAGTTAGCCAGATGAGGGTTAGTTTTTCTAGTAAAAGATTGTGCTAAACTATTTTGAAATGCATATTCTACTTTTTACTAGTTAATTGTTCATTTCACATTACCCACAGTCTTCAAAATAGAGGTAAGGCCTCCGGTTATCGGGCAGCCATTGAAGTACCATAATCTAAAGTTTAACGAAACTATCATTTAAACTACTTGTAATCAGTTTTTGATTGAAAATTTTACATTATGAAAAAGCTGGTAAATTTGCAATCCCTAGTGACTATACACATTAAACAGCAAAATCATGCCAAGAAGTCTAAAGCAGCCCGAAACACGATGCAGCTTTGGGCCGAGTTGCATGTGCAACTTTTGGCCTAGAGCGTTTTTGGAGCTGCATGGGCCACGTTTTTACCGGAGTTGCATGGAGCAAAAGCTGCAAAGAACGGCGGTGCAACTCGGAAAGCTGCAAGGAAGCTGCATGGAATTACCCAATCACAGTGCAGCGTTGGAATACGTCAGGCGTGACGTCATGCTCAAGGAAGAAACATGGCGTCGAAACAGATTTCCTTCGCTTCAGATGGGCGAATCGCGAATACAGAAAAAATATCAGATTATTTCGAGTTTCTTTCACACATAAATACAGTTTATATGTAAATGCAGGAATTTAATGTGGCAGAATGTATCAGAACGTTTGAAAAACCTAGATTTTTTGAATATTTCACATCGGAAGCGGATTGTCGCTCATTCACCATTTCCAGAAACTGCCATGTGACGTCATTGTTTACAGTGAGCAATGGATTATTATTGGCTGTTGGTCGTTGTTATTCGTGAATCGCATTATTGCCATCAACTGCGATTACATACAGGTTAATAATTTTTTAAAACTATTTCTCAGATGTTTAAAATCACAAATATTTAGGTTTGGAAGGACATCACAGCAGTCTCCTTGACGTCATGTCCAGTGACGTCATTCAAATTCGTAGTGTTGCTTCGTTTGTTGTCCGCACGGCGGCGCTAACAATGTTGCATCGTTTGCGCCCTGACTATCGTTTGCAACTTTTTCTGTGCAACTAAATTGCATCGAGTTGCACAGCAAAAGCTGCATCGTGTGCGGGCTGCTTTAGTTGTATTTTTTATTTTTAAGCAAAGCAAAATTTTGCATTCACTTATTGATGTGCAATGCCTATGAATATAATTTTATATTTTTTAACATGTTAAGGTTGAAAGATTTTTTTTTAAACATGGACAATACTAAAAACTTAAAACTTAGCACACACAATAAAAATTCGAAGTTAATAATTCATCTAAAAATTAAGAAAAGGTAAAAAAATACTTAAACAAGGGCAGTTTCAACCCACTAGAACAGCAGGTTATCTTCAGCGTAAAGAAACAGTGGAGGTGAAGGATTTATATAAGAAATCAAGGAAGAGAAACTACTCTTGTAATGATCCACTACTTAACCAATACACGGGACGTCAAACTGATTGGTGAAAGTAAACAAAAACATGTGAATAGGAAACACATGCCGTAGATCAAGGGAATTATAAGCATAAACAAAGGGAAAAAAACAATCATAATTCTGACATAATTTAATTAATTTTTCTCATTCTTTTATTTGAATTCTTTAAGAAAGTCAAATAAACAAATCTTAGTATTTTTTGGTTTTAATTGTTAAAAAGCATTAATAAATTCTAGAGATATGAACTGTAAAAAAGAAAAAACAACAGTTCAAAGAACGTAGTTATTTTGCTTAAAATATTTTTTTTAAAAAACTATTATAAATATAGATATATTTATATTAAAACTAATTGAAGGATCTGGCATTGCCCAATGCTTAAGACGAACAATTTTGGCTTTTTATATGTAAAAAATTAAATTATTAATTAACAATTATTGGCTAAACGGGAGAATACGGTACAAGCCAATCATAGTCTTCGTAAGGATACATCTGTGCAGGGATACATGATGGTGCATACTGTTATCTAAAATCGCAGTTAGCCAGATGAGGGTTAGGGTAAAACTGTAGTTTATGGTAACCGAAAGTGGGTTTTTTTTTTTTTTTTTCCCCTCTTTGCGAAATATGGCTGTTTTGGAACTAAATGTTTGAAATTTAGTAGAGAAATCGAAATCGAATACAAAAAAAAGGATCTCTTGCTAGAATGCGCCATACTTAATATTTACAAAAGGTTATGGTTGTTAATTCAGTTAATACCAACTAAGCATCCACTTCCGGTGACCGCATAATGCAGTTGAACCAGGGTTAGTTTTTCTAGTAAAAGATCGTACAAAACCATTTTTAAATAAGTTTACCTGCAAATCTCATTCTAACTTTGCACTAGTTAATTGAAAAACTAAAATTCATATCTTAAAAACATTGCCAAGAATTTTGGACTACTCGACCACAGTCCAAAACAGCCTGGTACCGTAATCTTCGGTTTCATCCAATTATTTACTTAAATTACATAGAGCAAAAAATAAACAACTTTGAATAGGAAAACATTCCAAGAAATGTCGCCAAAAGCAACTTCAAAAAAAAAAAAAAAACGTCCATCGTGTAACGTGACCACCCTCGGTGAGAGAAAAAAAAGAAAAAACAATCTTATCTAGGAGAGGCGTGATTTGTAACCTTAAACAAACAATTTACCCTCTACAACTTAGAAAACCGCATCAAAATGAATGTTTTGTGGTCATTGTAAAACGCAATAATGAAACGAAATTTTGTTTCGCATTCAAATTAGATTTTAAATTTTAAGTGATCAAACAGTTTTGCGCTTTAAATAACATTTGAATACAAAACAGAACGAATTTCCCATTTTTCTGAAGAAAAAAAAAAATAAATCCGCATTTTTTAAGTCATGAAATCGGTTCAATTTTCATGGTAATACCAAGCGTAATGGATTAGACAGGATTTAATATTCACGATTTATGACCGAGATTAACAGAAGTACGATAGAAATCCATTGTTTTCGATTCCAGTGCTTTTTTTACGGGGATTTATCTTCCCGCGCTTTTTTCACGGCAATTTTTTTTTTAAAATATTCTTTAAAAAAAATGAAAAATATTGCAAATATAAAAATTAGATCGTCCCTAGTCTTCGAATATCCATTCAATGTTCAAAACTTTTCGGAGGGGGGGGGGGAATTCACAGACCGATTTGAGCTTAAACTTTTCTATTGATATTCATAAAATCTTATTAATATGCTACATTCATGTTTTGTTAGAATTTCTTATTCTAACAAAACAATTTACAAAATATTGATAGAATCTGATAATTATTCACAATACCGAGCTGGAAATTGCTATTAGTTTTCGAACCAAGATTTGAAAATCACAGTAAACTTTTTTTTTTCCCCCCTTAAGAAAATTCGAGATTTTCGATGGGCAGGAAAATGGCGGAGTTGTATACTTCACTGTAAAACAAGGAAGCTGGAAGATGAACCTTATCGTAATTTGTAAGTCTTTAGTCGGGGTTTAAGTTTGTTCCGAGGGTTTAGGGGAAGGTGTGAAACAACTTCAAAATTTCCAGCAGTGCTTTTCTGCCATCTTTAATTCCCAGTCCTGCCGAAGTTTGATACCTAAATGTGTAATTGTCTTAAAATTACCGAAACTTTTTATTCTATCAAAAAAAAAAAAATCTAAAAATCTGTTAGTAATTGGGAATGTTCTCAATCCTTCCGTAATTCACACTTTTGCAGTACGAATTAGAAATTGCATTTTGAATGTTTTGCACAGCCCACAAAAAGATGGCGGCCTCACAACTTAAAAAATCAAAAACAAACAGGGGAGCCCTGCAACAGTTGATATTTTACGAAATCAACATGTTCTTTTTTTTTTTTCGTTTTGGATGAAAAAGATTCGTTAATCCATACTAGGAATAAAACCGATGGAAAAATGTGGTTTGGTGCTTTAGTTTTTAAGAAATTTAGGTTTAGATATATATGTAACTTCTTCCCCCAAAAAAAAGATTAGCCCTAATGCAACAGGTGTGATTTCGTAAAAAACTACCAAAATAATTTTAAAAAATGAAAAATTCCGAGTTTTCTGAAAATCAGGAATTGTACTATTTATGGCTTCGCAAAATATATTTACCCATGGTTCGAAAACCTTGCAAACCAACTGGTTAGGGCCTACAAACCAACTTTATTAAAGTAGCATTAACAATAGTATTCTTAACACTGGGGAATCTTAACACATAAAATTAAATTTGGAAAATAAAAACAACTACATCATGAAGGTTGAGAATTTGGTATAATTTACTATTTATATAACAAGTTAATCTCAGAAGTAAGAGTTGAGGCAAAAACATGGTTTTGTAGCCACAGAAGATTTTAACAATTTTTTTTTTAAAATTAAAAAACTTAATACAGAACTAAAGTTAAAGAATTCTTTCTCGTTACTTACTTTACTGAGTCTTTAAGAATGTTTATGCAGCATCTTTCAGTGACTGTCATTCGTGTATTCTTCAATATACGGACAAAATCGGCTTCAGCTAAAATTCCATGCCTCGTTGAAACGGAACAAATTTCCCTCGGCTGAGAATGATCCAGAATGCAGACTGTTGCTAACTCGAAAAACTGAAATTGCTCCGCAGGCTCTTATAAAATCTCTGAAATGCATAATAAATCTGATAGTTAGAAACTTCATCGTTCAACTAAAAAGCAAAGCACACTTTCACCACTTCTCTTCGGAACAATAAAAAAAAGAAATAATAATAATAAAATAAAATAATAATAAAAAAAAAAAAAAATAGCCAAAACCATAACAGATTTTCGTTTAATTTTCAAAACCGTTTCCCGTTTTTGTATCAGCAAGTCCGAAGAACTTCTGAATTCGATCGGAAAAAAAAAAAAATGGATTATAAATTGGAACCCCTACATTTTTCTTTGTCCTCCAAAACATTTTTTTCCCTAACATCAGCAACAAAATCTTCCAGAAACCTCTGGAACAATTTGTAGATCATCTTGCACTCTAGCGACACAAATCGGAACTTCCTTGGAGTTACTGTGATTTTCAACATGAAATTAAAGCAGCCTTTTTTTAGTCATTTTAGGTTGGTTGACAAGTGTAATATTAATAATGAAAAAATAAGGAAACGAATATTTAAAGACAAGTAAATTGAGATTTATTACTTTAAATTATCAGCATTACTTTAATTATGAGCATTTATGAAAACGCTTTTTTTTATTATTTTTTACTTTTATTAAAAGTAAAATGTTAAAAATTTTATGAGAAAGTGTTTTTAAAAATGAAATTAAAAATAATGTATAGAAATGTGTATATATATCGCTTCTTACTGATTAGACGTTTACTCAGACCCAGGAAAACTTAGGAAATAAAAATTAAAATATGTAAAAATCTGTTTTCAAAATTTTATATTCAATTAATCTATTTACATCTATTTTTCTATTTGTAAAAATGTCCTATTTGTTAACTTGTAGATGTGTTTAAAACATCACTTATCGTCAGTGGCGGCTCGCATATAGGCACTGTGGAACTGTATTAGCACCTCCTATTTCCACTTGATATTATCAATAATATTTAATATAATGAGTCCTTTTTTTTCTTTAAATCTTTCTTTATACTTGTAATCCTTAACCTTAATGTCAGTAGCCATCCCCCCCCCCCCCCCGTTTATTAAAAAGATACAAAACTCTTTGTACGGAACTGTGCGATTCACAGTTCCAGCATGTATTTATGTTTATAGGGATATACTTTAAAACGCACTTCCTGTTCAGACAGGATTCCCTAAGGATTTATTCTCTCTTAATCCAAACAAGTTTTAAGAAGTTTTTAATTTTATTCAGATCCAATTTTCCCTTGAATCCTAATATGTGGTCCAGTAATTCATCCTCTTCCCGGTTATTTGGGTTTATGTTAATATTTTTTAAGAGTTCGGTTCTCTCTCTTCCGAAGCATGGACATCTTAAGATGAAATGTTTAAGAGATTCCTCTTCATTTTTATCGCAATTTAAACATATTGGCCCCTTTTCAGACCATTTTTCTGTTATTTTATTTAGCGCCAATGATCCCGTTCTGCACTGGAAAAGTAAAGAACTTCCATAGGAATTATCATAAATATCCTGATAGAAGGGAGCCCTTTTAGTTTTAAACCCTAGCGGTAAAGTTTTGTATTTATTAATAGAATCAACGAATAGTTCTAATTCTGTACTTTTTACACATTTATTAATAAGATGGTGCCATTTTTTTTCCGATTCAATGTTTATTTTAATTTCTTCTGTTTCGTAATATTCTGCTAAATATTCTAATTTATCTATCCATTTGCTTTTTTCTGTTGTATTTTCAATCATCTTTCTAGACCATCTATTTTTATTCATGAAAGTCAAGCTCCCTAGATTTGCTTGAAGCCAGGGCCGCCCAGAGACTTCTGGTGGCCCCGGGGCAACATTTGGATTTGTGCCCCCCCCCCCCCATCCCGAAAATCTACAAAAAAAAGGACAATCCTAATTTAACAACCAAAAAAAAAGGAAGAACCACAAAAAAAAAAAAAAAAAACCCTCGGGCCTGATGTGGCCCCTCTTTTTGTGGGGCCCCGGGGCAATCTGCCCCTTTTGCCCCCCCCCCCCTTCCCTCTGGGCGGCCCTGCTTGAAGCTTCTCAGCTAAAGAACGACGACCACCCCATTTCACTTTGAACTACTGTAGTAGATGTCAAATTGTTCCCTCCTATAAGTTTTCTTCCAAATGTGTTTTGGATATTTGTCAATTTTTGAAGTTCGGTTTCTGTATTAATTATAGTTTCGTTACCATATGTTAGAACAGGCACAGCCAATAATTTCCATAATATTCTACCTAGTTCTACATTATTGTAGCTTTTTTTACATATGCTCCTTATCCATCGTTAGTTTATTTGCTTTAGCTATTGTGTTGTTTATATGCTTTTTTTAAAGATTTGTCCCTCATTTGTTATTAATATTCCTAGGTATTGATATTCATTGGTTTCTTTAATTTCCCGATTACGGTATTAATTTGCCAATAGTTTTTCTCAACTACATTAAAATTTATTACTTCGCTTTTGTTGCAATTGAATTCCATTTTGAAAATCTTTTGCGAAGCTTCCTGCCGTATTTAGTAGGCTCTGTAAATCCTTTTTATTATCTGAGAATAGAACAATGTCATCCGCAAACAATAAGCCTGGCAGGGTTTCATTCCCAACTGGGATACCCAAGTTGCTCTTTTCGAGTCTAAACGTTAATTCACTCATTATTATGTTGAATAGTTTTGGTGACAAAGTACACCCTTGTTTCATTCTTATTTCCGATTGTATCCAATTGATTGATTCCCAATTATGGAGTTTGTATTTCAACTTGCTGTCTTTATAAATATTTTGAATCAATCTGATAAATTTGCCATCAAGATTTTTCTTTTGCAATATGTTCCAGAGCCCTTCTCTACTTACCGTATCAGAAGCTTTTTTGATATCCAAGAAGGCAATATAAAGCGGTGTTTTTGAATTTTTATTTTTATCTATGGTTTCAGCGAGTACAAATAAATTGTCTGAAGCTCTTCTATCTTTTCTGAATCCATTCTGTAATTTTCCTAATATGTTGTTGTTTTCCATTACTGTACCCAATCTGTTGGTTAGTATTTTGGTGAACAGTTTACAGAGATTACTAATGATCGTTATAGGTCTGTAGTTTTCCAATTTTTCCAGGTCCTTTTTTTGTCCTTTATGGATTAATTTTACTTCGCTTTGTTTCCATTCCTGTGGAATGATTTCTGTTTCTTTTATTTTGTTATATAATATTTTAATCCGTTTGTTTAGTTTTTCTCCTCCATATTTAATGAATTCATTAGCTATTAGGTCTAGCCCAGTTGCTTTATTGTTTTTTAAATCTTTTATACTTATTTTTGAGGTTATTTTACCTTTTTTAATGTTTTGATCATTTTTTATTATTGGAGTTAAATTTTGTTTTGACTTATTAGCCTCTTCCCAGAATGATGTCATTAGATTATTTATATCTACAGTGTCTTCTATCATTATGTTTTTGTCATTTACTAGTCCTTCTGGTATTACTTCATTTTCCCTATCTATATTTTTTACATATTTCCAGAGAACTTTGGATGCATCTTTACCTGAATTTTTAATTGTGTTTTTTAAGTTTTCATTATATTTTTTTAATAATTCATTGACGAGGTTGTGTGCATCTTGTTTCTTTTGTAGATAATCTTGTCTCAAAATGTTTTGTTTTTTAGTTGTTTCCACTTTTTTTCTTGAACTTCTCCATTGTCTATTTGCTTCTTTTCTGTTTTTCATTGTCAATTTAATGTCTTTATTCCACCAGGCGACTAATATATTTCTGCTAATATTTTTAAATCCTATTTGGTTTTTGGCTGTTTCAATGATTGTTTCCGATAATAATTTGTTTAATGTTTCTGGTTGATTTGCGACTTTCTCTAGCATTAATTTTTTTCTGTTTTATATTATTCGTTAAATGTGTTTGGAATTTTTCCCAATCTGTTTTTTCCGTTATGTTCCAGTTATTCTGTTTGTTTTTCTTCATTTGATTAATGTTTTGTTTTTTATTTGTCTCTTTTTTTTAATCTAATTGTTATTAATTTATGATCACTGTCAATGTCATATGCGTTTTGTCCTCCAAATGAAAGTTGGCCAGCGGAAGTTTGAACTGCGCAGCCCTTCTGGTAGCTGATCAATTATGTTTTCCTGTCACAATGGACGACGTCGTCTGTTTTCACTGAGAAAGACATGTTGATAACGCCAAATTAAAACTTCTCTCGACTATTTAGCGTTATTTCAATACCAGTTGCCAACAATAAGTATTTATATAAATAAATAAATATATATTATTTATAAATACAATGCTCTTTTGCAAAGTAACAAGCGATTACCGTAATGGTGGCGTCCTGTCATAAAATCAGACGGAAGTGCCTGACCAGACTAATCGATCATACATGCGCAGATCTCACAAAAACAGGGCGGCCAACTCTCATTTGGAGGACAATATATTTGTTCGCTCAGCATCGTGGTGTTAGACTGTTGTGCGCATGCGCACATAGGAAGCTGCACGAGGCTGCGACGGCGAGAGGCACTGCCGTTCCGTAGTGCCGACCCTGGCAAGCTGATGGAAGGTATTTTTTTTTTATTTCTTTTCGCGCAAATTAAAAAAAAAAGAATGGGTTTCATTTTTAAATGAATAGATCAAGCTTGAACTGTAACAATTTAGGTTAAAGTAAGTAAAAAATGTTAGATTTTGTTCTTTTAGGATTTTATCAAGTTTCTGAATAATTTTTTTTTATACATATTTGTTTCCTTTTAAACAATTCTAAATCAAAGGCTAAAATTTTTCTGGAGCAGCATCACCACTAATTTTAGCTAAGAGGCGATACATAATTTTTACGTATTCGTAATCAACACAATCAAATTAGATAACTCTCGCATTATGTGTAAACGGCTGGACTGGATTTCCATTACATTTGTTTTACGGTTTACTTATAATCCAACTTAAGACACAGACCTATTTGTTTTGGTCTTCATCCCCTCCCCACCCTCAAAACTGATCCCCGAAATCCCTCGCTTAAATGTTTAGACGGATTTCTTTAAAATTAAATACGATGCTTATTTAAGATTTGAGCAGATTATTTTGGTTTCGAGCCCCCCACCCCCACCTCCCCCAGTCCTCGAAATGAACTCCCCAGCCATGAATGCTCAGTCCCAACTATGCGATGGAAAGGTGAGTGTATACCTAGATTTACTCGTTTATTTCGGTTGTGTGGTGGCTGAGATTCTGTCTTGTCCACATTTTTATATTGTGGGGTGTTTTCCTTGGTGTCTGGTTCGTAATAACTAAGGAGGCTTAGACTCTGTTGGATCTGAAGGAACTCTGAGAACTTTTAAGAACCCTTCTAGAACTTAGCTGAACTGTTTATTTTGGTATTACATCGGTATTTATAGACTATGTACAAATGATTCGATTGGTTGTGGCGTTTACAATTTATTGGTAGATTTAAATGACATGTGATCACAACGGATTTTTAAACCGTTATGATTTAAATAAAGTGAATTAAAAGAGACGCTGAATTATTCTGTATTACAATATTCTTATTGTGTATTTGTGTGTTTTATTTTAATAAATTAGAGGATATAAATTAGTAGTTATCCGGGCGAATCAGACCCTCATTTCCGGGCGATTCAGACCATGCATATCATTTGCATAATTAACAAAAATTTGCATATCTTTTGCATAATTAAAAAAATTTTTTGCATAATTAAAATTTTTTTTTGCATATCTTAGGTCAAGTGACTGAAGGGTTTTTTCCGTAACCAAAGGGTGATGAATTTTAATGAACACAATTTCAATAATTAATTTGCATATTAATCAAAGAGTTAATTTGTGATCAAAGAATAGAAAGGTAAGGTAAATGAAGGTTTTTCCCGTACCCAAAGGGTTAAAGACTGATTGTTATTAATGAATATCAGTTTTAATTTTTAATTTGCATATGATTAATACTCAAAGTGTTAAATATTAGACTAATATATCAAATTTTTTGTTTTTTGTAGAGAATTGAATGGTATCATTTGTAATTCATCCTATGGTTAAAGTGAATTGGTGTGAAAAATACAACAATCAGCCAGTTTATATAAACGCAAACACAATTAAGTTGTTTCTTATTGATTAAACGTGTACACGTTTGTAATTGGGTAAAGACCACGTGGTTAATACTCTTTGAATTTTATTGGTCATCGTTCTTGATTCTTATTGGATAAGCTAAAGTTCCCTTGTGTCACGAGAATGACTGCTGAGATTTATGAGAAATAGGTAAAAATAAGTGTTTCTCGGCCATTAACATTCCTTGTGGGCTGAATGATGGGAAGATGGATGACAAAAATTACCTTTTGGATCCATTAAATACCCTTCTGAACAATTTGGAGACCCTTTAAAAAGGAATTTTCAGCGTTTCAATTAACAAACCGCCTGCGGCGAGAGGGGTAAAAGATAAAAATACTCTCCTTCTCCGTTAAGTGCACTTCAGGGTGATAAAGTAACCTGTTGAAAAGTATTTTTAGTGTCTCCTTTAAGTAACCCCTGCAGCGAAAGGAGTGTGTAAACAGGTTTGCTCTTGTATAAATACCGAGGTTTAAGTGACACTGCATCTTTTGATGACTGGCCTTGCGTCCGAAGCACACAAACATTTTTTTGCTGCCTTCCTCTTAGAGAAAAAAAAGGGTAAGACATTTCTTTTTTATTTTTTTTTTTCGGAATTGAAAACAGAATTTCTTTTTTAAAATATTGTAACTTTGTTTTAATTCTTTGACAGAATACATCATGAGTTCTCCAAAGTGCATGAAGATAGTTGATTACTCGAGCAGTAGCGAAGACGAAACACAACAAGATGATGATTGTGTTACAAAGAGAGAAGAAATTCTTGAGAGGTTGGTGAAATTAATTCAAATTAACAATGCTTATAGGGTACCTAACTATCAAACGTATGGGCGACAATTTATTTTTCGACTATTCGATCCATCAATCGATGAATTAGAGATTTTATTACAGTGTGAGAATGGGATTTGTTTAGAAGAATTAGTGAAAGTATTATTTGAGCGCGTTATCGCGATTGCAACTCGCGATTGCACACCAAACTCTTTCATGGGTTTAACTATTCATTCCAGTTCATTCGAAAGACCTGCCTACATTCATTTCAATCCAATACAACAATTTGATTTAGATCAGTTAATTAGTGTGTTAGAAAAACTTGCACAATCAGGTAGGTTTTTGAAATTTGATGATGAGATTGAAGTTCAAATAGTAGTTGTTAATCCTCCGCGCGGATCAGGAAAATTTAAATCTTTTACTGATTTGGAAACTAAACTTAAACAAAAAAAGTGTTTCATTAGGATACAAAATGACGATGCTCTCTGTTTAGCCAGAAGTCTGGTAACAAGTATTGCTAGCATCACTAACTCTAAACCAAAACATTGGAATTCAATTCGTCAAGGACGAGAAATTCAGAGGGTTCTTGCTGAAAAATTACATGGAGACGCTGGTGTTCCTTTAGGCCAACCAAATTACGGTCTGGAGGACGTAAAGAAATTCCAGTCTCATCTTTCAAATTACCAAATAATTGTGATATCCCATGATTGTGGTGATAAACCCGTATTCATCGGAAATGAAAAAGAGGATAAATTAATTTTATACCATCACGGAAATCATTTTGATGTAATTAAGTCAATTAAAGCTTTTTACAATCGGAGTTATTTTTGCTTTCATTGTTGGCAGGGTTATAAAGATGCGCGAGACCACCATTGTGAAAATCGATGTTCCTCGTGTTTTAACAATGGTGGTAATTGCAAAAAAATAAATTGGATTTCTTGCAAAGATTGCAACCGTTTCTTTTATTCGGAAACCTGTTTGGCACAACATAAAGTGAACAAAAAAATTCAAAATTCAAATTCTTTAACGGTTTGCATGCAATTAAGAAAATGCGGTCATTGTGGGTTTGATGTTGATGTATTAAAAGAAAAACATCCGAAATCAAAGCATCAATGTGGAATGCGCCATTGTTTTAATTGTAAGACACAAGTCGGAGTTGATCACAAATGCTTTTTGCAACCATTGAAACTTAAAAATGAAAAGACAGGTTGTTTCATCTTCTTTGATTTTGAAACAACTTGTGAAAAGATTAAAGAATACGACTCCAACGGTGTTCCCATTGTTGAGCTGATTCCTAATTTGGCAGTAGCAAAAAGCGTTTGTGATCATTGTTACGCCGACAATCCCAAGACTTGTGTCCATTGTGGCGATGCGAATCAACATCATTCTCGTTTGCAAATTTTCAATCAAGAAAACGCGCATTATGCTTTTTGTAAATGGTTATTCAGTGTCTACGGATCAAGATCAGTGACAGTTTTAAGCCATAACGGCTCAAATTTTGATTCTCATTTCATTTTACAATATTTAATTCTAAAAAATCAAAAAATTAAAACTATTTTCAATGGAAATCGTCTCTTGTTTCTCGGATGGGAGAAAATTCGCATAATTGATTCCATGTGCTTTTTGCCAATGGCACTTAGCCGTTTGAATAAGGCATTTGGAATCGATTCCTCGAAATTTCGAAAAGGATATTTTCCTCATCTGCTAAACAAGAGCAAAAATTTTAATTATCACGGTGAAATGCCTGATGTTAGTGATTATGATCCTGATTCAATGACCCCCAAGGCTAGGGATAACTTTTTACAATGGCATCAAAAGCAAATTGAGTTAGGTACATTATTTGATTTCCAAAAAGAATTGGTGGCTTATTGCATTAGTGATGTCGAATTATTGGTAGAGGCATCTTTTAAATTTCGCAACTGCTTTTTACAAGTTTCCGATGGATGCTGTCCGTTTCAAAACGCCATCACTTTAGCTTCTGCTTGTGTAAAAGTCTTTCGCCAAAAATTCTTAAAGTTGAACACGATTGCTCTTATCCCCCATGAGGGCTTTCATGCGGCGAAACCCTATAGTGATGGCGCGTTGAAATGGCTAGCATGGGAATCACATCAGCGCGGAGTAGCTATAGATCATGCGTTAAATACGGGGGAACGCAAAATTGATAAATATTATGTTGACGGTCTCGACGCTGAAAACAGAACTGTTTTCGAATTTAATGGCTGTTACTTCCACGGCCATCCAAATTGTTTTTCCAATCCCAATCAAAAATTTCACAATTCTAATGTTACACTAGGGGAACGTTATCATCAAACGTTACAAAAGGCACAAGTTCTTGGCATGAAAGGTTTTTCGGTGGTAACCAAATGGGAATGTGAATTTAAACGAGACTTGCTAAATAACCCTGCCATGAAAGAATTTGTGGATCAATTAGAAATTTTAAAACCGTTAGAGCCACAACATGGATACTATGGTGGTCGTGTAGAAGGAATCACTCTCTATCACGATTGTACCTCCGAGGAAGAAATAAAATACACAGACATTGTAAGTTTGTATCCATACGTTTTGAAGTATGGTTTGTATCCCCTCAATTTGCCTGAGATTCTTTGGAATCTCGATACAATTGATATTTCTTCCTATTGTGGACTCATACAATGCAGGGTTCTACCACCGCGCCAATTGTTTCATCCCGTACTCCCATTTCGCTACAACAAAAAGCTCTTTTTTCCTCTGTGTCGTTCTTGTGTGGAGTTAAATTCCTGCTACCTTCCACCATGCACTCACACCGAGGAAGAACGAGCTTTGACGGGTACTTGGGTGTCTCTTGAACTCCAGAAAGCACTCGATTGCGGCTATACCATTCAAAAGATTTTTCAGGTTTGGCATTTCAAAGAGACAACGCGCTACGATAAAACAACCAAAGAGGGAGGCCTGTTTTCAGGCTACGTAGACACGTTTTTAAAATTAAAACAGACCAATGATGGTTTTCCTGCCGAATGCCAAACCGAAGAAGACCGCGATCGATATATTTGCGAGTATGAACTTCACGAGGGTATCCGTCTAGAAAAATCGGACATTGCCAAGAATGAAGCCCTACGTTATTTGGCCAAATTGTTTTTAAATTCCTTTTACGGCAAATTAGCTGAAAGATCCAAAAAGACCATGACAGAGTACGTCAACACTCCCGAAAAATATTTTGATTTCTTTTTAGACCCGACCAAGACGGTGCACGACATACGTTTTTTCAACGAGTCGTTAGTGCAAGTTCAATGGTCTCACATTGACGATGTTGAAATCACTGGGGATCATACGAATGTTGTATTGGCGGCCTTTGTTACTGCTCAAGCGCGGTTACATTTATACGACTATTTAGAGAAATTAGGCTCACGTGTTCTGTACATGGATACAGACAGTGTATTTTACATTCGTAATCTCAACCGTCCGACCGAGTATCAGGTGCCAATCGGTTCCTATCTCGGTCAAATGACGGATGAAATCGCGAGGGACCACGGATTAGAATATTATATTCATTCATTTTGTACGTTAGGGGCCAAAAATTATGGCTACCTAATCAGATCGCGCGAAGCTGGGAAACCCATTCATGTCGTTTTAAAAGTCCGCGGTTTTTCTCTCAGCTTCGAAGCTCAAAAAACCATCACATTTGATTTACTGCAAAAAATGGTTCGCGAATTGGTCGAGGGGGACGCTTGTGAACGTACAGTCGCTCCCATCCTCACCAAACACAAAATTGTTAGGACAAAAGACCGCCAAATTGTGTCGCGGCAAGAAATTAAACAGTACAGGGCCGTCTTCGACAAGCGGCAGATCACCAAGGATCAATATCTAACGTTTCCGCATGGCTATTGATCATTGCACTTTCGGCTTTGGTGGAGAAAACATCATGTCGTCCTCGTCTTCGGTCGATTCCAAAATTTTTAAATTTCAACACCCCTTCACAATGATGATTTCGGGCCCTTCCGGGATTGGAAAATCATGTTTCGCGCAAAAATTACTTCGAAACTGTCACATAATGTTTGATCAATCTCCGCGCGAAATCATTTGGTGCTATGGTGTTTATCAAAATTGGTTTAGTCAATTCCCATCGATTCAATTTCACGAGGGGGTTCCAAATTTAGCTGAAATGGATTCCGCCATTGCTAGGGTATTAATTATAGACGATTTAATGGGTGAAGCTGATAAATCAGTTGAAAAGATCTTCACCAAGTACAGTCATCACTGTAATATGTCTGTACTTTATCTAGTCCAAAACTTGTTTCATAAATCGGCCGCACACAGGACGGCTAGTTTAAATGCGGGTTACATTGTGGTGTTTCGTTCCCTACGTGACGCCAATCAAATATCGTGTTTAGCACGCCAGCTCTATCCGAGTAATTTTAAATTTTTCATGGAATCTTACGAAGATGCAACAAAGTCCAAACCTTATAGTTATTTATTAATCGATTTAAAACCTTCGACACCTGATCAATATAGAATACGAACGAATATTTTTCCTGACGAATCTCCCATGATTATTTACAGTCCCAAAAAGAAATAGTGATAATTATTCGAAACCCCTAACTTGTTTTGTCATTATGGCTCGAGCCACGAGTAAGAAAGCATCACATCGCCGCAGCTCCCGTTTACAAAAATACGGTAAAATTTTGCAGGCGATTCCTTTCCTTTCGAAAATACAAATTCAGCATTTAGTAGAACACAGTTCGAACGATTTCATTCGATGTCTCTCCGAATGCATTGGTAACATTTTACACGGAAATGTTCCGTTAAAGTCTTGTGTCAAACAAAAACTGCATAAGCATAAAAAAGTATTGCGTTACATTGGCACGTCTTCGGCTTCTATTGAGAAACGCAAAAAGGCTTTGGTTCAACGTGGTGCGGGGTTATTGTCCTTATTAATTCCGGGAATAGCAACTTTAATCGGTTCCTTGATTAATCGATAGCATGGAGCATACCAAGAAATTGTTGGTTTTTTCACCCGAACAGTTAGCTTCTTCTTCTTCTCAACCTCCCTCGTTACTGTATTCCCGGTATGATACACAGCATCCCTATCTCGAAAAACTAAGTCAAATCGAAACAGAGTTTGATAAAATTGTAAAGGATTCTCTCATTCCCGATGATGTAAAAACGAAATTTCTAAATCAGTTTCAAGTTAAATTTCAAACCTTTAAAAATCAATATCGATCGTCCACCGCGTCCGCGCCCGGGTCCCCCGCGCCGCCGAAGGCGGAAACCGCGCCGCCGGAGGCGGAAAAACCGCGTTCGCCGGAGGCGAAATTTTTTCGGGACCCCGGTCCCGACGCGCGCGCGCCGCCTTCGGCGGATGGCGACCCGGGTCGCCCGCGAAAAAAAAAAAACGCGTCAAAAAAGACATTACTTGAAAAATTTGCCGATGTAAAACATAGCAGTACGATTTCGGAGGAGATGCGTAAACTGACTAAAATACCTGGCATTACTTGGAATAATAATTCCGGTGAAGTTCGACTTGAAGGAACCGTTATACCCGACAGTAACATTGTTCATTTAATTCAATTCGATAACACTGCGAGAACACGTAAAAAAAAAGTACCAAAAGGATGGGAGCAATTCCAAAATTTTTTAGAGAACGTTCAACCACAGACGGGGTCGGGTCGATGGCTTAGTTATAAACAATTGTGCCGCAAAAAATGAACAGTTTATTACATTCGATTTATTACAATCCAAAAGATCCCGGTTCCTTGGGAGGAATCCAGAGACTCTATCAAAGAGCCAAACAGTTGAATTCGCACATTACAAAACAACAAGTTCTCGAGTGGGTTCAAAAGAATGATACTTATTCGTTATACCGACCTGTACGTCATCACTTTCCGAGAAACCAAACGGTTGTAGCAGGTATCAACTCGCAATGGCAAAGTGATTTAGTCGACATGACAAAATTAGCAAAATATAACGACGGAATTCGTTATTTAATTACCATTATCGATGTGTTTTCCAAAAAAAGTTATGTTCTTCCCATTCAAAGAAAAACAGGAACCGAAGTAACTCGAGCCTTTCGTGAACTTTTACTAAAAACCAATCCTCCCGAAGTTTTACAAACCGATCGTGGGAAAGAATATCAAAACGAAGTGTTTCAAGCGTTCTTGAAACAACAAAACATTCATTATTTTACAACCAATAACGAAACGAAATGTGCTGTGGTAGAAAGATTCAACCGAACTTTAAAAGAACGTTTGCATCGTTGGTTTTTTTACAATAAATCGTATCGTTACATTGACGTACTGCCAGACGTTGTAGATTCGTACAATCACACTTATCATCGTTCCATTGGACGTACACCCGCGGAAGTAACACCGTGGAATCAAACGGAAGTGTGGCAACGATTGTATAAAAAAAGTACACCGACCCATTCTCATGTCAAACAAACGCTAAAAGTTGGCGAACACGTACGTATTTCGGAATCGAGACGACCCTTTAAGAAAGGATACGAAGGTGGTTGGACTTTGGAAATCTTTCGAATTGTTGAAAAAGTGAATCGTGTTCCACCCGTTTATCGTTTAGTTGATTACAAAAACGAACCTGTTCTCGGTACGTTTTATGCTTTTGAATTACAAGTAGTTCATAAAGACGAAACAAGTTATTATCCCGTTGAGAAAATTCTTCGAGAGAAAGGACAAGGTTCGAAAAAACAATATTTGATCAGGTGGCAAGGTTATTCAAAAGATTTTGACAGTTGGGTTCCAGCTAGCGATGTCCGATAACTTTTATTTAACGTTACCCTCCAATTCCAGTATGGAATATTTTCCCGAGAACACACTCACTAGTTTTACGACGAAATTACCAAAAAGAATAGAATTAAAGGAACCGTACGAAGTCTGTTTAACGGAATTACATTATCCACACTCGTGGTACAATTTAACGCCAGAAACAGGTGGGAAATTTTTCATTAAAAAAAACAACAAGACAGTTTTAAAAAAAGAATTTACCTTTACAAAATCCTTTTCAAATCTCCGTCCTTTGATGAGAGAATTACAAACGCTTTTAACAAAAGACGAAACATCTCCGACGCGTCTTGAACAATTGAAAAACACTTTTCAAACACAACAAGCGCCTACTGCTTGGCGGACATCCATTTCAGTGAATTCTCATTTCGAACTTTGGTTTCCCAGAGAAGTATCCATTCAGTTAGGTTTCACAGCATCTCAGTTTCCAGAAAAGGAAATTAATAACGAATCTTTTGTTCGAATCACTGAATCAGTGATTGCCTCAGATCAAGCCACACTTCAAAAAAGTGAAGTAGGGCGATCCTTTACATTTTATGTTTGTATCGATAGTGAAGACAAAGAGCCAATAGAAGAGTTTAATATTCCTGCTGGTTATTATTCGGATCCACAATTATTAACAACCTACATTAACCTTAATATTGAAATTCGATATGGTTACAAAGAGACTGTTCGAGATGAACGTTGTGTTGTCTTTGATTTCTCTCCCCTGACTCAACGTATGAAAATTACTGTTTTAGAACCTTATAGTTTACATTTAACTGAAAATTTATCGGCTCTCTTAGGATTCGAAAACCTTGTTGATTTCAATCCGGGACCATGTGAGGCGCCCTCGTCGATCGACTTCAGGTTCGGGTTTTACTCGATCTTCGTCTACTGCGATATTATCGAGGCGTCACCTGTCGGAGACACATTTGCTCCTTTGCTTCGATTGATTCAAGTCGATGGTAAACACGGTGATTTGATTAGTAAATCGTTTAATACTTTATATTACAGACCTGTTTCTCGGTCTTCCTTTGACACCATTTCTGTTTTCTTAAGAAACGATATTGGAACTTCCATACCCTTTAAACAGGGACGTGTCACCTTGACCTTGCACTTTCGTACAATTCGATAATGAAGTATCGTGCAGATCCTTCTCTTTGTCTTCAGTATTATCAAAATCAAGCGGGCGGTGGAGGAAACAGAGACTTCCCCATTTTTGTGGGTTCACGATTTCAAAGGGGTAGTGGATTAGGAAATATCTTCCGTTCGTTATTTCGATGGGCTAAACCAATTTTGAAAAAAGGTAGCTTTTACGGCAGGTAGGCAGGCTTTAGCGAGTGGTAGTAAGATTTTGGAAGATGTACAATTGGGTAAAGATTTTAAAGAATCAGCAAAATCACGCATGGGGGAAGCGTTTCGTAATGCAATTTCCGGTCAAGCAGGAAGCGGACTTTTAGCAAAAAGACGATTTCCCTTTTCGTCACCTTCATTTTTAGAGAGACAGTCCGTCCGACCGGTCAAACAACGTAAACGATCCAAAAAACCAAAGAAACGCAGTCGTGATATTTTCGATTCGTAGTCATCATGACCGACACTCGCTTACCTCATTCCAATTCGTGCGAATGTTTTAAATCCGAACTCGATCTTTTTGAACTACCCCCGACACAAGTCGCTATTGAAGGTAATACAGATATCGAATATCATCCCATAGCTTCTCTTTCCGAAACAGGTCCGATTGAATTTGTCATTTCGGGGTTGGGGGACGAATACGTAGACCTTTCGAAATCCGTTTTAAATATCAGACTCAAAATTGTAAAAGGAAATGATAATTCTCCCCTCGAAGCAACTGATAAAGTAGCTCCTGTTAATTTATTACTTCATTCCTTGTTTAATCAGGTCGATGTATTTTTAGGAGATAAATTAATTTCATCCACAGATAACTGTTACTCTTATAGAGCCTATTTAGAAACTTTATTAAATCATGGTCAGGATTCAAAAGCAACTCAGTTGACAGCGTCGGGATGGTACATGGACGAAGGAGGAAAATTTGAGAATCTCGATCCAGCAGAACAGGAGTGTAATGGTGGATTGAAAATTCGTAATAGTTTGATTGCAGGAAGTAAAACCCTAGACTTGGTCGGATCTCTTCATTGCGATCTTTTCAAACAAGAACGTTTGATACTAAACAATGTAGATATTCGACTAAGACTTAACCGCAACAAACACAGTTTTTATCTCCTTTCTCCAGACCAAAACCCGACCTATAAAGTTTTTATAGAACATGCTTCGTTATTTGTTCGTAAAGTAAAAGTAAGTCCGAGTGTTTTATTAGCGCATTCCAAAATCTTACCCACCACTCCAGCTAAATATCCTTTAACCAAAGTAGAATGTAAAGTGTTCTCGATCCCCAAAGGGAATTTACAAGCCAATATAGACAATGTATTTATGGGTCAGCTTCCAAAACGAGTCGTGATAGGTTTAGTTGAAAATTTAGCCTTTAATGGTACCTTTAAAACAAATCCCTTTCGTTTTCACCATTTTGATAGTAATTTAATTAATTTATCGATTGATGGACGTTCCATTCCCAGTCAACCCTACCAACCGGATTACACCAACAACCTCTATGCTCGAAATTTCCTCTCTCTTTTCGCCATCACCGATCGTTTAGGATGCGATACGGGTTTAGCTCTTAATTACGCAGATTATGGTCAGGGCTCAACCCTTTATGGCTTTGATTTGTCGGCAGACAGTTCAAGTAATTCAGGGTACTTTCAGTTAGATAGCCAGGGCACCGTACGAGTCGACATGCGTTTCAAAGTAGCCTTGCCGAGCACCGTCAATGTAATCGTTTATGCTGAATTCCAAAAAGTGCTGGAGATTGATTCCTCCCGCAACATCTTAATGGACTGATCCAGTCATCCCATAAAAACACCCTGCCGTTCTTCAAGACCTTCAAATGTGCTTCGAACAAGTGTTGTCCACCTTTCATCAACGCCGTGGTCGCAGCAGCGAAACAGTTACCTGTGATTGTTTCGTGTCGAATCATCATCATGAACAGTGTCCAGATCACGGAGTTGTTAAGCCAAAACGACCGAACCAAACATCATTTTGGCGGCGTGTACGCAATCGATCAACTACCCCAAAGACCAGCGCATCACGCCTACGTGGTGAATCTCGACCCACATAATCAACCAGGTTCTCACTGGATTGCGATTTGGGTAGAGAAAAATGTTGGGGAGTTTTTCGATTCGTATGGACGCCACATGAAACAACTGCCGTTGAGACGCTTCGTCCTTAAGCATACCTACCGTCATATCGAAAACAACAAAACTCTACAAGGACCTTATTCAACAGTGTGTGGACAATATTGTGTTTTATATCTCTACTACAAAAGTTGTGGTTATTCTCTTCATGAATTTCTGAAACTGTTTGGAAAGAATAAAGACTTAAACGACCTGACAGTTTGCAGACTTGTGCGAAAACATTTCAAAGACGAGTTAGTTCGTACAAGAACCAACAACCGATTTTGGAACAATGACGAACCGTGCTTGCCGAACCAGATTTGCTGTACCCTGCTGCCAACCAAAGAAAAAGAAGAAGATGATTCTTTATTGATATTTAAGAAACTATTCATGTAACCTCTTCTTTTTTCCCTTATAATGTAATAAAAAATCAAAAAAAGGTAATTCTTGTATCTGTGTGTACTTCTTTCAAATCATGTTCATACATGTTAGAAAAACGTCATCAGACAAGTTCCAACACGAAATGTTTACACCAAAACGTCACGTCCTTAATTAAAAAATATCCCCATTAAAGACACTTAATCCATTATTTCTTAACAGTAACCTTAGTAAAAAACATTAACAATAAGAACAAACAACAACAAAGTGTAAATTATAGAATTAAAAAATGACACCATTCGATTCACAACAAAAACTCGAGGCCTAAAACCTCTTGTATATATGTAACTTTTCTTTTTTATATAATGAAATAAAAATATACTTAAAAGAGACAAATTTGTATCGGATTGTACTTCTTTCCTTACCTAAAAACATTATCAATAAGAAACAACCAACACCAAATAGTAAATTATTTTTTCATTCCAATAGAAACAATAATATATTACTAGTTTATTTCTTAACACTTTGTTTAGGGAGAATTAAACGTATCAACATTAAAATATTCTACAAGTCAAGACACTTAATACTTAATTTTTTATCACATCCATACAAGTTGGAAAACGTCATCAGACAAGATCCTACATAAGATATTTACTCCAAAACGTCACTTCCTTATTTAAAAAAATATCCCCATTAAAGACACTTATTCGTTTATTTCTTAACAGTAACCTTAGGAAGGATTAAAAATGATACCATTCAATTCTCTATCAAAAATCGAGAATTTTGAGATATTACTCGAATATTTAACCCTTTGGGTATTAATCATATGCAAATTAAAAATTAAAACTGATATTCATTAATAACAATCAGTCTTTAACCCTTTGGTTATGGAAAAAACCCTTCAGTCACTTGACCTAAGATATGCAAAAAATTTTTTTTAATTATGCAAATTTTTTTAATTATGCAAAAGATATGCAAATTTTTGTTAATTATGCAAATGATATGCATGGTCTGAATCGCCCGGAAATGAGGGTCTGATTCGCCCGGATAACTACTTAAATTCCTTTATCCAACAGCATGTAAACAAAACACTGATCATCAATTAATTCTAATTCTGATCAGATGGAAAAATAGATCAGATGGAAAAATAATTCTGATCAGATGCGAACAGACTTTCAACAACTATGAAGTAAAAGCTTTTTTTTAAACAAATGTTTGTTTGTTTGTTTGTATGTTAATCCAAGCTACTTACCTATATGGGTTGAACTTGTGCTAAAGTGTGTTGGAATTGGACAAAGAGTCTAAACCAGTAGTTCTTAACCTTTACAGCTACCGGCGTCACTTCCTTCTCCAAATTTGTTTCGTATCCTTTATTTCCAAGTAACTTCAGAAGTAACTCCAAGATGTTAATGCACCATCAAGACAAGTTCGATCTGATGCCTAAGAAAAATCCATGTCATTACAACTTTACTATTGCTATTACAACGCTTAAACTATGGCTTTGAAGTCTAATTATAGTGTTTTACTTAATTTATTTAATCGCTGTACCAAAGTCTCCAGAGGATGTTTTTTAAGTAATTACCGACGTAATTCTTTTTAATCTTCTTTTTTGAACTTTATCGTGCTTCTTCTCGAGATTTCTCGCAAAAGTCTCGTGCCAAAAAAAAAAAATGATTTTACTTCAGTTTTTAGGAACAATTTTCTTAAGATTTTAGTTAATAATGTATTTTTTTTTTTCGATCAGAATCAGAGAAAACATTAGAAAACTGTAATTCCTGTTTATGTAGCAATCTCATTAGTAACTTCAGTAATTAAATGCTTTAAATTCTTACACTATAAATTGTCTTTGTCGATACCATGCGCTTCAGATTACCACAAAAAAAAATGAATGAAAACTGTTGATAGAGAAGTCTCTGTTTTGGACAAAAGTAGCAATTATGGGCAATTGGTAAATTATCCCCCCAAAATGAATGAAATGTGTCCGTTTTGTAGAAGTAATAAAGTAGCTTCTATATTATCTTAATAAAAGCTAAAGAAAGATTATATATTTATTTATTTTCATCATAAAATTAAGAATATTTGAATGCTCAATTCTAGTATGACATTTGCTACAATTAAAGACAACCTGAATAAAATTTTTCCGTAATATTGGGTTGGCCAAAAAGTTCGTTCAGTTTTTAAGTAAAAATTTTTAAAAGACACATTTTTCATTGTCACCAATACAACGTCTTCAACGGTTTGTTCCACTATCTTCTGTCATCTTTCAAGTAACTTCATAATTTCATCTTCCCACAACTTTTTATCTTTTTGAACAACAACACGTTCCAGATGTCTTTGGTATCTTCCAGGGAATTGAATTTTCTCCATTAAGAGAATTTTGTAAAGACCGAAATCAATGGAAATCCGAAGGTGCAATGTCTGGTGAATAGGGCGGATGAATCAGAACTTCCCAGCCAAGCTGTAACAGTTTTTGCCTGGTCATCAAAGAAACATGCGGTCTTGCATGTTTATTGTCTTCCACTTTCAATATTAAATTAGCGACACAAAATTCACTAATTTTGATCAGTTTTTGTTTTAAATTCACACTGATATGATAGCCGTCACAATACAATCTAACAAAATGGTGTCGAAGGACGTTAAAGACACTCTACTAGAGCCAACGTACGTAAAAAAAAACCTAACGAACTTTTTGACCAACCCACTACTTAGGTTTGATGAAACAAAGCAAATGCTTTCATTTTTTGCTTCATTTACTTATATCTTGTATCTCCAGGGAATGATTACACTGGTCTAAATGTACATTAATTTGCAGCTCAAACGATCGTGATATATGATTCAATTTTTATACCATTCGTTTACCAAAAATATTTTTGCTTTGCTACGTAGTTTTAGTGGGCCCGGTAGCCAAGTGGTTAGGGCGCTTGGCTGCGGGTTGGAGGTAGCGGGTTCAGTTCCCGGCTTCGGCGGAGGGCGGGAATTTTTCCACGCTCCTTTCACCGCCACACGGGTCCAAGGGTCTACCCAGCTTTCAATAGAATGGGTACCGGGTTTCTTTCCCGGGAAAAGGCGGGCGGGCGTCGGGCTGACCCCCTGCTCCAACTTCGTCCCGTTGGTCATGAAACGCTGGGAGTCTGACCTCCCGCGCCCCACAGGCCTGTTCTGGCGTATGGCGGGAAACTTTAACTTTTTAACGTAGTTTTAATTTCTGAATTATGGAGAAGTGATGTATGTTTGACCCTTATTTGCTCGTCCAAGATTGTTGTATGCTTATTTCAAAAATAAACTTTTCACGATTCTAGAATTCGTTGAACAAGTCGATAAATTTGTTAAGTAATAGACTAGCTAATTGAACTCTGCACACCATGTTTGTGGATACATCCGAAGTTACTGACTTGCTTTCTTAAAAGGTTGCGCCACCATGAAATCTAGAACATTCGGTTCCTTCCCGAATATTCTAGATAAATGAATTTTCTAGAAAAGTATTTACAAAAAATAAAACAATCAAGTTAATTAATTATCACACACACACACATAATTTAAAATAAAAGTAATTTGATATGTAAATGAAAAATAATAATTACAAGGGGGAAAAAAATGTATATTTCAAAAATGGAAAACAAATTAAGAAATAGAAAAAAATAAGAAACGATAATTTATAATTAGGTGTTATTTTTTTGATAACAAAAATTAAAATGTAGTAATAATAAGTAAGTAAAATCTAAAGCGCATTTCATATGAATCCGAAAATCGGACGGCGGATCGAAAATCGGACTTATTCCATTTCACATGGCCACGAAATTCTTTCCGACGTCGTCTGTACTAACGATTTGAATGTTACAATATTGTTGTTGTCGTTGGCAAATGGAATGGTCGTCCTTGTGACGTAGTACGAAAGACGGTTTTCTGAACCAATCAGTGTTGAGATTTCCTGTAGTCCCATGATTCTCTGCGAAAGCGGAAATCATTCAATGAAAACATGGCGTCAAGCGAGCGTTCCTCCGTGCCAGTCAAGCCCATCAACGGCGGCCCTAGCGTGTTTTCAGCGAGATCTTATATTGGCGCCCCTTAATCGAAGACTATTCTGATAAGATGCCTTTGTTTTTCATTGCTCATCATGAATTTTGGCGCCCCCTCTGATCCGGTGCCTTGAGCGATCGCTCTTCACGCCATACGGTAAGGCTGCCACTGGAATCCATCATCCCCTTTCAGTCCTTGCTCGCTCCTTTTCATTTTCAAGTCGGTGTCGATGCAGCAGTACAACTCTCAGTATTTGTAAAAGTTTCAAGTACTATTAGTGAATATTTAGAAAACAAGAACGCGAAACTGGAGCTTCCATTTTCAGTTGTTTTCTTCGCTTCGCGCCAAAGGATGTAATTTCCGCTTCTGTTTAAGACCGGATATTAACGTCATTTCCTGTGAAAAATTATCTACGATTTCGGAGTCATGTGAAATAGCCTCCAAAAACCACTCAGAAGACAATCCGTACGAGGAATTTATCGTCCGATTTTCTGTAGTACGACTTGCCATGTGAAATGCGCTTAAGATTAGGTTAATCAATATATTTTCTGTAATCCACTTAAATAATGCATTTTTTACTTTTGATATACTTTTATTTTCATTTCCTACTTTATCATTTATTGTTCGGTTAAATATTTTTCTAAAATCTAATTTTTTATCCAGTAAGAAAACTTTAATTACAATAAAAAACTAATAATAATTTAAAATAAAATTTACCATTTTTTAAATACCCAGAAATAAATTAACGTGCAGGAAAATTATTAAGAAATAAACCCAAAGACTGCACATAAATAAACAAAGCATGCCTTTGTGTTTGTCATCAAGGGAGGGTGGATCGGGCTGATGAGTCCCTAAAAAGGACGAAACGGTCGTTCCCGTTCCTTCTGTTGACAAACTCCAAGGTGTGATTTGTTAATTTATGTGCAGTCTTTGGTTTTTATTTCTTTTTAAATACCCATGTTATTCCTCTTATGAAAAAGAAATTACTTGAGTTACATTACATTTGAAAATCCAAGGGAGGGGAGGGGGCAAATGCCCTTTTTGCGGGCAACTATGATTCTAATATGTAAGTACTGTAATCTTTCAAAGATCTCAGCAATTTCTCAAATATCTACGATAATTATCTTAAGATTAAGATCTTAAAAAAAAAGAAGAAAATGTGACTAAATAAGGTATAATCAATCCGTCCTATTAATCATCTGTATTTACCCATTGGAAGCTGAGGATCTTCCCTCTGCAGGTCATCTTTTTATCTCTGATTTTTAGAAGCCAATTGGTCGTAATGAAAATAGGAAGAATGTAGAATATATTAACATTTAAACATTGGTATTCCGTTCGTGAAAGCTGTGGGTCAAAATAATAAGGAAAACATGAGAATATCTTTATCAAGGTCTAACAAAACAGTATCAGAAATGAAAAACAATATAACCACTATGGAAATAGTGATTGATCTGAATTTCTTTAGAACAACATCAAAGATGAATTTAGAAAGAATTCATTTTTAAAATGAAAGGGCTGGTAAATATAAGAAGAGAAGTGAAATAAAAATAAATAAATAAATAAATAAATAAATAAATAAATAAATAAAAGTCCTCATGATTCTATAGTTTGCATCTCTTGGTGTTGCATCTGAGTGGCAATAAGATATAAAAATTTAAATAAGGGACAAAGATTATGACTTTTTTAATTACTACTTTGTTTTGTTTTCTGTATGTGGGTGTGTGTGAGTGTTAAGGGATAAAATAGTAAAATATTTTGTGTGTATGTTTCTGTGTTTAAGTTATTACATTCCTGATTTTATTTATTATTTAAATTCCTGTATCTAGTATGATTCATTAATAAACAAACGGATACTAAAATATTCATTAGATTATTATATCAAATATTTAATAAATTAATGTTTCCAATAGTGAAAACATGGAATTTATTAGTTTTTGTATCTATATATTATCTCAGAATTTGGAAAATAAATAAATAAATAAATAAATATTAATTTTTTATTGAAATCATTTCCTTCTTATTTAATTCCCGTAATATCATTAGTTTTATGAATACTTACTGTGAGAAACAAGTTTTCTTAATTTTAGAGAATAAAAGTTCGAAGGATTCCTACTGTTTGAGATTATTCCTTTAATCTTCTCTGAAAATAAAACTGCAAAGATCACAAGGAAGTGTAGGAGAGAAATATTAGACACGAAAATGTCTTATAACCAACCACGAACCAAACTTGTTTATTTTGAGAAGACAACTGAGTATTTCAAAACACAATTCCAATCACTGACCAACTGCCGTCCTCCTAAAAATAGAAAAACTGTCCTTTATCCGTTGCATACCTTTTCCCCCACAAAGACAAGGCAAAAGGCACTGCTGGGGGCCAGTGAACAGGTGCTATGAAACTCGTCTAAAACAATTTGTAAGTATTGTACCAATCGTAGATTAGACTTGAACACTGAAATATTAATATTTGTTTCCATAATTAAACAGAATTGAAATTTGTTTATTTAAAATTCAAAATCAAGAACATTTTAAATGCGATAGGAGAAAAATTTCAAAACTTACACATTACGTAACTATTTAACTATTTTTAATTAAAAAAAATGACGAATTTACTTCATCGATAAGACAAAGTTATTTCTTTATTTAATCGAGAAATTTATATGTTTTGTGCTCTTTGAACTCTAAACTGACAAACACTGTTTTATGTGTGTTTATATTCTTTAAAACTGCACCCGTTACGAAAGTAACGATCGTTGCCAACTCAGACCCTACGATTTCACTTATGAAAGATCAATTGAATAAAGAACTTAAGGCCTACTTTCTTTAAAATTCTATTTCTTTAAATTAAGAAAGAAATTTACGGAATTTTAAATCGTAAGACCGATAAAAACGAAAAGCCTTCATTTATAGGCTTATTCAAACTCTAATATTTACTGAATACAAAAAAATTCCATTTTCAGAAACAAATAAATTACATCCGTTTTATTTACTTGAATTTTCTTAATCCGATCAAAGCACGTGTAACGGATTCACTAAGATTGAATATTCTTTGTTTAAAACAATGAGATATTGACAGAAATACAATAGAAATCCACTGCTTTTCATTTTAAATGCTTTCCTTTGATTTCAATGCTTTCTATGAGAATTTTTGTCGCCTTCTCGAACTGTTTCCTCGAGAAGTATCCCTTTGAAAACGTTAGTTATGGGTATATAACTTTCATATGTAAAAATTAGATTGTCTCAAGGTCATTGAATATGTACACCAAGTTTCAAGAGTGTCCATCCAGCTGTTGAAAAGTTATTAAAGTCCTGATTCAAGCAAATGCAGGCGACTGCAAACCTTTCATTTCTTTTATATGCTTCTTTTACCAATGCACCTAAAATTCTGAAAATTTAAATATGAACTTGTGAAGCATCTGGGATTTATATTCTCTTGTTTTTAATTTTCAAAATATTTTATAATTAATTAAAGTAAAAGTAAAAAAAAAACAGCCAATTTTTTTAGTGTTTTCTAGGTATTACTATTTTCAACTTAAAAAAACTTGACAAAAGTCTGAAATAATAAAAAAAAATTGTAAAATAATGATTTCTATTTAAAACATTTATTATCAGTGAATTAGTTAATTTTTAAAAAAATTAAAATTGTGTTTTTTTTAAATTGTATGAGATTAAATTATTTTTTTTAAAAAAATTAACTATTGCACTAATAATAAATATTTTAAATACAAATCATTATTTTACAAATTTTTTATCATTTCAGATTTTCTTCAAGTTCTTTTGAGGTTAAAATATCCAGTACTACCTCGAAAAATAAACTCCAAAATTGACTGTTTTTGAATTTTAATTTAATTAATTACAGAATATTTTGAAAATTAAAAACAAGAAAATAGAAATCCCAGACGCTTGACAAGTTCTTATGTAAATTTTCAGAATTTTAGATGCATTGGTAACAGAAATATATAAAAGAAATAAAAGGTTTGCAGTCGCCAGCATTTGCTTGAGTCACGACCTTAAGGACACACCTACAGACTGACTAATTTTCTTGAATATTGGAAAATAGGCTACAAAATATCTAATTTAAAAAAAAATATTATCTAGCATTTGTTGTGTTATTATTAAAAATAACGTTTATAGATAGCTTATGTAAGATCTAAAACTTACTAGAAAATGTCAAAGTATGTAAAAGTCATAACAATTGTTTATTTTTAATAAAGAAGGTTTAACGTGCATAAATGTAATATGAAAAGAGTAAGAAACATCTGAAACTGCACAAATACGTAAGAATTGTTTGCTTTTAACGCATTGAGTCATTATCAAAAGCAATCTGGGATAGCTATTTCGTCCTTATTAGGACTCATCAGCCAGATTTAGCTTTGATAATGGAACTCAGAATGCGTCGATACCTATGATCCCGCCTCGCCGTTAGGAAAGTGGGACCCGGTCGAGAGCAAACAACTAAAGCAAAAACGCTGTAACCATCACAGCAAAATTACCTCGGCCAGCATTGAGCTCGGCTCGAAAGGCATTTAATAAAGGCATAATGTAAGAAGGTTTAACGTGCATCAAATGTAACATTAAAAATGGAAAAATATATAGGAATGCACAAATTTGTTTGCTTTCACGTCTTTGAGCCATCATCGACGGCAATCTGGGACAGCTGTTTCGTCCTTATTAGGACTCATCAGCCAGATTTAGTCTCGATGATCAAGCTCAGAACGCGTGAAAGCCTATGGATCTTCTCTCGCTTTGATATTTTGTTTTGATCAGTTGTGGGTAATAAAAAGGAGGAAATAAAAAGGAAGGATATGTAAAAAAAAAAAATTCTTTCCATAAACAACATGTTATAAATGGAGGGATCATTTGAAAAATATAATTAAAAAACAATTAGGGAATTTTTATTTCTTATAGTTTTAGTGTATATGAAAGAATTATTACATATTTAGAATTAAGTTTTTTTTGTGCAACTTTAGTATCGCCATAAATTAATTGATACAAGTAAATAAATTGTATTTAATGGATTATGATGAAAAAATATTTCAAAGTCTGAAATGTTTTTTATTTGCTATCCGTAAGAGAACACAACAACTTAGTAGCATATAAATTAAAATGTATTTTTTTGTCATATTTTTATAATTTATTTTATTTTTTATAATCTACTGGCTGCTTTATGCCTTCTGAAAAACATGCCTCAACCGGAAAACTCATTTTTGGTCAAAAAATGCCACTTGCTCTAAATAGGATGTGATCTAATTTCAGGAAAGTTTTAGTAGCAACTCGACACCAGCTCCCTTAGTGGCGAGAAAAATTCCTACAACGATAACTTCACGCTGAAATCTGGATGTTCTTTGTTCGTGGTTTTCATTTACAGCTTCATCCACCAACTGCTCTTCTTCTGTGATTTTTTCTTTTTTTTTTTCCTTTCGCCACACTGTATTTTAATCGCGATATCAACGAGAATAAAACGCGACTTGCCACTGGAAGTTTATTCCCTGTCGGTGAGCTGCAACTGGCAAGTGGCAAGTTTTGGAGAACGTATAATGGCTGCTTTACTTGCTATGTGAAATGAAAAACTAGACATTACATAGTCATGGTTCCCTCCTGTTCATTTTTTGCAACATTCGTAGTTTCTTGCACTGAAATCTGATAGTTTAATTCCCCTTTCCGAATTATTTCTCTTTCTTATATCTGAGTTTCATTTTCATTAGCTCAAATATTGCAGAATGGGGAACAATTATGAAAAATAAAAATCGTATTTGACCTTATATTTCCATTAATCTACTTTCAAAATTTAACCATCCTAAAAATCTCGGCTCAATTTGAAGTATTTTTCAAGATATCGGCCTGCGAACACACCCAGAATTGTGTCATGACGTCATCAAAACGAAAACGCTCTGTGATTGGTGTGACGTCATTTATCCCGACCGCGTGACTCGATCAGCGTAAAGACTTGATCAACACAAAACTTTCCCGATTTTTGTGTTTTATTCAATTTTCAGATATGCCTCTGCCGGATCCCAGTTTTGTTAAGGGCAATTCAGGGAATTTACCGATGGTAGATTCCCTAATGATTACCAGGTTTTTTGCTGCAAATGAAGATTTCGTTTTCGCCGAAATATAAAGGGCATGAAAACATAAAGGCAATCAATACTCTCTTAGCAAGCAAAGATAAACACTTGTTGATTTTTAAATATTGTATAAAACTTTATGAAAACTTTAAACGTTTCATTTATGTAATTTTGGATGTGGGAGAATTTCGTAAGACGATTCTGCTGTAGGCTTTGTTCAGCTGCGAAGGCATCACGGGGCCAAAAAAAAATGCATTTATATGTACTTCTAAATTTTATAATAATAAAACACATACGTGTAATATACACCGAGTATACTGTAAATACTACATAATTTTTTTCTTCACAAAATCTTTCATTACATCATCAAAATTGACCGATTTCGTCGACAACGGGAACTTCTAAAGCGCGCCCGGGGCCTGCGAACCGGTGGCCCGCCTTGTTAAGGCGACGGCCTTACGGCCACTGCCGTAAAACGAAGGCTAAGTTACGGGTGAGATGGCAAATCACAAACAAAAACAAATGTATATTTTCATACTTCAAAAGCAAATCGCTTCAAATTTAATAAATAAAATAAGAGAACTAAAAAACATTTTTTTGCTTCTTTTGAAAAAAAAAAAAAATTCAACATTAGCATAACACGGCAAAAAAGAAAAGAATTTAGAAGTTATTTCTAAATTATTGGTATTGATCACATTAGTATTGTTACTTTCCGCACGTTAATAATTTTCATAATTTAGAAGTTATTTTTAAAATAAATTTAAAAAGAAAATATAATTTTAAATCTTTTCTGAATAAAACTATTCTCTAATTGACCGAAAATATAAATGGTGGACTCCACGAAACAGTAACTTTCAATCTTAATTTTTGTTGCGTTTATCACTGAATATTTTTTAGCTTTTTAATGTATTTTATAACAGAGAAAAAATACTAATAAATGTTTGAGTATTTATTTCATTTTAAAACCATACTAAAAATAATTTCAGCCACATCAGAGAACAATTTAAATAATTCCGAGTAATGCATTGGCAGTCACCATTAAATCCATTGTAAGAAATAATTTTATTATTATTTAAGAGCATGCACATTTTAAAAGAAACATAAGTTATTTTGTAATACATTAAAGTGATCTTGACAGACAATACAATTAGATTTTTCGGCGAGCGGTGTTACTTTTCTTACTGCATTCTTCGGCACGGAGTTAACAATTTTGTCTGGCGATGTGACGCTTGTATTTTTGCACATTGGAATAATATAATATTTATAATATCTTTTAACTCCTGTGAAAGTTTCACAGATGCCATTTGAAAGAAAGCAATGATAATTTGAATAAGAACTCTCGCTCCTGCCTGACTCGCTTGTTGACAGGGAATTCTGACGTCACGATCACGTGACAATGCTTTTTGGAGGCGTGGCTAAAAGCCAAAGTTTAAGCGTAAATTTCCCCTATTTAGAAACGACGGATTGAAATAAAATTTTAACCACATTATTATTATGTTAATTTCTCTTAGAAAATAATTTTAGCTCAATATGACAATTGTTCCCCATTTGCATTGACAATTTTCTGCTGAGCGTCGAAAACATAGTAGCTCATTGTATTTTGAAACATGTTATCTTCGTTTATTTTGCACTTGTTACCCTAGACCAGTGCAGCTTATTTTATTTTATTTATTTATTTTTTTTTGTTTGTTATTCCGCAGGTCACCAAATGTTGTTGCTGATAATTCATGGCACAGTAGCTTTTTCATTGTTTTAACAGTACATAATAAAATCTTTTTGAAAAGTTTCATATGAATAACACTCTATTTCAATTATTTTGAAACACCCTAAAATATATTTTTTAAGGCGATTTCCATGTGAATTAATACTTTTAGCCTTTATTAGCAGAACGAAACAGAATATAGTTTAAATTTCTAATTATCCAGATTTTTTTTTTTAAAATGGGACCTAAATTGGAGCCTAGAGGTATTCTTTTTTTAATATTATATATTTTACTTGTTTTTTTTCTTATAAAGCAATTTTGAATTTTCTTTCTTTTTTTTTCATAATTTTTAGATAAGTTGTAGGCAGGTCTTCTGATACCTATATCAATTTACATTATCTGCATTAATTCCTTAACTGTATGTCATTATCTAAATTATGGACGCCCTCAGGGATTTTTCCAGAGAGGAAGAGGACGCAAAATATTATAAATTCTATAAATTAACCGAATGATAACTTTAAAAAAAAGTAATAACTTTAATAATAGTGCTAAACTTCTATTTGTCCTGAGTTTAAATGTTATGTGGGTAACTTGATTGGGTGGAAGAAGCCTACACACATAATTAACAGCAGCAGTACTAAAAAGTTACAATTAAAACAACTCTCACGTTTCAAATGTGTTTTTTCGGATCCTGAAGAAACACGTTCGTAAAGTGAGAAACCGGTCGTTTTAATTGTAACTGTTTAGTATTGCTGTTGTTAATTATGTGTCTAAGTTTCTCCCACCCAATCCTATTTGTCTCTTACGATAAAGAAATTATATAAATTACATTGAATTTGAAAATTCCATGGGAGGGGAGGCGCCTGCCCGTCTTGCTCACTAGTGCGGGCTCCTACGACCTAAATATGCGAAAGTTTTAGTCATTGTAAATTACTAATACTTATTTACTATTACTTTTTTATTATTAATTTCATTCAGTTCGTCTCTTAATGAAATTAATAATAAAGAAGTAACAGTAAATAAGTATTAGTAATTATTAACCTTTCTTTAACGTGCGGAGGGAACTATCTAGGAACACAATTGAAGGTTAATAATTTCTATTTACAGCGTAGTTCTTATTTAATGCTGCTATTAAATTCCTTTTGTGCTTTGCGAGTTGCAGGCCAAGGAAGTATTGTATTTTCTCTTTTTATTAATTTTTGTTTTGTATTTCTTTGGGGAGAGGTCCCGCTCTTGGGAGCAAGAGCCGGGATAGCTAGTAGATTCGCACCTCCTGAGCATGTTATCGGTGGAGTTTGGCTGGCTGATGAGCACTAATAAGTGCGAAACGGTCCGTCCCAGTCTCTTCACGATGAAAGCTCGGGGTGCGAATCCTTTGCGTAAATTGTGCGTGTCAATTGTGTTTCTAGAAAATATTAGTAATTTACAATGACTGAAAATTTACAGTTCGTCTCTTAATGGGCTGGGCTTTTGTTTTTATTTTATTATTTTTGTACAGATTCAGATTGATAATGTTATATTTGCTAAGATAGAAAGCTGAAATTTTGCACAGAGGTTCGGGAATAATGAGGGTTTATTTTCGCTTGAAACTTTTCTTATTTCCGTAATTATTTCCGTAACTATAATTAGTAGAGACTTCAAATTTGGCATGTAAGTAGGTAATTAGAATCACTAAAACCTATTTTCAGGATTTTTCGAAATTCCCATGGGATAGGATAAAAACCCTTGCTTTAAGTTATAAAGCTTTGGCGCAGCTTAGCCACCTCTGCTTTTGCGCCATTAAAAAAACAACAAACAACAAGTTATAAAGCTGAAAGTTTGCTTCCGTTACTATTGTTAGGTTTTAGCATTTGTTATCGTGACAATGAGCATTACACAAATATTGTTATACAACACTTAACTATTGTTCTGCACGATAGGCTACATATGCACCCGGTGGCGACAATGGGAACTATATAAATACTGTTGTGCAACAATTGGAACTAAAATATTGTTGTGCATAATAGCGACGGGGTTTTCGGGTTAGATATAGATTTATAATGATCAGATGATTTTGTACGAACTAGGAAAGGTTTGAAGTGATAGGGTTATGACATTACAGAATTCGAAGTAGGGGTGTACACTGGCAGAACGGTGAGTGGATGGGCAAACATGGTTCAAAGAAACTTCTACGAGGTTTTCGGGATAGATTTAGATTTGTAAAGAGATCAGACCTTTTGAATTGTTGTTGTTTTTCGTTGTTTTTGTACCAACCGGGAAAGTTCCAAGTGATCTCGCAATTGCAATTTCTTTATCATCCACATTAGAACATTTGTTTTTTTGTAACCCGAGCGAAGAACGGGTCTTTAGCTAGTAAACAATAAAAACTCTCCAAAAGGAAGATAGATTCTTTCTATTCGGTGGATTGTATACTTTACAGATACAGTATGAAAACTTTAAATTGTTTCTCAACTTTAAAAACAAGAAAAACATACACACACACACACACACCAACTTTTGAGTAAATTAGGATGTAAGGTTCTTTCAGTACAGCTTTTCAGACATATGACTTCTTTAAACTATCACAAGACGGCCTAAACTACCTTCTAGTGAAGTAGTTTCGCCCGTTGTCAAGACAACAAGAGCTTTATGCTTACGAAATGCATTGAAACAAAAGAACGGTTAAAGATTTGCAAATGCATTGACAATAAGGACGACGTGTCTGTGGCAGTGAAAAGTTTCTAATTACTTCCGTTTTTGATTCATCGAAAGTAATTCCAGGTGAAGGTAATGCTCTTACTTCCTGTTGCATTAATAGTATTAAGACATAATTTCTTCAAAATATTCAATTAATTTATACTAGTTTAATTGGTTTTCATCATGAAATTCCTTAAAAGGAAAATTTATTTATTTATTTATTTATTTATTATTTGAAAATTGAGAAATAAATTATTACAAGACCACCAGGGATTCAAGTCATGCCCGTATTTTCTACATCTTGTACTGAAGTGACATAACTATTGAATGACGGGTCTGGATGCAAAAGCATTGCTGGACCCTTAGGAACAATAAATATATACCTTTTTTTGTTTTGTTTTAGTCACATACTTTTCAAAGATATATATTCTGACTTACTAATATTTATTTAATTTTAATATAATTTGAATCTGAACAATATGTTTTACAACTATCCCAATCCTTAACATCTTTCGTTGAAAAATATTTCGCACTACATTCGTAGTGACTAGCAGTACCGTCTTAATGCATGGGTACACTCGGCAATTGCCTTGGGGCCTCACGATTCTAGGGGCCCCGTGGTGAATTTATCAGCACATGATTAATGTTGATTATCATTTTGAAATACTTTTATAAAATATTTGAAAAAAAAAAAAGAAAAAAGGAATAGGTTTAAGTAATGGAAAACAGCCTTCGACATATTATTATTATTATTTCGACATTGTTTTGTAGTGTATAATAATAATTAATAATAATTATGCACAACTACAGAAGGCTGTGGTACTCAACACTACACGCATAGTTAGGAAATTTATGGACACAAGCACACATCCCTAATCATTCTTGCACACATCTTTACACTTGGCAGTATGTGCTTTGGTCCTTGACCCGCCGTATTGTTTTTGCTGGGGAAACCCAAGGTTTGAAACAACAACAAACATAATAATAATAATAATCAATGGCACAAGCCGGCAGTGGTGGTTCCAATGGTTATCGGCACACTGGGTGCTATACCAAAAAACCTTGGTAAGCAC
>JAFIDM010000001.1:12976022-12994404 GCA_023159025.1 Thereuonema tuberculata
TTTTACACGAATTATTTCCCCTATTTTTCCTTCGTTGCCTGGACTATATAATCACTGGTAATATCTTCAAAACATCACAACAATTTATTTTCTTTTAAATTTAAATTTTTCTTTATTTTAATTTCTATATAGTTTTCTTTTTTAACATTTACTTAAAATATTTAATACTCTCACCACCCCCACCCAACTACAGTAGAACTAACCGATTATTATTAGTTAACTAAACCCCTGCTACAATAGAACCACCCTTTTCTCATTGGTTAACCACTTCTTTATAATAATCAGCAACTACGTCTTCAGTCTCTTCTCCAACACCAGCGTCAACACCTTTAAAACAATTATCAGGTAATTCCCAAAACTTCGGTTTTAACCCTTCCCTTTTTAACTATTTTATTGGCTTCTCTAAAGCCCATTACACATGGACCCAAAAATCGGTCGGTCGGATCCATGGGAGCGCGTGAGACCAAAATTATCATATTGAAATGAAAAAAAGGTAAGGTGAATGAGGGTGTTTGGAACACAATTTAAAAATATTGTGATTCAGTCCAAAATTTACATATTCAAAACACCCTCATTCACCTTACCTATTTTTCATTTCAATATGATAATTTTGGATCCGACTGACCGATTTTCAGATCCATGTCCAATGAGCTTAACGCAGATCAATTTTAATTTTAGTTTATTTTCATCTTTACTTTTGCACGTAAATATCTTTAAATTATGTCAATATCGGTCAATTCCATGAGGATTTTTGGCTTTGAAACGCTAATGCTTCCTTTTTGTTTTGTTTTTCATGTTTGATGTCAGATTTTATACGAGGTTTCATATAGAGATGATACATTAAGTGAATCATTAAACTTTATATTGACATTCTTTTTATTGCCAGTAGAAAAATATCGGTATCGGTTTTCAGTGAAAAAAATATATACACACACACAAATCTTTATCACGTCTACAAAGAACAGACATAAGTTTTAAAGTTCAGTATTTAAAACTAATGAATTCTAATGAAACATAAGAATATTTCAGAAAAGGTGGAAAAAAAAAAACCAACCTTTTAAGACATGGGGGATTTGTTGAATTATTTGATAGAAGTTTTTTTTTTCTTTTATGTTTAGAATAACAAAAAAAATTATAAGTAAAATATGTTTGAAATAAGCTACCCTTTTCCCCAGATGTTGGAATAGAATTTTACTATTGCAGACGAAGTCATGTTATAATCATAGTGTCTAATAGATTTGCTTCTTTTTTTAACTTGATACTAATATTTTGTTTTTGTTTTTTTAAAAAAAGATAGTTTGTTTGTTTTGTTTTCTTTTTTACGCCCACTAGGTTTACAAGCGGGCGAGCGTCGACCTGACCAGCCATGTAAATTTAGTCCCATTGACAGCCTTATCTCCCGCGATCCCAAAACAAAGAACGTGTTTATACGTTCTTTGTCCAAGGGCCTACGTAGGCCTGATTTATGATACTTTTATTCAGCTTCTTTACAAACGGTTTCGAATGTGCATGAATAGCAGAGTACAATATCACTGAAGAAAGCTATAAGTACACCCAAATTTCCATAACTAATTATAAATTTGTTAAAAGAAGTCAGATTAATTAGAGAAAAGTTAAAACCGTTACTAGTTTCAGCTTCTAATTTCAGCGCCTTCATCTGACGAGGAAAGAAAACATAAATGTCACTTTTAAAAAAATGGGAGATAAAGAGACGGATTTAACCAATAAGAACCATAAGGAAAACTGGTAATAACTGAATGACCTCAGCTGATAATAAGAGAAACGGTGTTATAGTTAGTATTATCCTTCTTACTAGCACAAACATGTTCTGTAAGCCTAAGTATTATTCATTTAATAGACAATCCTATGGTCTTCGTATCGAAACTGACGATTTCTTATGCAAATTTCATGAGTCCTTGCACATCTTAACCACTCGTTGTTATAATGAGCAGATTTATTGTGCGGCTGCCTAAGGTTTGCATTTTCGTTAGTTGCAGTGATTTCCATCACCGTCCATTCATCGATATCAAATGATTTAGTCGATGTTACTCACTTTCCTTTATACACTTGGCCGGTTCTCATTGGTTAAATCCGTCTTTATCTACTTTTTTTATAAGAAACACCTCGTCATCCGATGAAGGCTTCTGAAATTAATTATGTACACTTGTTTTAATTTAAGTGCTACCTCAACAAATGAGTTCTTTTAAAAAATTCTCAACACAGTTAAATTTAACTTGAATCATGAATATGATGTTTCTTTAGCTTCAATCCCATTAAGTATATGCAATTAATTCTCAGGTTACCCTTAGTCAAATTCTATACATTTTTTTTTTATTTTATAATAAATGCAAATTTTGACTTTTAAAGCATATTTTTGATACTTTAATTTTAAAGTATATTGAAAACCGGGTCTTATTCTGTCAATTGGTACATTTAAGAGATAAGCATTTTCGTATCATGTTTTTAACTTGCAGGTCATATTTAAGCTAAATTCTTATTAATTTATTATTTTAAGCCGAACATACATACCTGTCTCTTTAAATCATAAATATCCTGGCCCCTCATAATAAGAGGTAGGCAGTTACGACAACTCTAAATTTAAAAATATACATATATATATACAGACGGTACCCGGGTTGCGGAAGAGATTCGTTCCCGAGAGCGTCTTTAGGTCGGATATGTATGTAACTTCATCCCAGATGCACAGCGCATATACGGTAATAATAATAATAATATCATGACTCATGTGGTAATAATAATAATGCCCCTGTACTGTAATAAGTTACAGAAACAATTGCATGGTCATAAGGGTAAACTCGTACAAAATCGAATAAAAAAGTCAAGACGAAAGTAATGCTGTGCGTAAGAGACCGTATAAACAATGAGAATAACCGCTAGTATAAAGATACTACGCCAACGAACCCCTTACGCCAGGTGAGTTTGTTTGCATGCGCGGAATAAACTAGTTCCCGAACTATTAATATAATTATAAATTATCCTTATGGAGGAGCCTTGAGAGCACTTTCGTACATACGAAACGCCGTAAGTCGGGTCGGCTGTAACCCAGGAACCGCATATACTTTGACTAACTTAGGCAAAGGTTCATATTTGAACCAGGTTTAGTGACAATTTGTATCGCACTTTTTCTAGGAAGTTTTAAAGAATCGCGAAGTGGTTCGGAATAAAAGAATCCAAATTTCACTCTTATTAATTTTGGAAATGGAACGTATCCTCTATACAGTGTAAAGATAACTTAACAATTTATCTATAGCCGATGTTTCTTTTTTTTTTTTTATTAAAAAAATAAATAAACAAAAGCATTAATTTAACTAAAGCATACATTTTCAATTACACATAATGAAGAATTGAGCATCATCCAATTGTAATTACTAAATGAATAAGATTTTAAATGATTAAAAAAAAATATATAAACACGCACGGAAAAAAACAACTATTAAAACATAAAAACGCATTAAATTTGGCGAAATTCAAGCCTTTCTCAATAACAACTGTCAAATAAATAGCATGAATTTTCCGAAACGTAAGGTCTCTTAATGCTGCAAAAATGCATTAGGCATGTTTGTCTAAAGTTGTTTGGTTTGTTTTGTGTTTTTTCCCGATTTAATACCTCTATACATATTAAACTCATTTTGTATACGATTGTTATACAGATGTTATTGATGTTTCGATTTTCTGATCAGAATATTTGTTCTTTACTACTTGTCGTTTATAAAATTTATACAGCTTCAAGATTATTTACGGTAAAGTAAAATTAATATGCACAATAAGCACACGTTATCCCATTCTAGCCTAAATCAATATTTGTGGAAAAACATTGGTCCGTTTTGATTTTAAACTTGGCGCCAAAATCATTCAGACTTGCAATATGTCTTACATTTGTAAAATGTTGACTAATTTCAATTAAAACACAGAAATTATTAATTAATTTGTCACGTATTATGTTCCACTCGGAACTGCATTACTAAATGTTATTCGATAAGTTATAATTCCGTTTTACTTTTTAAATTTCACTCTTGCCTTTCGCATTTTAGAAGTCACGGTTGTTAATTTAAGTTTCCTTGATTATTAAATTCAAAAATTAACTGAAGTCAGTCAATTGCCAAAAATACACTAAACAACTTCATCAAACAAAGGTGTACAAAGAATGTCAAGTAATAAAAATGTGCTGATTGGTTGAGAGTAGTCGGACCAGAATTGAATGAATGATGTATGGAGATTGGCCAAGATTCCATCCAGGTCTCTGGAACTTTCTATCATGCAATGCTCTCATTCGCATATGAAAGCCACTGGTGCTTGTAATGATCATCAGTCCTCGAAAGTAGATTCCTCGTTATCAGATGTCTGTTTTCAGGAAGTCGACACATCACTGTATAATAAAATAAACACTGAAGCTAAGCCGAAGTTAAACTTATGATTTTATTTTTCACTTACAGATTCGAAAGAAATGGTAGAGGTCCTCCAAGTCGTTATCGTATCTATTTTAATTACTTGCGCTGCTTCAGGGCAAGTAACTGATCCTCCTTTTTACGATCAGAAAAGCTGTAACACATGTTTTCGAAGATGTTCACGTGAGGGTCACGGGTGCCATGGTAAATGTGCTTGGGGCTACGTCACGTGGTGCTATTGTGATTGCAAGTTACCAAAAGACACACTAGAGTATTTTGGTAAATTTGAAGGTTAATGGAATAGATATGTGAAATGATCTTCAAACCATTACCAAGTTTTCAACAGTTATTGAATTCTTTTATAAGTTCTAATTTAATTGCATTTCATTTTTAATAATTTAAAACTATGCTGATTTTTATGTACTACACAGACTAAGGCTCAAACTGTATATGAAAAGTAGTATTTGTAAATAAATGTGTTTGAGGAATCAAATTTCTAGTTGGTTTTTCCCCTTCATAATTCATTTGAAACTTTCCGTTTAGAATTTTTAGAAAATTTCATTTTTCAAACTGAGAACTACAGTGAAGTATTGTACAGCCTTCAGAAGGCTGTATGTCCTACTTCTCCACGGCAGCCGGATTAAGTGCATTAGATTCTAAGTACTTATTGACGACTATAAAATATTTCTATCAATATATGATCTAGGAATTCTAGTTTCCAAAGGTCAACCTCGACTTGCTTACAAAAACTCAAGCCGATCTAGATTTTTACTTAATTTTCTTGGTCTGGAAATCTCAGAACTTCCTACCATAAAGACATAAGACTGCAAAGACTTAATCGTAGAAGCGTTAATAAATTGTAAATTCTGAAAATAATTTCTACATTTAAATTAACATTTTATTAAAGTTGACAGAAAGTAAAATTAAGAGATAGAAGTATTTTAATTAATTAGAATAAATAAAACACATTAAAAGTAAAACTGTGTAAATCAAGCTAATAAGTACAGCATGCCCTATAACCATGACAGAATACTGTGTAAAATATGCTTAAGTAAATCTGTAAAACAGGCTATAAATAGCATGTACTGTGCGAGCAGCAGAACAACTTATTTCTTGACAGGTATACTGGTCAGAACGTTTTTTGTCACATTATGAAACTATTAATTAGTATCTATAATATTTTTAAGGTAAACTCAAATAAGTAATTAATACAATCACAAGAGTTATTACGACAAATATATGAACTTCAAAACATATATTGACTAATTGTTTCACTAAAGCAGATATAATTCATTTTATTGGAAATATTATGATATATCTGATCATTACATGATAATTACACAACTAAAAAATTGGAAAGATACCATAAAACTAGATACAGAATTAAATTTCAAAATAAAAAATACAATTTTTTCAAAAATTTAATGAAGAGAAACTTGTTAAAAATATAACAGAATTTATAGAAAAAACTTATAAAAACACAACATTACAAATCCTAATAAAATTAATAATCTATTAATGAAAAAGAATTGCGCGAAAGCAAAGATAAACATATAATTAAAAAATCTTAATTCATATAATGATTCATTCAGTATAATAAAATTAATATAAATTTTAAAAAGCAATGGATGACTGATGAATTATTAGAACATTTAAAAGAAAAAGATAAACTGTACTTAAAACATAAAAAACAATAGAACTAATAAAATATATTTAGAAAATTATAAGAAAAAAAATAAATTTTCTAAATAATTTAATTAGAAAACAAAATAAAAAATACTTCGAAAAATTAATAACAGAAGACAACATTAATAATAACAACCAGTGGAGTATCATCAATAAAGTTATTAACAAAAAATAATAATTAAAAGAAAACTAAAGAAATGGATCAACTAATTAAACAAAACAGCATTCAAAATATATTAAGAGTTTGGCAATATTTTCGTAAATGCAGGTAATATTGAAATATGTTTTTGTAATACAAAATTGCTAAATATGCAAGATTTAATTCAACCTAACACTTTTGTATTAATTCCTCCTACAGAAGCTATATTATTTATACAAATAAATAAGAATATATAAAATAAACACTCAAAGGGCTTCGACAATGTTTTAGTGAAAGAAATCAAAATTTAAAAAAAATATTCTTCAAAAATATTTGTCATCTATTTTTTTTGTCTGAAAAATAGAAAATATCAAAATTAATACCAATTTATAAAAACGGATATCATACTAATTTAAACAATTATAGGTCAATATCGGTTTTATCTATTTTCTCTAAAATTGCTGAAACTTATTTAAAAATTTCACTAACAAATTACCTTTAGAAATACAATATTATAAATAAACATCAGTATGCATATCAGAAAAACAAGGAGCACTGTTCAATTATTAGATACATTAAACGAATACATAAATAAAAATTTAAATGTAGGAAATGTTATATTAATTATATATATTGATTTAAAAAAAAGCCTTTAACTGTTTAAAATCATGGAATATAATAGTTGTATAATATAATACAAGAATTGTATAATATTGGCATACGAGGACCTGCTTTTCAATTGCTAAAAAGTTATTTGAAAAAACGAAAGTTTAAAATCGTAATTAATGAACAAACAAGTAAAATATATAATATTAAAAAAGGAATACCACAAGGATCAAATCTAGGTCCTATTTTATTTTTAATATATGTTAATACAATACTCAATACCCCACAATATGCAAGTGCTTTTGATTATGCTGATGATATTATTCTAATAAATTCAAATAATAACTTTACTTTAGCAAAACAACAATTACAAAATGATTTTACAAATTTAATTAAATGAACTCATGATGATAAAATGAATATTAGACTAATAGTAAAAAAAAAAAAAAAAAATTAATGATCATTAAAACCAAAACTAAAAAACTAGATTCAACTATAATTAAATTTCATAATAATCTATGTATTCGTAATTTAACAATTAACAAAGATTGTGCTCCTGATATTACAGAACTTATAAACTATTGTAAATATTTAGGAATATAAATAAATGAAAAATTCACTTGGCACAATCATTATCTATATACTTTAAAAAGATTAAATACATTTATTGATATATATTTAATCATGTACAAATATTTTTCCTATAAAAACCAAAATTTTATTGTACAAAAGTTACATTGATTCCTTACTAAACTATGGAATTTTAAATTGGATCCATTTAAATAAAGATGAACTGAGAAATATTGATAGAATTTTATTTAAATTATTAAATTGCATTTTCACAAATTTAAGTATTTATCTCAAGATCAACAAAGAAAGATTTTAAAAACAAATAAAATTCTATTTCCAAGACAAAAAATTATGTATTTAACTATAATTCAAAATAATTATAAAATTTACTACAATTATAAAAATGAAAATAATTCTTCCTTAAGAAATAAACAAAGGAGAATGGGCGAACTCTATGGGAAGTTGCCCCACCCCTGTATAGTGATAAAATATATAGGGGAGACCGGGGTCAGTTGGCATGAGGGGCTAGTTGCCACAAAGCTTCTATTTCCTGCCACCATGTAGCTAGAGTGCTGACATCTTGGTAGTGGGAAGTGTATGTAAAGGTGCACCATCCACTGTGACTTTAGTTTGCTTGGAAGTGTCACGAAAGAAGTAACCCCTGTTTCATCGTTTTTCTGACTGGTGAGTAAATTTTTTCATCGTAAATTTTTTTGTTCTGGTGAACATGTAGATCGAATTAAGGTACTGCCGATGTCGGTTCTCGAAAGAGTGGATAACTTTGTTTGCATGCATGTATCATAATCTTTTGTTTCTGATGTTTGGGATTGTGTGGTATCCATTTTGTCTTGGAAATCCCTGTGGGGCTAGTTGGCGTAGCAAGGTAGGGGTCAGTTGGCATAGCTATGACAAATGGTAAAAAAGGGGAACAACTGGAAAAGGCCAGACGAAGAAGACTAAATTTGGTATGACCAAACTAAAGTTCTGCGAAAATTGAACCCATCTGTTCAAATAACTCCCACCTTTGTTATGATATCAAACAATAACTACCGGTACCGGTAGCTAAGAATTCATTGTTTGTTCATACATTTAATTTAATTTGTCATACAGTTGTTTGTTTTTTTGTTCAACTATTATTAAAATAAAATTTTTGATAAAATAAAATGTTTTTCTCGAAAATTGCTGTGTTCTGCTTAAGTACCCCTATCCATAGCACGTTATGCTAACTCGCCCCGCACCCGGGGTTAGTTGGCATAGTTGCAAGCTTTTAGGAAAAGTGTTTTTGGGGTTACCAAAACACGGATTTAATTAATGGGTCCTACATAATTTTGTATTCAAAAAGATAAGCTATCCGCCGCATTCACCAGAATCCTCTAAGTATTGCACAAAAAAATAGAAAAATCAAAAACCAAAATCTATGCCAACTAGCCCCGGTCTCCCCTACCTATAGAAAGATCTCCTTACTTGGAACATATGTTATTATTACGACTCGTCGCAATTATTGGTCCGTTCGGAGTTATATACGTCTAGATATGACGTTTGAGTCATTGATTGCGATGAGTGTGGGTGACAGGGAAGCCAACCACCTACAACCAATCACCCCCCCCCCACCGCCTGTAGGTGGTTGGCTTCCCTGCCACCCACATTCACCACAATCAATCACTCAAACGTCATTTCTAGACGTATATAACTCCGAACGGACTATTAATTGAGAAAAGTCGTAATGATAAAAAATGTTCTATTGATGGAGATCTTTCCTCACGTATATATCTTATCGCTATACAGTGGTGGGGCAGATCTGCCCATTTGCTTTATCAAAGGCAATTTTATGAGAATCCAAAAAATAATTTTGGTCTTCGAATTAAAAATAGAATTACAAATAAAATATTTGATAAGTTTGATGAAGACATGCATAAAATAAAAAAAAAATCTACTTGAAAATGTATTTTATATGATAAAATTATCGATGGCAAATTAAAGTTGATAAACTTAAAAAAAAAAAAAAAAAGAGAACAAATTTATAAAGTATAATTGTTATTTTTTTTTTATATTGTATATATTATCTTTCTTTGATTTGCTTGCTATTTTTATTTAAATATATTATAGATGAAATCAATTTAAAACGTATTTAATACTGTAATTATAATTTCTTTATATAAATGTTATTTAAATATTATTTATATATATATATATATATATATATTGTTAACTTTGTTGTAACTGTATTATACTCTCAGCACCTACAGATAGATTTTTATTTAAAATGTAATAGGACCGTAATAACATTAAATATAATAAAAAAAATATAAAAAAAAATAAAATAAATAAATTCCTCCATCCATTTTATGGAATTTTAATTTTTTTTAAATGTTTCCCTATGATACCAGATAAGTTATTTTATTTATTGTTGTTATGTACTGAATAGCCAGAACCCAACTGGGTACCTGTCTAATACCGCGTAGATCCGCCTCGCGCTTGAATGACGACATCAACACTACGTGGCTTGAACTCCACGAGCTCTCTGTAGTACTGTGGAGACAGTGCACACCAGGTATCTTGCAGTGTCCTATAATTCCGTAATCTTCGCTGATAGTGGATTCCTGGCAGTGGCTGCACATTGAAGTACATCCCAATGTGTTCGAAGGCGTTTAAATCCTACGAACGTGGGCCAAGACAAGATGATAAAAGCGGAGGAATGTTCCTCCAGTCATAATTGGGTGACTGTGGCTTTGTGCGGTGGTGCATTGTGCTGTTGAAAGAAATCGCACCTGTCTGGGTAATGCAGGACTTGAACGGGTAAAAATGATCCTCAAGGATGATGACGCAGCAGCTATCTATCACAGAGGCCTGCAGATCCAATGTATGCCAGCTGAACACACGTCCTACCGTATGTAGGCATTCGGGATCCAATTCCGCTTGAGAGTTTTGACACACCCGGAGTCTTCCAGTCTTCTAGAGTCCGGTGGTGTGTTCCAGAGTCCGGACGAGACGCAGAGCCTTGTGTTTTGTGGTCAGCAATGGCACCCGATTGGGGCGTCTGCTCCGGAACCCACAGAATGTAAGGAACGTTCGCACGCTTAAACGGTCCCAGCCTTGAATTGCGCTGTTATTTACGGCAGTGCTGCACGTGGGCCGGATGTTACGATGCTTGCCAGACGCCACTTTTTTTCGTCCACACGAGTCTCGCAAGCTGGATGTTTTCCCTGCTTTCGTCTCCAGATATACCCTTGAAATTGTTGAATATGTGAATCCGAACTTGTGATGGAGTCACCATTCTCCCTGGCCTCCCCAATTATATCTATTTCGAAGTCGCTTAAGTCCTAATAAGCTGCCATCGGAGCTGCGCATGTTATTACTAAAGATTGCGGAGATATTTGCCGTTGTATATACGTCGTTTGCGGACGATTCCATTAACCACAAGAGTATGATGGCATGAAATGGACATGGTAGCGCCCTTCGCAGTTTTTCAGTGTGTAATGTTTGGATATTTCAGCCTGACAATTTCCGTGCCTGATCTGGCGTGAACATGAAACACGGGACAATCCACGTTTCGTGCTAGAAAGACATTTTTTTGTGGAGGTGGAATCATTGGAAAAATTATTTTACGTGTGTGAGAAAGGTTAATTGGAAAAGGCCAAACACACAGTTTCTAAAAAATTAACTTTATAAAAATTAAAAATACAAAATACACAGACGTTTCGGCTTGCCGAAGTTACAAGCCTTTCTCACGTGGAATCATTGTGGGGGCAATGTTGTTAGAAATGGAACGGTGAATGCTGTAAGATATCGGGATGAAATTCTACAGCCTATAGTGGTATCCTATGCTGGTGCAGTTGGGGCCAACTTTCTTTTTATGGAGGATAATGCACGCTTCCACCGTTTGCATCTTGTCAACAACATGCTGCAAGAGGCTGCAATCGAGCGCATGGACTGGCCTTCACGTTCTCTAGATCTGAATCCCATTGAACACGATTAAGATGCACTAGGAAGACGTATTGCCAATCAGCAATAACCTCCTACAATTCCTCAGCTGGAAGTTGCCCTGGTGGCCACGAATCCTACAGGAACTGCTGGACAATTTAATCCTCTCCATGCCTTATCGCTGTCAGTATGTTGTAGCAGTCTCAGGTGACCATACACTCTACTGAACAGTCAATGTGCAACACATTTTTCACGTTTGACATGTGAATGTTAACCGCCGTCCATGTGTCACATCCTGCTCAATCATGATAAAGGGATTCTGCATCTTATTTGCATATTCAGACAACTTCCATTTAGTGTCATTTGCTTCTCTGAAGATGTTCTTAAATAATAAACTCAAATGCCTTTGTTGTTTTTTGCTTTTTTTTTTTTTTTTTTTTTTTTGGTGTATTATTTTCTTTTTGCAATATCCCCTAAATTTTGTGAGCAGTGTATTTGGAGCAAGTCATTCAAATGGATAACGATTTATCACATGAAATTAACAGAAGAGAAAAAGCCGCAAGGTATCCTTTAATCGTGTTAAGGAACCAATTAAAACATAAAGATACTGTATGTTCTGATCTTTTCAATAGCTATGTTCTACCATCATTAACGTATGGGTCTTAGACTTGGAAAACTACGCTTAAAGAGGAAGAATCTTTAAGAACTATTCAAAGAGCAATTGAACGTCGAATTTCTAATATTAAGAAATCTGAATATATACGATGCACAGATGAGAAAAATTAGTCAATAATAGATGTGCAAGAAACAATATATGATAATAAAAAAGATGGGCAGGGCACATCGCTAGTTTTAAAGACAACAGATGGACGCTAGGGTTACTGATTGGTACCCTAGAAATAGAAAAAGGAAACGAGGAAGACCACCCAACTGTACGGGTCAACCTCATCGCTAAAATGTCTGGACAACACTAGAGATGGAAACCCAAGATCTGAACTGCTGGAAACTTACGATCTGCGTATCTGGAGAAATCCAGGATGACATCAAAGGCCCATCAAGTAATTTACAGGCCCTCAAATAAGAGACTTAACGCAAAGATGAAAATTTTGAAGAAGATTTAAATGATGTGGAAAAAGCAGCAGGACATAATTCAAATATATTTCTCATCAATTGCAATGTTTATCATGAATTTCTTGGGAAATTGAAAGGCAGAAAATTATCGTGAGGTACTAATTGAACTTCTCTAACATCATGCAAGCCATGGGATGTAAGGTAGCTTTAAAAATCCATTTCCTGATTTCGCCCTTAGGTTTCTTTCCATAAAATCTCAGGTTGTCAGTGACGAGCATTGAGAGTCCAAATCAAACATCTACTCGATTTCAAAAAAAATTAATCAGAGGTTGTATTAATTGTTATATGTTATCTTATTCGTTTGATATGTTTGAATTGTTATATTTATTTATATGAGAAGAGGAGTTCTCTTTTCTTTTATTTATTTTATTTATGTATATAGACCTTGAGAAAGTCTTTGAGTACTAAAAAGACAAAATATTGGTATCGAGTTGATGTGTTGTGTTTTTTATAAAGTTTGCAGTTTAATTGAGCATTGAGAGTGTTTTCATCAAAGAAAAAGAGATACTAAGGTACGTATCGTCTACCAGTATGCTGGCGAACTATTGCTGGAGAATCAAGAGCATTCTAAAGACGAAATACTGCAGAAAATCAGCCACCGTTACTTTTTAAGTAAGGCAAAAGTACATTTTGTATTATAAAAAAGAAAATCTAACAATGCACATAACAAACTTTCGCGCCGTCTGAGACATCATCGCTGGGAATCAGCTGTTTCATCTTTACGAGGAATCTTCAGCCAGATTTACCCTCGACGATAGACTCAAACGGTGCGAAAGGTTTTGGAATCTCTTCCATTCCCGGAAGTGACCCCACAGAACAAATAACAAAAACAAATAAACTGTAGGTTTCCTTTATGAGGATCAAATCCCATGCTCGTTTAAACTTTTGCCCAATATACATTTTACATAATTTTTTCAAATTGTCGTCAGCCTACTGGAAAAAAAAAATTAAAAGCATTTTTGAATTTAGCAGGAAAAATACTATTAGTTTTATCAACGTTACATCTTGTGAGGAAAAAAAAATGTATAATGCATAACAGTTTTTTATTTACATACTTTCAAATATACATTCGAAATTATTGGAAATATGTTATAAAAATAATTGAAAATAACAATACAATTGCAGAAATTAATATTATCAGAAAATTATATCCAAACCAGCTCTAGTGAATACTATTTCTGTTGTGAAGACATTTTCAAATAAATCAAAAAAGTTTTCCTGTTTTCCTTTCTCTTTCATATACAGTATATTAAAAAAGTACAGTTTTTTAAGGAAAATATTAAAACATCCAGAAATATGAATAGAGATATTGTGGAATATTGAGTAATCAGTCTGACGTACAAGTGACATTGTTCTCGGTAGCACTAACAAGTTTGTTGACCTACAAATCAGAAGCAACTAATCATTGGAAAGTTGGACCGAACAACAAAGGAATAAAATAGCTTGATTTTAAGCTAAAAACAACAATTGTAACATATCAAAGACATTTAATTATGATTTCGTCTCATTTGAAATCAAGGCTGAATATATATTTAATTGTATTTTTCTTTAGATCACAACTACAGTAACACCAGTGGATTAGCCCATAAGCACATCTGCCAGGACACTGCTGCTCCTCGCACTGCTTCCAACACTCCTCGCAGACTGAAATACTGTATCTGTCTTCTCTGTAGTAAGCCAAGACTCCAGAAACCAATACGACAAGAATTACTATGTTTAGCATGGTTTTATCTCCTATTTTAAAATCAAAAAAGAAAGAAATAGTTAAAACAAAATAAGAGACACAATTTCTACATAAAACAAATCCATCTAAAAAAGTGATAACAAAAAGTGATATTCTAACAAAGACTGTGGCTATAATTGCAGTATTTTCAGCAAAGAAGTTTTCCTACAACACGATATATCAAAATTATTTGGATTATTAAGCAGATAAGCAATTTGAAAGAACTTAGTAAACTTTCCTTAAAATGTTATTTCTGAAAATTTCTTTATTGTTTTTTTTTTTTGTTTCTTTAAAGTTGTGAAAAATGTCAAAAACGAGAAGCCTGCATTTCTATTCCAATTCTACTATCTACTGAATACAAACAGTATACATTTGGAATTTTCCGCAAAAAAATGAATGTAATCCCTTATTAAAATATGGACCAAGTGTTTATCAGTGCAACAGCGACAACCCCATACAGCTGTTTCTCGGTAAATGGCACGTGAATTTTTATTTCTTTTATTTTTAATGTGTATTTTTTGTTTTTTAATTTATGCTTGGAGGTCCCATTCTCTTTCCTGCCTTTAATAATACTAGCCTCCGTAATTGGACCTAGAGGTTTATAGCGACTACACTCCACTGATGATCGGCAATTTACCGAGAAACAGCTGTTTGGGGTTGTCGCTGTTGCACTGATAAACACTAAGTCCATATTTTAATGTGTTTTATCACTTTTTTAGGCGCTTTTTTCCTTTTTGATGCCTACAGAAAATTCTTTGAGGCCAGCGGAGACTGGCACGTGAATTTCTATTTCTTTTATTTTTAATGTGTATTTTTTGTTTTTTAATTTATGCTTGGAGGTCCCGTTCTCTTTCCTGCCTTTAATCCCTTATTATTTATAATAAATGTACTTGAACCTGCAGACAAATAGTTGTAAATCGGGAAAACTCCCATCACTCACCAATACGGAGGGTTGATTCACGTTTATTCGGTCGATTTCAAGGGCGCGGGTTATCACGCACGTGCACGTGACGCAGCATTGTTACTTTCGAATCAGAGGTCATAAGCCTTTAGTTGATTATCTGGTAGCTGGAATTGTGTTCCATTCTAAATACGCCGCCAAAAATCCCAAATTGGTGGGAAGGTACATACAATAGTTGCCCTTTCCGATGCTAAATATGTCGCTTCAAAAATTGTGGGCATGTGTCGAAATTTTAATGTTTGCAAGTCCACCGTCAACCGGGTTATAGCAGAAAGTCGTATGAAGCCCATCAGCCAAGAGCGGGGTAAGCCACAGGCCCGAAACCAACACCCAAGACCGATAGCAACTCCTAAGTTACTAAGAAAGTGAAGGCTGTAATTGTCGGCGAGAACCCCAGCACCCAAACGACAGTTGCCCAGGCTGTGGAAGTGCCTCAGCAACGGTTCCACGGATAATTAGGCGTGATCTGCAATTAGAAAAACATCATAAAGCTCGCGTTCATCGCCTTCTTCCTCGACTCGTTGCTGAAAGGAAGACCAACAGCTGAAAGCTTTACGAGCACCACTTATCGGGAGAAATATCGAAGTACATCATTACTTTGGACGAGGCGTGGATCTACCTTAGTGATACCAAGAAGCCAAGAGCAATATTTTATCACCCTTTTGATGCCAAAGGACGATCCGAGTGGTACCGCGAAGGCAAAGAAAACTTTTCGAGAGGATTCATGATTGTTGCAGCTTACAGCTACAGAGGAAAGTTGCCGCTGAGGAAGGTACCTGCAAAGGTCAAGATTAATGCTGCCTTTTACTGACAGAATGTCCTGGAATCCTTGTATCATGACGATATTCCCGCATTGTACAGCAGCGACAAAAGGAAAGTGTCGATTCATCAAAACAAGGCGTTGAGCCATACAGCTAGTGTTATCCAGCTGTATATGGCCAATATGGCGACTGAAACCGGAATAAGAGCAATCCCATACAGTGTTATTCCTGTGAAATCCCACGATGCATCTCCACTGGACTTCTGCGGGTTCGGATTAGTTAAACGGGATTACTTAAGTATAGAATGGGAGCACGATCACCGAAAACAGTAAAAGGGCTTTGGAAAGCTTGCAAAGAGGAGTGGAACAAGATCCCCCCTCGTCTACCTCCAACGCATCCTTCTTCAATGGAAACTGCGATGCAAAGCCATTGCCAGAATGCAGGGGCACCCAAATGAACACAACCGGTGATGGAGAAAACGGTTCTGCTAAGTCTATGACGTGATCAAAATCGACCGAATAAACGTGAATCAACCCTCCGTATAAGCAAAAACCAATTCATGCTCTAATTTTGTCATTGACGAGTATCTGGAACATCTATTTCATCATTGTTACGCCTCTTCAGCCAGATTTGCCCCTCAGGGCAGTGGTTGTAGGTTCCATCACCTTTTATGATCTTGTGATGGAGGGGTAAATCTGGCTAAATTCCAGATTCCCCGTCAATGACAAAATAGAGCATGAATTGGTTTTTGTTTACATTGATGCATGATGGGAGTTTTACCGATTTCCTCGTTCTGTATTTGTTTGACTTATCTAAAGCGGAATAATTTTTAATTTAAATTATTTCAAACCATGCGAATGGCTTAGCTTAGATTCAATATTCATTATTTAAGACAATGAGAGATTAACAGGAATAGGATAGAATGACATTGTTTAGATTCCAATGCTTTTCTTTGGCAATTTTTGTCGCCTTCTGACATCGTTTCTCGACAAGATACATTTGGAAAATATAAAAAATAGATTGTCCCTAGTCCTTGAATAAGCATACCATGTTTCAAGAAGAGCCATCCAGAGGCTCAAAGTTATTAGGTGCAGACACATTGATGAGCATTGGAAAGAAAGCTAAAAGGGAATTAAAAAAATCACCCGAAGGTTTTTGTGGAAGATGTATTTTATAAAGTGAATTTTTCGAATGAGATTTATACACTCTTTCATTTCTTTTTTTACCATTTTTTAACGTAGTAAGAAATTGGAAACAAACAACTGGTGATAGAAAATCATTACCACTGAAGTTGATTACATTTTTTTCTTAGATACATTAATCAAATTGTTTCCTGACCTTTTCGAATTTCTCTACAAAGTATGAGTTGTCATTTGGTATAATTCAAGACTCAGCTGTTTTGAATTTATTAGCTCTCTTCAGCCTGGACTATATAGAGTACAAGGATTCAAAAGCATGGAGGAAAAAAGCATACAATCTCAAAAAACAAAAATGACCCTCAAACAAACATTCTTTTTCGGTTGAGCTGTGTTAGATTTGTACTTTTATTATTTTTGTCTTTTCTTTTATTTCTTTTTCTTGTTCTTCATTGTGGTTAAATGCCTCTTCTATTTAACCTGAAGATTGGTTCCTTATGTTTTTCATATCGGAAACTTAAGATTTAGTAGAATGGCAAGCGATTCATGAATTCTGTACACTAATCTACATTACTTAACATAAGCTTAAAATCATATTATTTTTTTTATTTTTTTTTCTCAAACATATAGCCTGGTTTTTTCAAAATTACACTTTACTAACCAATAAAAATATACCGTACTAGTTTCTGCCACGAGAGTGGCTTTCCTCAGCGAAACATTAATACAAATGAAGGGTTTATTTATAGACAATTACGAAAACGACTCAACAGTTCACTTTCATTGGCGAATTGTAATAACGTAAATTTCTTCCGTGATGTTTCAGCTTCGGTTCTGCTCCATCTGGCGGTCCAATTCGAAACCTTTCTTTCAAGTATTCGTAGTCCCTCTACTGGCGACGCTTTACGCCCCGGCTTTTTTTCTTATTTCTTCTTCTCCATCATTTGCCATTGGCCCTGTTGAGTCGTTTTCTTAATTGTCTATAAATAAACCCATTCATTTGTATTGATGTTTCGCTGAGGAAAGCCACTCTCGTGGCAGAAACTAGTACGGTGTATTATTGGTTAGTAAAGTGTAATTTTGAAAAAAACCAGATGCATAAGCTATTATATGAGAAAAAATATAAACAGTATACGTAAAACAGTGACTTTTGTATAATCATATTGTTATTCTTTTAATTTTATTTGTCAGTATCATAAAATTTTTTGAACTGTTGGGTGGATCTTCTTGAATCTTGGTATGCATACTTTCCAAATGGATTCTTGTCGAAAAATCAGCACGAGAAGGCGGCAGAGGATGCGATAGATTTAAGCTCTATTTACAAGAATATTCTTTCTTGATATTA
>JAFIDM010000001.1:13000030-13023508 GCA_023159025.1 Thereuonema tuberculata
AAAACAATTAACTGTAGGTTAGGTAAAGTTAGGTTGGCTTAGCTGCAAGATGTATGTATTGGAAAATAACCCCGCCATTTTCATCCATTCCAATTTCAACTCGAAATCATGTCCGCCATCTTGGATGTAGTCCGAAAACAACGATGAGATCACAACTTCACAAAAAAAGTTAGTTCCACACCTGTGCCAGATTCTGCATTTTAACCTATATACGCAATTGATTAAAGCTTAATTTTCAAGAAACTTTGCCATCACCCCCAGTACCCCATATTATGATCTACATAAGGGCCCCGTGTGATTCTACTTCACTGAACTGTAGCATTAACATTATTCACCATCAGTAATGCTTCGACCACGTGCTCGAAGATCCCACGAGCAATTGCACAACGCTTGAGAGAGGCAAAACCATGGAACTGCAAGAATCAGGCTGGTCATGCAGATGAGCATGTCTGAAACATGTTTCTGCATCCATCATTGAACATCCGGCATTTGGAGTAGCAATTGCAGCTTGGCGTGATTTGCCACAAGACGACATCAGGACTTTGTCACTTCATGTCATGCCATACACCAGCTTGCATAGCAGCCAGAAGCGGTTCAACACAGAGCGACTAACATAACAACGATGCTGCTATTGTTTACTAACTTTTTTCACTATGAAAATTTAATAATTTCCAATTCTCTTCATCAATGAAAAGTTTTGTACAAATTTGATACTTCCTTCACGGTTTTTTGTCATAAAGTATAAACTAATTAAGGAGATTAAAATGAGACCTTTGGTATATCGTGATCATCAGGCACTAAAGGCACCGCCTTGTCGCTGCAACCATGCTCTTCTGTCCTCAGCCGTTCTCTTTAATTCATAATAGCTTCGGAATTCCAGAACCCTTTGTGTGTCATCCAAGAATTTTCTTCTTGGTCTTCCTCTTCCCTTTTTTCCTGCAATTTTCCCTTCCAGAATAATTTTTAGAAAACTGTTATGTCTAATCACATGGCCCAAAAATTTTGTTTTTCTTTTCTCAATATCCTTTAATAATTTTTCTGTTCTTCCACCTCTTCCAAAACTTTTTGATTTGTCTTCTTATCAGTCCAACTAGTTTTTATCACGCTCCTCCATATCCACATCTCAGCTGCCTGAAGGCGATTAATATCTTGTTTCCCTAACGTACAGGTTTCACTGTCATACATCAGGATGCTCCATAAAAAAGTTTTTGCAAAGGCCTTTTTAGTGTCAATATCCAGATGGTTTGATGTCAGTATATTTCTTTTGTTTTGGAATGCTTGTTTCATGATAGGTATTCTTCTTTTTATTTCCTCAGAACTTCTGTTATCATCTGTAATGTAGCTTCCCAAATAGCAAAATTTTCAATGTTATTTCCTCCTATTTTTATAATTGCTTTCGTTTTCTCCTTATTTTTTTCAACTATCATTACTTTAGTCTTCTTTGTATTTATTTTTAAGCCCCAATTTTGTAAAGTTCTATGTAGTAAATCAAGCATTTTATTCATTTCTTTTTCCGAATTTCCCAATACTGCAATATCATCTGCAAATCTTATGCAATGTATCTTTTTTCCATTTATACTAATTCCTTTAGTTTTAGCTTTCATAGTTTGGATTGCCTCCTCGATGTATAGGTTAAACAAATATGGAGAAAGTGGGCATCCCTGTCTTACTCCTTTCTTAATTTTCGCTTCAGTTGTTGCCCCGTTGAAGTGAATGAGTGTACTTTGGCCCTTATATAATTGATAGATAAATCTTCTATCTTTCCAGTCGAATCCCTTCTCCTTCATAATTTTAAACAAATATTCCCATCTCTAATGCTTTCTCTAAATCTATAAATGTAATATAAATTTTCCTATTCCTTTCCATGCTTCTTTCCAGAATCATTCTCAAAGCGCAAATTGCTTCCCTAGCAAATTGCAAATTGATCCTCTACCAGCGCGAAAGCCAAATTGATCTTCATCTAGATATTCATCAATTTTCCCTTTAATTCTGTTTTTGACTATATATAGAAGGATTTTGGAAGCATGCGATAGTAGTGAAATTGTTCTATAGTTGGAACATTCCAGTGTATTTCCTTTCTTTGGTAGTGTAATAGTTCTGCTTTTCACAAAATCCTCCGGTAATTCACCGGATTCGTAGAAATCATTGATTACATATCGTGATGTCGACTGTAATCCTCAACAGAGGAGATGGAACATTGCGATTAGTTTCGATCTTTAATTTAGATAATGCCTTTTTTACGTACATGGCCTCTAAAAAAAAAAATCTGTCTTGGGTTTCCTTACTATTATTATTTTTTGATATTTAGGAATAAGCTTTTTTTTTAGCGGCCCCAAGATTACAGCTTGCCTGTAAAACCGCTAGGGACCGCCCTTGCTTTTGTCCTGTCTGTATGTCACACTGTAGCGGCCAAACGGTTAGAGATATTAGAATGAAACCTTCACCATTGTCTTCAGCATCAAAAAGTAGGTGACCACGTACAGAAAATCAGACCTCTAGGCCACTCCCTGACCCCCCAAGGCGTTTTCTATCTTTTAAAGGAGTTTTTAAAAGAAAGAAAACGCGTTGGGTGGGTCAGGGAGTGGTCGTAGATATGAGATTTTTTACACGTGGTCCCTACTTTTCGATGCTGAACACAATGGTGAAGGTTTCATTCGAATATCTCTAACCCCTTGGCCGCTACAGAGGGTGCCATCCAGACAGCATAAAAGCAATGTTAGCCGTCCCTAGGTTACAGCTTGCCTGTAAAACATAGGGGACCGAAACCTTCCCCATTGTGCTCAGCATCAAAAAGTAGGGGACCACATCCAAAAAATCATATCTCTAGGACCACTCTCTGATCAGAAGTTGGGGGTCAAAAGTGGTCGCTTCCGATAAAGTTGTGTTTATAAAATTGTGAATATTATGGGGCCGCTTTGATTTTGACACTGTGTAAAAGCATTAATTATCTTGTCTTAATTTTGAAAAGTATTTTGGTAATTCTTTGATTAGAACTTTATGACCCTGAACTAAGCCATTCAAGAAAAAAACTTTATTTTTTTCTTAGAACCATCACTTTCAAATATAATCGAATATACATATTGTTTTTTGGCATGCATTTTCTAATTAAATAATTTTCTAATTTGGATTGGCTATACAGGAATGCCTATTTGAAGTAATTCACAGACTGTTTCTTTTCACTTATACCTAAAATTAAAAAACAAATAGAAGCAAGAAAATAATGTATGTATTCTGCATAAGTGAACTCCAATAGGATATTACAAAGTATAAAGTCCGATTATCGTAGTTTCTTAATATAACAGTAACAGTTTAAAAAAAAAAGAAATGAACAATTGTTATTGTTCTGAAGTTCCGTCAAAGTTATTGTCCAGTGGAACAGTATCTTCCAAGTTGTCTTCTTTCATCTGCAACACTATATTTCCACTTTCAAATCAATACGCTAAGCAGTTCATGGTCCTTGCTGTATTATTCTACCAGTGTCCAAGAAATAACGATAGGTGTTAGAAGCACCATAAGTTTATAAATATTAGGAGCATCGATCTCCTATTTCTTATTGTAGGCTTATGGGTCATGGAGAGTGCAATCATTAGAAAAAAATTTCTAGTTCACATAGTCACCACCAGGGGGCATGTGGCGCTGCTGTCGGCTATGCAGTATCTTCTGCTCATCCGAATTCGGAATTGTGAAACAACAGCTGGTCAGATCTTCAGTGTGTCCTACATCCTCAGAGATCATTTGCATTCGATGCATACTGTCGAAGCAATTCATCATGGAGATGAAGTCACGTCTTATGGCGTTTTTCAAGTCTTGTAGCGTGTGCACCCTATCTAGATACACTCTATCCTTGAGATAACCCCAGAGCCAAAAGTCACAAGGATTGATATCAGGGGATCGTGGGGCCCTGCATAAGAATAATGCTTGCTAAACATGATCATTATAATCTGCAATCGCAATTATACTGCACCTTGTGTGCGGTGTAGCTCCATCTTGCATGAAGACTACTGTGTTTAGGGCAAGAATGGAAACACTTGTCTTCACAATAAAGATGGGTAGCGAACCTTGTAACCATAACCATCTATGACCAACTGTTCTGTTCCCCAATTCCGAATTCAAATGAGCAACGAAAACCAGAAGATACTGCATAGCAGACAGCAGCGCCACATACCCCCTTGTGGTGACTATGTGAACTAGAAACTTTTTTCTAATGATTGCACTCCCCATGATCCATAAGCCTACAATCCGAAGTATGAGATCGATGCACCAACTATTTTTCAACTGATGGTGCTTAAACATCTCACGTTATTTCTTGGGCACTGGGTATATGATTTTTAAGTTCAATTGATTAAAGTGTCCAGGCTTGGCTGTGGGTTGGAGGAAACGAATTCAATTATTGTCAATAGGTCTCAGAATTTTTCCATCAGACAGGTCCTAGGGTTCACCCAGCCCTCTCTAATATGGGTTCTTGGTTCCTTTCCATGAGGGTTAAAAATGGGAGGGAATTAGACTGACCAGAAGACCTCAACTTAGTCCAATTGGGTCAGGAATACCTGCAGTGTTTGTCATTGGCTTGTAGTTTCCTATGATGATTTAGACTTAGATTATTTTAAATGCTAAATTTGTGCTTAGATTTGAAAACAAATAGATAAATTTTATTCAATGTACATTAATGTTTGTATCTTATTTGAAAATTTTCTATTTCATTAACAAAATGAGATAGGTCATTCTTTTGTTATTACTTGTAATCTAAACAGTTAAGCCATGTAGGAACCGATTTGACTGTTCTGCCAAAATTAAGGTTGGCATTATTTTGAAATAATAATTAATAACATATTAGAAGGATATTTAAGAAAACTTTCCCATTCATTATAAACTTGAAATGTTTAGTGTAATTATTTTAATTTTCAAGTCTACTTAATAAGTTTAGAAGCTTCATTGCAATAATCTTACATCATGAATAAAAAATATCTTATTCAAAACTAATAATATCATTAATATCAGGGTTTCAGTTAATTGCATTCATGTGAATGTATTTTTTTTTTTTTTTTTTTTTTTAGGAATATTTTAAGAAAACCTTACAATTAATTTTTTCCTGTAAAACTGTTTTAAAAGTTTCTTTGCCTGAACATGAATGACTATTTTCTACCAAGATTCTTTTCTGTTATACTTTAGAACTGATTAAATAAAATTCATATTATAATAAAACAAGTCTTTTTAAAGATTTTCAATATAGTCAGTACAGGCATCTCTTTGTGAGCTTATTATTTCCTCTACATTCAGATAAAAAAATAAACACATGCTTATTTAAAGGTAATTAGCGATCCATTTGGGAGCTATTGTGATAGCGACGAAAATTGATAGCTATTACTTTTGTCCTGTCTGTCCATCCTAACAACTCCCGAACGGAAGGTCGGATCTACAAACAGATTTCACTATCGTGTTCAGAGGCCCACACACAGTAGGAATAGGGTATTTTCAGGGGGCAACGCTCCCACCATGTTCGAGATATTTGGTATTGTTTTCAATGGATTTCCGCTCTTAGCTTAAATATTAGAAATGCAACCATCTCATTTCAATTGTCAGCTATAGCTTGATGGTTAAGGTATCGGACTCAAATACTGAAGGTTTATATGAGTCCAATATATATATATATACTTCGGTTCGAATCCGTATATATCTTTTTTTTTCTTCTTATTTTTCCTAACTATTTGTATATCCGATGTATTTCCACCTCATGTCGTCTTAAATATTTTTTTAAAGTCCTATATGTTTGTGCTGTCCCTGACAATGGAATTCGCTGAGCACTCTGAAACTGTAGGTTTATTGCCATCTTTTTTATTCTCCCTTCATGTCTGCAAGGAAGTGCGTTTTATTTATTTTCACTTTCTCTTTATTTTAATATATGCATGCTAAGCCTTCTTGTTCCACGCATAATCTAACAATGAATAACTTGTGGGTTACCTTATAGTTTAATATACTGAAGTGGCTTGTGTGTTTCGCAGAAGAAGAAAAAAAGTGGATTGAGACATCATCGTACTAAATAACAATTTATTTACATCAAAAATGAAAAACATTAAGTTGTATTTACCAGACATTTTAAACATTTTATTAACTGATTATTCAATTATTAAAGCAGCATTAAAATTTCTTGAAATTCATTAAATGTAGTGAAATTATTCTTTTAATTCGTATAAAATTTGAGATGATGATCATTAAAAAAATTTTAAAAGAATTACAAATAGTGATAATTAATTGGACAAAGATAATGGGCATCAGTTAGGCCCAGCATTACAAATGAACATTGCTCTCTCTCTCTTTTGTTTTTGTAGATGTGTGCTTATGTATGTTGTGTGCGTGTACATAATTACCCTTCAGAGTAATTGAGCATAAACGTACAGCACTGAACATCATTACTAGCAGCATCGTTACTGCTAGTCAGCAAAGGTCATTTGGACCCAGGTTTAAGACCAGCAAAAATTCTGTTTCCCTTTAGTTGCGATGCGAAAGTGCTCAGGAAGTTGGTAATGTACGAGTCCCTCTCGGATTTCTTATTTTCAAATACAGCAACTAATGTCATAACTGGTTCGATACGAATCAAAAAATAAGTTATCTGCATTGCCTGAAATAAATAAAGAAAATTAATACATCCAAATGCTAGAAATAAAGCGATAACACTCAGCTATTTATTAATTTAATAAAAAATATTAATTTCAATTTCTGTAGAACATTGCTTATTAGAACTAACTGGGACCAAGATTGGGATGATTAATCAACTACTTTGGATGATCAAACATATATTAGAATACCCATTTATATGAAAATGCAGTTAGAACTACTATTGAATTATTGTATGAGATTATTGCTACTAAGTTTTGAAAAATAATATCCAGATGTGCATGGACTTAAGACCATCAAACCTACAACAGTTTGTACTTACAACAGAGATCCCATAAATAAAAAAAAAAAGTAAGTTATTAATTTAAATTTAAATAGAATTTTGCATAATTAATATGTAAAAAGTATAAAGTAGTTAAAAAAAAAATTGTGAATTTTGACTGCAAAGTACACTACAGTACTAGATCTTCAAATACCTATAGAAACAACAGCTGTCTTTGTCACGAAGGAAACTACAGTCATGGTAAATACAGATACTACAGGGTGACGCATAAGTCTCCATACAGGTAAAAAAAAAAAGCAACAGTAAAAACTTGAATATAAATTAATTAATGAAAAGGCAACATCATTTGTATGGAGTATGCCACCCTGTATACTGTATTCATAAGTTTCCTCTCTCTTATTATTATTATTGCTGTACTACAAATCTTAGAATTTTTTTTGCATATTATATATGTATAAAGGTTTAATCACATATGTCTGACAATCGTGTTATATGCTGCATATTTGCCATTGTATATAATGATTAATTTATGACTAAATTGACCTATACTGCCGGGTCAGAATGTAACCCCATAATAAAAACACATCTATACATAAAATAAATAAAAAAATGACTTACGAAATGATTTTAACTCCTTAAATGACAAATTAAGACTGTTTTTTGTGCTAATATTGCAAATATCTTCGAATTCAGTAGTTGTTTGGATAATTGATGTTCTATTATATACAGAACATTCTCCATAATGACTATTTTACAGATTCTTGAAAACAACATTTTTAATAACATTAAGCATTTTTAACAGTTTTCTCAAAATGCGCTAGAAAACTTTGCCACTTGCAGCTTGCCAAAATCGGCATCGCTTTACACAAGGGATTAAACTTCCAGTGGCAAATCTCCTTCTGCTCTTTTTATAATGTGATTAAAAATGCCATGCTAATGAAGGGACAAAGAAATTGATTTTGCAGCTTTAGTTTTGCTGTCAATTCTCAACTTATCCCACTGCTGAGATATAGTTAGAAAGACTTAGTAAGAGACTTCTTAGTAAGGATACCACTCCTTCACTTTTCATTTGTGCAAATTTAAGTGCATGAAGTTCACTGTGAACATTGTCTGTAGCAAAATAAATATTTTACAATAAAGATGCTGAAGAGTCCTAAAATGTAGGGTGTTCAATTTTAATATCATAATTTTAAATTTCAATTTTAAATATCATAAATTTCGGGAAGTTTTAGTATTAAATTGTATGAAAATGAATTAAGTACAAATATTTTTAATGTACATCTCAGGAAAACATAAAATACAATGATGTAAAATCCACATAATACTGTGTAGGTAGAATCATTAAATACATTGAAACCCTTTAAAATCAGTTTCTTGTTTCTTTCCAATCCTAATTTGTTTTTAGTTTATCGATCATTTTAGGATTTCCATTATTTATTTATTGTGGGGCGATTGGGTAAGGGCATTTGGCTGCAGGTTAAAGATGGTGAGTTCAATCCCTGGCCTGGCGGAAGGCAGAGATTTTTCCACTCTCCATTCTCCTCCAAATGGGCCCTAGGGTCTACCTAGCTCTTTGTGTAATGGATACCAGGTTTCTTTCCTGGGGGTTAAAGGCAGGCATGCATCTGGCTGACCAACCGACCCCAATTTTGTCCTGTTGGTTAAGAAGTGCCAGGAGCATTACCTCCCGTGACCCAGGGCATACATAGGTCTACCCAGGGCCTACCTAGGTCTAGGTCCATAGGTCTGCCCAGGGCCTCGTGGGATACTTTAATTAAACTTATTAATTATCTGTTGTTAGTTATTGTTATCTATGATTTTAGATTGATCATTTGTCATTTGTGTATGTCTCTTTGTTAAGTGGTATAAGTCGATCTCTCGAGAGGTGTGATTGTGTTATTGTTTTGTTGTTTTGTTTTTTAGTGTAATTTTTGAAGAAAAAAAGCAAGTTGGTCTCATCCATTGTTGTTTTTAAACGAGAAGGGAGTTGTGAAGATATGTTGCAGGATGCAGACGGGTCAAATTAAATGGTCTTGAGGATTCTCCTCTTGATATGCAGTTAATTGAGGAATTTCCAGTCATCACCATCTTCATAATTTGATTTTAACCTTTATCTATATTTTGTTTCTTTATTATGTGCTATCATATTGGTGTGGCTTGGCACAGGTGAATTGTATGTGACTTTATGCTTCTGGAATACAGTTACTTCAAGACTGACATTTAAAAGATGGATTAGTTTGGCATCAACAATTTCAAGTGTTTCACCATTGTGGATTAAGATGCTTCAGTTAAAACTGTTGAAAGGTCCTGAAGACAAAGTTAAGTAATTTGAATTAGGATTATTTAACTTGATTGAGGATCTGATGTTTGTTAATTTTCTTATGATGATTCAATTCATGTTGTAATTTTGATACCGACTCAAATGAATTCTTAATTTCAACTGTAAAGATTTACATTAATTAAGAAATTTACCGTATATGCTCCAATAGAGGCCCCTGGTGTTTAATTGCAAAACTAGCCTCGGCTCCCGGCGCTTAATAGAGACCGGCTACTATTAGAGGCTGGCCATTATTAACAAAAACCTTCAGAATGCAATATTTTTACACATAAATACCGGCTAATATTACAAACAGCTACTTTATTTGAATTTCACATGTTACATAAGTCTGTTAAAGATAAATTGCAATGTCTTTCTGTACCTTTCGCTGCTACTCGTCGTTTGAATCCGCAATGACGGGCAGCCGCCTCACCGGAAGTTTCTTTTGCATATTCCACCGTGCAAATCTTAAAGGCAGTGTCAAATGACCGTTTCAGTAGCATTTTGTAAGGCAATGTACCGTAAGGTATTATGCACGACTATAAAGATACGGACGCTTACACTAGTACCGGTAGGCAAATATCAAAGACCCGGCTACTATTTGGCCATGTCCCCTCTGCTGCCCGGCGACAATAAGAGCCTCGGCGTTTATTGGAGCATATACGGTATATATTTAAAGGAGGATTATGGTTTTTTTTCCTTATTAGTTACCGTAATTATTTTATAACGAAATTTAGGATTTTAACCTTAAGCCTCACTGTAAAGGATTCTTAGTTAAGTATTGAAGCTTTTTTCTCCTTTGTATTAGATAATTAGACCTGAGCTGTGGAATACTTTTTATTCAAATAGGAATTCCTCATGTTTGAGTTTTTGTATGTTTTTTTTATTATGTTTTTTCTTACATTTGATTTTAAGATTAAATTGAAGTTTACTTTTTACCATTAAGAAATTTTAGGAGACAGAAGGAAAGTTTTCCTATAAATATTATCAAACTAATTTACTAAGCAATTTGCTTTTTTAAAACAAGTCAAAAGAAGTGAAGTTTTAATATTCCAATTTAATATTGATTACTACGGAATTTGGAAACGTATTATAGTTTAAAATATATTAGGGTTATTCAAATGAAAAGGTACGAAACGACACTGTGGGTATAAATGAAGACTTTATTAAAAGTATACACCATAGGCCTGAGCACAACGATCCCATTGATTAACGAGCCGAAGGATTCCTTGTTCCCAGAATTTCTGTGACCGTGACGAGACCAAGTCCTGCACTGTGTTCTTGATTTCGTCGTCCGAGTTGAAGCGCTTCCCTTTCAGATGTTTTTTCAGAGGACCAAACACATGGAAATCGCAGGGCAACATGTCCGGGCTGTAGGGTGGATGCTCAAGCTGCTTCCACTTGAACTTGGCCAGTTCCACGTCTGTGACCCTGGAGATGTGTGGACGCGCGTAATCATGGAACAGAACCACACCCTCCGTGAGCAGCCTCGGTCTTTTGTTCTTGATGGACCTGTGTAGGCGTCGGAGTGTCTCACAGTACACATCGGAGTTAATGGTTCTTCTGTGCTCGAGAAATTCAACAATAACGCCTCGCTGCTCCTCAATCGTCGAATTTTGCAATGTGAACGCCATCCTGTCCTCACACGCACTGCCGCATCAATTGGACGGCGCTCTTTATAAGAGCCTCTGCTCTCTCCTGTGCATGCGGGCTCCCGCGCATGCGCGGATCCACGCCATAGACTCCAATCGCATCCCTAGTTGTCTAGCTACGTTCTCCCATAGCGGCATAGGCTAATATGTAACCGTTACGTTGTTACGACGTTTCGTACCTTTTCATTTGAACACCCCTAATACATTTGCTTATGAACTCATCGATGAATTAAATGCAAATATAAGTTTGTCAGGAAGCTGAAATGGTATCCTCAACTTTGTCATGCATTCTGCGCTATCATCAAGGGTAAATCTGGCTGATGAAGCCTAAAAAGGCTGAAACAGCTGTTCCAGATTCCCAAAATGAGCGTTCAGGGCATGAGAACGTTCATTTATTTATGTGAGCGTTTCATCATCTCTTTATACCTCGTGGTGAAAGAGAATCAACAAATAACTGATTAAGTTTAAATGAATTTTATTAAAAGAAGTTAGGAATGTTATTATTTGTCATTAATACTTTATTATATACAAATGCATTATATAATCTCCTAATCACCATTATTTTTGAGTTTTGCCTTTGTTTCAATAATCATCGATATAAAAAGATTCAAATTACAAAGAAAATGTGAACTTGTTTATAAACAAAACTTAGTAGAAGCATGCATTTTTTATTTGTTCAGGGCAAAAAAAAAAAAAAAAAAAAACATCAACAGGTCATCAAAGTAACTTTTTTTTATTATTTGATATTCCACAAAATATTTTATCATTTCATCATTTTGAATTTGTCATGATATGAAGTAATTCTTTCATATCTTAGCATCAAATTTTTAAGCACTATGTTCTTTTTGTTTCAGTCACTTTCTTTTTTTCTAATTAATCTGATTCGCTTATTAATAATTTCATTCAATTTATTTGTTGGTTTTAAATCAAATATATTGATAAAATAATGAACATTATTGGTTAAAACTTGATTCATGTTGGTGTTTAAAAGTAATAAACATCAGATTCCCTACATTTATCAAATAACTAAGTTTCGTAATGCTCTTACTTCCTCAGATGCAGAACGTCCTAGTAAACATAGGGAATATCTGGAATATTTTTATCTGGTTTATTACTTTTTTCAACATGTTTTAACTAATGGAAGCCTTTTAAATCAAATATACTCATGGACAAAAAAATTAGCGCACCAAGAAATAATTGCGGGATCGTAACGAAACTTGCAATGAAGGTACATGTCGGGGAGATATGCAAATGATTAGAAATGCAGCGTGATTGCGCATTACGTATAGCCGGTAGAGGGTGTTGAACATCGTACTCTGTGAAGTATAAAACAGGTAACTAAAGCTTGTTTGAGTGTGCTGAGTCATTTACAAAGGAAGAGCTGAGGTAGACATGCCATTACGCCGTTTTCGAAGACAGTATACGCAGTTGTCGCAGTTTGAGAGGGAGAATCGTCGGGATGAAGGAAGCTGGTTGGTCAGCTAGGAGAGTAGCTCGTCAATTAGGCCGCTCTGATTGTGTTGTGAGGAGGTGTTGGGACCAGTGGACCCGAGAGATGTCATGTACACGAAGACCAGGCTCAGGACGCCCTCGACAGACCAGTCGTCGAGAAGACCGCCACGTAGTCAGAAATGCACGCGTACAGCCAACTGCTTCATCGGCCGCCATCCATGCACAGGTAGCACCTTCACTAGGGGCCGCTGTGTCTTCTCGAACCATACGAAGGCGCCTGGCTGAAGGACAGTTGGTATCGCGGCGCCCATTATGTGTGCTGCCCTTGACGCCCACCCATCGACGCCTCCGTTTGGAGTTTTGCCGCGCACGAGGAAACTGGACTGCAGCGGAATGGAACCAGGTCGTCTTTAGCGACGAATCCAGATTCAATCTCGGCAGTGATGGCAATCGTGTTCGTGTGTGGAGAGCCCGTGGTGAACGCTTCAATCCTGCCTTTGCTGTACAGCGACACACCGCTCCCACAGCTGGTGTGATGGTATGGGGTGCCATTGCCTACAATACACGATCACCCCTAGTATTGTTCCGTGGCACCATGACAGCCCAGCGGTATGTTCATGACATCCTGCAACCACATGTGTTGCCACTCATGCAATGGCTCCCAGGAGCCCTTTTTCAACAAGACAATGCTCGGCCTCATACGGCAAGGGTGTCACAAGACTGTCTCCGCACTGTTACTACCCTTCCTTGGCCTGCCCGATCCCCAGATTTGTCTCCAATCGAGCATATCTGGGATCATTTGGGACGACGAGTTGGGCATCCCACGAGTTTGAACGAACTAGAGGCAAGGTTACAGCAAATATGGAACGAAATGTCTCAAGACATCATACAGAACTTGTATGACTCAATGCCCGATCGTATCGCATCGTGCATTCGCGCTAGAGGGGGTCCAACGGAGTATTAACTCCTCCGTTGTTTTGCCTTTTTCTCTGAAATAAATTATCCTTTTTCTTTGATTTTCTTATCATTTACTTATATCAAAGTAGTCATTACGTATGTAAATTTTCGTTTCATTTTGACGACTCCTTCTTGGTGCGCTAATTTTTTTGTCCATGAATGTACATTTTGTTAGTAAGTTTATTCTTACTTAAGATGAAATAACACTAGAAGAACTTATGATTCTTTACCTTATCGTAGAAACAAACAACTCGGTCCATATTGAGCTCCAACGATCTATCTGCTATTATCATCACAATGTTTGGCCACAATGCTGTGTGTTTATCCTAAAAGAAAAATAAAGAAATAAATAAATCAAGGTATTTCTTTCCTTTGTTTGTTTTTGAAACGGAGGCTACTTGAGGGTTTTCGTTTTGAGACATGCATTTTAATTGGTAAAGATTGAAGGATCTCTGTCAATGAAGACTCAGACCCAATGGATAAGAAAGGTACAAACCTCCATAATTGGCAACCCTCATGTCTTCACTCCAAACAAAAACAAAACCAAAGCAAAAAAAAATATCCATTTAATAGTTGGGTTAATTCCATTGTTACAGTGGGAGTTCACCGTATCATAACCTCTTTAATCACTTTCATTTTTGAAATGTAAGTTTCCCTTATATATAACATACATTCAATGATAAGTATCCTGTCTCCCCCAAACACTGGGAAACATTGTCGTGAATTTAAAAATTGAAGCAGACCATAAAAGCACATTACTTACAATTAAAACTGACCTTTGCTATATTTCAGATCTCCGGGGTGTGAGACCTTTTTGTTTCCAAGCGTGAGAGAAAACAAAAATATTCTTGCACCCCAGAGATCTGAAACGTTGCAAGGTCAGTTTTGATTGTAAATAATGTGCTTTTATGGTTTGCTTCAATTTTTAAATTAGTCACTTCACATCAATTTTTTTTAATATCATGAATTTGTTAAGATAACTGTTGTGTCTCACTGGTCCTCCATATTCCATAAAGGAAGTCTTTTTTGGAGTCTTTCCTTGGCCGTTTCATTCTGCATTCGTTAATTTCATCATTTACCAAAAGAATATTATCAGTTTATCTCTGATATCTTCTTATTTATTCTGTTTAATTTTGTCCATCTTTTAATTAATTGTAAATCTTTCGTGTTGTCCGTCTGAATTCCAATCCTGTCTTAGTATCTAACAGAGGCCAACTTCTTTTTTTTTCTTAATTTGAATAAAATTTATCTTTCTTTATTTTCGTTTTAGTCCTTTTATTAAAACTACTACAAATAATTCTGTACAATTTTTGGAATCTGCATATTTTTAATGTGAATCATTTGTCAAAATGTGTAAAACATCAAAGATAATTAAAATACAATTTTTTTTTTAGCTTTTTATAACATGATTTTCAATGATTATTTTCATCCTAATTGGATATTAGCTTTAAATTCATCATTTTATCTTAGAAATTGAAATCTTCATATTGAAGTTCTTTCAAATCTGCTTTAGAAACCGTTTTTGTCACTGCACCATTGTTGTCGTTTTTGTTTTTCTTTCTGTTTTTTTTTAATAATCATTGATGGTAATTCAGCTCTATATTTAACTATTTCAATTGCAAAGTGAGAGATTTGATTTCATTTTGATATGTGGGAGGGATCTGTGAATTTGTTACATTTGTTAGATCCCAAAAAAGAAGAAAGTCTTTTTTTTTTTTTTGGGTTGGAGAGCAATTTATTTTGTTTATAAACCCTTTCCTCCAATCCAGAAAAGAAGATGCTTTTCTTTTTTTGTTTGGTTGAAAGGTGAGGAGTAACGTAACCTTCCCACTCCCCCCATTCTTAATTCCTTGACATGCCTAATTTGGTAACAGCAGATGTAGGCGCCTGTCTGTAACATTAATTTAATTGATGAAAATTTAAAATCATTCTGACAACTCTACTTTCAGAATATTTTCATGCATTCATATTTCATTTATTTGACTTCAATATGCCACATACTCACCACTTGGGGATAGCAGATAATTGCTGGAAAACTGTCTAATCCCTGAGGTACATCCCAATACTTATCTGGATGATGGTAGCCATGTCCTCGATAGTAATCACAGCTATTGGCATCAAGCACTAAAGCTATACACTTAGCATCTTGTTTTCGGCTAAATATAATTAATCTGAAATGAAAAAGAAACAGAAATACTCATAATAGTACAACCAAGAAGAATATTATAATGTTATAAATGTAATGAAATGAAATGTAAGTTTTGAGTTTTAAATCATATCTATCATATAACTTCAAATACTGTGCATTAGCCTTGTCAACCATTTACAAGAGCTTAGAGGGATGAATTGCAGTTCTTATTAGGAAAGGTTTAATTACTTAAAAAGTAAATTATTTCTTATTTAAGCATTTATTTGTATCCGGTAGTTATGCAACGAAAAATGAAAATTTAATGATTTTTCAAACATTGAAATAATGCATTTTACTTCTGTCAGCTCAGAACAAGAATTTAATTTTTTAAGTTATCTATTAAAATTAATATTTAAACTCCAGAAACTGTATATAATTTACATACAATATGGTTCACAAAAATTTTTCTCGAACCTCGAAATCAACAATCCTGCCATGCATTTTAAAATGTATACAATATTTAGACTATGCCGTAAATGTTTCAATATGAATTGGAAAGACATAAGATTTAATTATCTTTTATCTTTTGAAAAAGAAGACATAAGCAAACCTCAAGATAATCACATAGGCAGAGAAACAACATGAGCACAGTCCTACTTAATAATGACCTCGTTACTGTTAAGAACTAATTTATTTATTTACTTTCTGAATAAAACTTTATTTACTTTCTGAAACTATTTACAGTTCCTTAGTATGGAGAGAGCCTTGAAATGGTTCCAATGCTATTTTATTTGCTAATGCTAATAAACTTTTGAACTGAAGGAAATTCATAAACATAACTCGAGGAACAATAAGTCTAATATCCTAATATATCCTCAGCCCTTTCCTACGATGGCTCTAATGTTTGAGGTCAAACAAATTATACTGACTGCTGTGATAACTCCACAGTTGGAATCATCACAGTTAAGATACTGTTTGAGCATATACGAGGTTATACTGAAAGTCATGAGCAACAATTTTTTAAAATCAGAAAGTTATTTTTTAGATCTTTCCTTATTTTTCCACAGTCTCCATTTTTTTGGATACATTTTTCCCACCGTTGTGGAGGCTTGAAAATTCCCTTATGGTAGAACTCCGTACCAGCACTGCGAAAAAACTGATGCACTTCTTTCGTGATGTTCTCCATCATTTTGTAGCATTGGCCTTGCATGTCTTCCTTCGCAGCACTGAAAAGATGATAATCGGATGGTGCTAAGTTGGGGCTGTAGGCAGGATATGGAAGAATTTCCCATCCCATTTTCCGAATTTCCTCCATTGTGGAACGAGCAGTGTGGGGCCTTGTGTTGTCATGCTGCAGAATGATCTTCTTTCCAGGAGGTAATTACTCAATGTACTACAGAGCTTATAAAGTGTCATGACATACCGAGCAGCATTGATGGTATGCCCAGGTTCAAGAAATTCCACCAGAATCATGCCATTTGCATCCCAGAAAACGGAGTCTTATAAATTTTCCAATTGATGACACTGTCTTTGCCTTCTTTTTGTTGGGGAACTGAGGTGGTGCCATCCCATACTCTGCAGTTTTGTTTCGGGTGCATAATGGTATAGCCTAAACTCTTGATCATCTCCTGGACTCCACTGTGTCCAATTCCAAGTTGTGCTGCAATGTCATCCACAGTTACACATCGGTATTCCTGAATGATGATCATCCACTCATTCCTTGTTGCATTCATTAGAGACTCGTAGCAGACGGCTCTGCTACAAGGCTTATATTCGATGCTTGTGTTGCCATCTTTAAAATGTTTTACCCAACATCTGACACTGCTGGCTCCCATGCACACATCTCCACATGCACGCTTAAGTATCTCATGAATTTCGGCAGTGGAGATTCCCTCTTTAAAGAGAAATTCAATCACAGAACGCTGGTGAAACAAAACATCACTTGCAGCCAGTTTGTATCAGCTGTCTGTGGTCATGTGATGGAAGCTAATAACGTCACAATTCGCTCATGGCACTATCTATAGTCTATAGATTATGGCAATGTTCTTGCTTTTTTCATAATTAATATATTGTGATTTTTAAAAAATTGTTGCTCATGACTTTCAGTATGACCTCATATATAAAATTCAAAATGCTCATTTACAAGTTGACGTATGCTACTTTGCAGCTAATTGCAATTTGGTTTTCATGTTTAATTGAATGAAAGTACAACAAATATGTTGTGGGGAAAAGGAATTTAGTGAAAGTGATAAGGGAACAATTACAGCATAATTACGATAATGAAAAACATGAGTGCTTCAAATGAGTAAGTACACACATAGATAGATAGATATAATCATAAAAATATCAGTCAGATATGCTATTTGTTAAAAGTCCATTAAATTCATTTTGTACTGCTTGGTGTTAATATCAAGAGTTGCACGGAAGGGTTTAGACATAAGCTTAGCAAAATCTTTAGAGCACTGTTGGTCTTTTTCACTTGCAGAAGGTCAGTAATGTTAAATATTACCTATGGTAAAAATCAATTGGCGCTTTGGAACAAAGACTCTTCATTTCCTGATGTGTTGTCTGCTTACTCAAAATTTCATGGAAGTAGAGGGAAAACTGAAATTAAAAAAAACAAAAATAAATAAAAAACAGTTTTAAAGAAAAAATTTTAATTAATGTTTCTAAAAATTGATCTATTTCATTTACTTCTGGTGTTTATTCTGTTCCCTGCTCTCGCGGAAGCCTTTACAGTGACCAAACAGGCTGCACTATTGAAATTCGATGTAAAGAACATAGTAATTACATACAGTTAGACCTAAAGAAATCCGGGCTGGCAGAACATCGCATTGGTAATAAACATCAACCCGACATTTCAAATACCGTCGTTCTTTCTAAAGCTACTCATTACTTTGACAGATTAATTTTTGAAGCTGTTGCTATCGGAGATAACAAAAACAATCTCAATAGAGATAATGTCTTAATGGCATATGGATTCGCTCTTGAGCTCAGAGTGGACCACATAGGGAGCATCAGTTACCGCTCTCGAGCTCTGGGCAGACTACACAGAGAGTGTCAGTTCTCAAATGATGGACAACACAGAGGTCTGACAGCATTTTTAAAAGAGGTTCTAGTCCCAACATTTCCATTCATTTCTCTAAAGGTGGATGTGCAGTCCATGTTCGAAACCTCAGATTATTCCACCACCCTCACCTGGTTGATTTCCCGAGAAGAATTTTCCATTTGTTGATGCCAGGAAAGCCTCAAATCTTAATAATAATTTTATATTTTATATTTTGTTAAACAGTCCAAGTCTCTGCTCCATATATTATACACTTGAAACAATATACATTTTTGAATTGTTTAGTATATTTTTGTTCCACAATATAAAATGTAACATGCTGATAACTCTTCTTGTATCACTACTTTTTTTTTTTTTTTCACTTTCTGCATTAGATGAACCATTATCTTTAACAATTGAATCCAACTACTTAAAACTTGCTCTACTATGGTGGGCATGGACACCATGCTTGGGTGGATGGAAAGCACCATGCGGAACTAAGTATCCCACCCCTGGCCAACATCGGGCCCTTGCTTGGGCCCCGAAGTTTATTGCAAAAAGTGAAATATTCGCTCTCCTATGGGGGGGCAGAGACACCACGCTTGGGTGGGTGGAAGGCGACATGCGGACCCTAAGTATCCCACCCCCAATATTGTGCCCTTCCTTTTAGGGCCCTTTCTCGGGCCCTGAAGTTTATTGCAAAGTTGTGATTACAGTTCATTAATTTCCAATGTTTCTGAATGGTCAGTTCCTAAACATTAGGTTTTACCATAATTTAAGTCCTCATTTCGTACATTCTTCATCCAGTTTCCTTCGTAAATAGATGACACATTCAATTATAACTTGATCATCAGCAAAGACCAAACTATCTATATGACAGTTATCTTCGATTACAATTTTTAGACCATTCTTCTAATGCTACATCTAGATAAATTTTAAACAATATTGGAAATATAGGACATTCTTTCAATCCCTGATTATCTTAAAATTCAACAACTTTTCTCATATTAGCAATACTGAATCTAACATTGTTAGGACAATTTGTGCGTTCATATCAAAATGGCAATTTACAATCAGATAAAGATATGGTAAAGCTAAATTAAATCTGCAGAAACAGTAATCGAAAACAGGCTTCTTGAAGGCAGATTACAGATATTCCAGCAATTTCAAAATACAATGTATCACTATAGCAAGGCACCTTATAAAGAAACCTCTTGAACTCCAAAAATTCAAATTTTAAAGAAACTTTGCAGAATGAATCTATAGATTGTATTTATTAAAGGAAGTAAAATTTAACTCCAGAAAAAATAAAATCCATTCCACGGATTTGAATCACGATTCTTGGAGTTAAGTTATAAGCTGTCAATGACTAAAACAGAACTTTCTATGCACCTCTCATTTTTAAGCTATTAAAGAAATAAAAAAATACCAAAATAAATATCAAGAAGATTCTTTAAAAATGGACCTGATACACAAAAATATTTTATTGAAGTAAACCATCAGTACTTTTAATCCATAAAAATGCATTAAAACTCATTAGTTGTCAACATATGCTGTCTGTTTTTTAACATGTTATGACGCTGAACCTACTAATAAAACTGATTTATCGATCATGTGTCTTTATATTATATATCGTAATAACTAACTCATGTAGAAGGTTTCCCCTTATATCTGATTCTATTCCAATTTACGTTTAAGAATCTTTCCAAATTTGGAAACCTTTCATAAGCCTTCGTTGAATAAGGTTACATCAGAACTCAACAGATGGTGTTACTTTACTTTTCTATCAGCAGGCATAGGATGTCAGAGATCTCTTGGTAGTAACAAGTCCTTAGCGCCATCTAGTTTTTAAAAGGTAAAACGACCAATTTTTGAGGATTTTAGACATCTTCTGCATCGATTCCACAGCTAAGATTTATTTCGTTTAATAAACATAATCTATAGATTCATTCTGCAAAATTTCATTAAAATCTCAATTTTTAGCGTCCAAGAGGTTTCCTTGTTAGAACAAAAATAAAATCATAGAGAAAGAAGTAGAAGAGAAAACTCTAAGCTTTCTGTATTTGCTAAGTGTTTCTCCCTGTCCCTGATAACAGAACATTTACAGTATTCTGAAACTGATCATCCCTAATCTAACTTCTTATTAGTAAATGTGTTTCTGTTACAATTCTCTCATTTTTATTTAGTAATTGACGAAAAGCCTGTGTCCACTCATTATCCAATTCTCAATGAACCTTATTAAAGTTTATGTAATTCAAATAAATTTCTGGAAAATATGCGTAAATAATTAGTAGTAAGTAATTTAGAACTATTGAGAACATATTAAAATATAGAGGCTTAGAAAAGCTGCTGTGTAATCTGCTTTAATAACTATTAGAGCATTAAACTGTTTATACATTTTTAGTATTTAACTATTAAATATATTTCCGAAAAGTCCACGTTACACAAGCAGAGGAACTTTAATAAATCTGATTCCACCCTGATTGTCAAAATCCTTTTGTCTCCAAGTCAGTCACCTATTGGCGAGAATTAGAATCATGTCGCATTGATATAAACAAGGTCGTAGGATTCCCTTTACATCATAGATTGGAGCTTTGATGAAAGGGTAAAAAAAAGTAATTCTCAAACAAAATAAAGGGGAAAGGGGAAATAGAAAAAAAAAGAGAAAAATCCTTAACAAAAGAAAGAAAAACAAAATTATACCAACACAAAAAGGAAGAGAAAAAAAAATAATTCTTATTTTTTTAAACACATTTAATGTCCTTAACTGACAATTAGGTATTGTAACAATATGATATACTTATAAAGGAAATTTCCATCCATTTACACAGAGTGGTTACTTTATTAGAGACACCATTGTAATACGAGTTGGTCCTCCTGTATGTTTGATCACAGCCATAATTCTTCTAGGCATATATTCTGCAAGGTGTTGGAACTGTTCTGCAGGAATATTGGCCCATGCTGATAGAAGAGCAGTCCTTAGTTGGTTCACATTGGATAGTAGCATTTCTAGGCTTCGAATGGAATGATCCAACCTTGTCCCACAAATCCTCCATGGGGTTGAAATCAGGTGACTGAGCCGGCCAAACTCGAGTCATTCACTGAACCAATCGGAGACCAATCGAGCACAGTGACAAGATGCATTGTCCTGTTGAAAGTGGCCATCTGCATCAAGGAACACTGACGCCATTAATGAGTGCAGCTGATCAGCAATGTTGAGGTAGCCCGTGCATTAAGAGATGTTTCCAGGGGTATTGGGAATCAAGTGTGTTCCAGGAGAGCATTCCCCAGACCATTATTCCACTGCCACCAGCTTGTAGGTTGTCACTTGGCAATACGGGTCCATGGATTCGTGCTGCCTGTGCCATATTCTCATCCTGCTATCAGCAAGATGGAGAAGGAACTGAGACTTGTCGGACCAAGCGATCTTTTTCCATTCATCAATGTCCGATTGCAATGCTCCTGGGCCCACAGAATGCATGCTTTTCCTGTTTTCTGTGATAGCAAAGGCACCCTTGCTGATCTCCTGTTGTTAAAACTAATCAGGGACAATGTCTGTCGTATCGTGCGTTCAGAAATGTATTTTGGTGCACCTGGTTATACTCAGCTGCAATCTGTCATGTTGTTGTCCTTCTGTTGCCGCAGACTATTTGTGTCATTCGCCTGTTATCTCTTTTATCGTAAGCCTTTTCCATTCACAGCTGCACGTATTGCTTGAAGTCTTTTTGGTCCATTCTCTGAACACCTGCGATACTGTTACACAAGAAAAGCTGAGGATCCTCACAGTTTCCGAAGTACTGGAGCCGGCTCGTCTTGCTCCCACGATCATGTTTGGTAAGAAGTTGTTTAAATCTTTAGTCTTACTCATGTTCAGACGAACTGTACTGATACACAGTTCTCTTGATACCGAGCATGCCTTTTATATGCTACTCATTGCTGTTACATCACCCTGCGTCAATACCCGACCCCGTCCAAGTTAGAGTGGGTGTCTCTAATTAAGTGGTGCCACTCATTGTACATTTTAAGTCAACTTTGCAAATGATTCAATAGACTAATGACGGACAATATAAGATCAACAATTGTAGTTCTAGAGAGCTTATCAGGAACCATAGTGTGACAGCAAGATAGTTGAAAGTTGTGTGACAATTTGATTTTTTTTTTTTTTTTTAATATAAACAGATTATAAGAACTGATTTATAATCCTTCTCAATGGGATAATCTATTAACATATGCAAGACAACAGTCACCATTTAGACATCAAGAAACAGAAAATGATGACCTTACCTTGGATATTAGAGCATCTTTTAACTTCCACATCCACTGATACAATGCCGGAATCTGGTTTGGTTTCAGGACTGAATGATTAAATCCTGAACGTCTTCCCTAATGGTAAGTAGTTTCAACAAAAAACAAATTAATAGTTATATTAAAATATAATTAAAATACTTATATAGCAAATGATAAAATTCCATACTGATGGGACCAACGGAACCCAATAATATTAAATGTGAATGTGATGTGCTAATGCTTAATTCATATCTTTGTAAAACTTTTATAGTTTGCTTTTTAAGATAGCAACAGATATATTATTTTTATTATAAATTTCTTTCATTAATTAAATTTTCAAATCAAATTTTAGCTGATGGACCCTGTTTTGATTCTGTTACCTTAATTGAACTATTAAGGTTTTGATTTAATTCAAATTACCAAAACACTGCAAAACATGTGACTACTGATTAACCAATCACAACTTTTGTAAATATCTTTCAATTAATGTGTTTTTCAAAAATAAAAAAATTATAACCAGTTTGATTTCAGTGTTTGACAGACTTCCGCTTTTCCTTTTTATCGTGACAATATTACATAAAAATCGATTCAGAATGACTTGAATTGAAGTCACAGTTCAATAATAAAAACAACTGAAATAGTGGAAGGGATATACAATTAAGTGTAATTATTATTATTATGTATATTTATCCTCTAGCTCTTATTACTTTTACCACATACTCTGGGAAGTGTATAGTTAATTCT
>JAFIDM010000001.1:13023518-13047777 GCA_023159025.1 Thereuonema tuberculata
AAAAGTAATAAGAGAGAATTAATTAGGACTGACACATTGAGATTTAGAGCTGAGAGATATTTAACAATGACCTCAAATACAAACATCAAGATTTCAAATGAACGTGTTTCATATCAATCTTTTTTTCCTTGAAATTTTGATTCTCACAGACTATTATGATGTATAAAAGATTAATTTAATGATACACCATGGTTTTCTTGATAAGTAATGAATTTCTGGCTTATAACAAAGAAAAGCTTAGCAATGGTGTTTTTAATAGAGTTCGTATTTCAAATTACAGCTATTCTTGACTGACATTAAATATGAAAATACCTTCCAACTGTTCTTTCCTTCTTCAGATATCAATTTTATAATAATCAAATACACTTAAATTCTGTACATCACAACAAATCACTAAAATATCAAAACTTAATCTACTTCCTATAACAGTTCTTTTTTTTAATATTGGTTCAATGTTTTTATGCTCCATTATCCCTGCTATTTGCCGTATGACATCGCATACATCAAAAGGGTTAAATTACTTTTAAAAAGTAACTGAGTTACAGTTACTTAAAAGTTACCCTTTTTTTTTCTTCTTAACAACCCCCCCCCCCCAAACAAAAAAACAAAAGACATTTTCCTAAACTGTTGAACCCTTCACTTTTTTTTATATATCTTGGCTTCCTAAAGTTTTTGTTGTTGTTTTCATATTTTTATTGTACATACATGAAAGCTTTAATTGTTTCGGGTTCTGTTCCTTTGTTTCAGAATAAAAATATTATATTTTAAGTCTTTAAAATTTATATTTTAAATATATGTATGAATTTTATATTTTAAAAACTTTAAGTTGTAATTGAATAACAGATTTTAAAAGTATTTAACAGAACACACATTAAAAATTAATTTATAGATCTTTTTATTTTTCAGATATTTTATGTAGACTTTTCCTTGTCATTGTATGTTCTGTAATATATTTGTGAAGGTTACAATGTTACGAATGGAAAAACAAAATGTAACAAATCTTTAAGATATGCCTCAGCATTTTGCAGATATTGTTTGCTTTAAGTTTAATCTTCCTCAACATTTAGCGGCAAATCACTAATAAACTGTAAAATTTGTTTCTTTTTTAACGATTTAAGTTACAATAATTAGAGAAACAACACAGAGATCAGAGTCATGCATTAGGGAGACAAATAAACAAGGATTATCTCTGCCACTCCAAAATATCAATATTATTGGTGGCAGTATTTTTAAGGATTCTGTTTTGATTCCTTCTTGTCAGAGTCAGAACCTTACTTGCATCGTCTGTTTCTGGTACATAATTTGTTTTTCTAATTGTAAGTTTAGTTAAAACAATGCCAAAATTTAATTTAATTTCAATAATCCTGTAATCCATATAATCCTGTAAAAAAAAGGGGGGGGGGGTAATTTTTGGTTTTATTTAGCAAATAAAAATCATTTTAAGAATAGCAGAATTTATATTTTAGGTTTTTTTTTTTAATAATCACTGAAAGAATCAATTCAATGTCAGTGTTCAATTGCTATAAAAAAAATAAAACCCTAGCAAAATCCACATTTTGTCCCTTTAAACAGTGGAGCTTCAGATGAAAAAGAATTTAAAATGGTGTCCTTTGCAGGCATTGTCTATAATACTCTTGCTAAAGCATTGGCTCTGGAAGCAATGTATCATTCCTAAAATAGCCTTAGAGAGAATCTGGAGAGATTATAGCTCTCTCTCATAGATGTGAAGTGCAATGTTTTTTTTTTTTTTAACAGCCTTTGCTAATCTTTTAAATCCATACTTCTTCATTAATTCCTTCCTGTTTACTTGCATAATTAACAAATAAAATACATCAACTTTCAAAAATATATTAAAAATATATAATAATAAATAATAATAAAAAAATACTAAAAATTGAAGAATTCAAACAAATGTAGAAATGTTTTGTCAAGATAGTGATCAAAGATTGTAAGGTAATAATGGATAAATATTGTTGATTACAACTAGGAAGTGTATTTGGTATGTAACACCTCGAGTTTGAATTGTTTATATGTAACAATGCTTGAGAAAGGAAAAAAGAAATGTTTTTTTCGAAAATTCACTTTTCATTAAATATATTTTTAATATATTTTTGAAAGTTAGTGATGTATTTTATTTATTACCTTTGCTAATCTTCTCAGTAGTTTGAGTTACAGTATTAAAAAAAAAAAAAAAAAGTATCGCAAAAAGTAACATGATTTTGTTACTCCAGTACCTATAAAGTAATTGAATTACAGTTACTCAATTAAGAAAGTACAGAGTTACCAATTATTACCACTAAAAGTAACTGTTACTAGTAACAACGTTACTAATAACGTGTTACTTCCCAATCCTACATCAAAATGCAGAATTAAAAAAAAGCAATAATAATGACAACACTTGAAAAAAAAAATGGTGTCTGAAGTTTTGTGTTATTGTAAAATGTCGTGGGTATGTCTTTATAGATATTCATGCACAGGATGAAAGACTGAAGTCTAATGATTTCAGGCATACAGGCATATAAAAATGGCTCCACCTTTCATACTATAGTGTTAATTACATCTACATATCATGAATTATCAATAACATTTAAGTTACTTACATTAGTATCATAGAGTCCAATATTGTCCTTATAAAAATAAGCTATAATTATTAATGTTTTCAGGTTTTATAGTCCAAAACCCTTCCTCAGATAAAATGCAAAATATTTTGTCATCTTTAATGTTTACACTGAAATGAATATTTTATTGCATCAAAATCATTCATTCAAATTTTGACCGTATGCTTTTGGACTGATCATTTTCTAGTGAAGAGGAAGGTATTGTTCAGGTAAAAAGTAGGGTAGTAATTAATGATGTAATAAAATAATTATTTGAAGTGATATTTAGGAATATTCTTTTGAAAGACTTCTATTATAGCATGTTTCTGTTTGTATAATATGGAAACTTTCTTTAGCTTTCAATGAATTAATATTGCTATCCCTACAGTGAATAAGTCTGAGCTTCTCAACAGGTGTACTGTGAGGAAATTCTGAGTGTGAATTTGTAATCAACATTTAATTTCAGATGCTCATATCTAGAATAAAATCTAGACATCAAATAACCTGGGCACACAGAAATTGAATTAAGTTTTGTTTCATTCTAACAATCACGAATAATAACGTATTCTCAGTAAAATCAGCTTAAATAATATATATCAGGATATCTTTAAATGCTTAAAATACAGGGTTATTCTAAAAGATGGGCCCAATTTAATTAATTTATATTTAATGAAGTACAACTTGGACAAGAACAATCTACATACTAATAAAAAGAGGAAGTTTCAAAGTTTTGTTTTCCCACCACTTGGGTGGTGATAGTTGATAGTAAATCAAGACCTGGCTCTACGCTTCTGGCTACCAAGATCTCCTGATCTCATGCCATATGACTTTTTCTTGTGGGGCTAAATTAAGGAGGCTGTTTACGTCCCACCTCTACCAACAACTCTGGTCGACCTGCGGAACCGTGTTACTGCTGCGGTGAACTCAGTAACACAAGAGATGCTTATTCGCATGTGGGACGAGTTTGGCTACTGCTTAGATGTTTGCTTTGCAGAAGAGGGGGGACACATTGAACATTTATAACCTGTGTTAAAAAACTTTGAAAGTTCCTCTTTTTATTAGTATGTAGATTGTTCATGTCCAATTTCATTAAATACAAAATAATTAAATTGGGTCCATCTTTTAGATAACACTGTAGATTCTTATTTTCATTTATAAGTTATAGATGTTTTTCAGAGGATTCTATTATAACAATAAAAGCAATGAAAAAGTTTAGTGTGATGTGGAATTTTAGGAACATGGTTTGGTATGAACAACAAAATTGTGCCATCGAGCAAAAAAGGTTTAGAAACACTGAAGTGACATGAATTATTTAGATGCATTCAAATTACAGCTTTTATTTATAAGAAATGTGTAGAGCCTTTTTATAAATAATTTGATTACCTCTTTAGGCTGGATCATGGATTCCCAGGCACCAAGTTTAGAATGAGCTTCGTACAAATGGAGGAGAGACGGAAGGAAAAGCCACTGCTGAAGACACAGGGAAGCCTCTAATAGTTTTATTAGGATCTCACATTCAAGACTAAAAAAATAAAAGAAAAAAGTCATGTATTTTTTTGATATATATTAAAATTCCAACTTTACAATAAAATTGTAGTTTATGGTTTAAATTCAATACAAAAACATATGCATCTATCTAAATACTATCAAAGTATTATTAGTAATGCCGAGATGAATTAATAATCCAAATTGTTCACTGTTTCAAAATTAATGCTGCAAACAAGAGGTCTTTTCCACAAGTAATTTTTAGAAGTAGAGAATTCAGATTGAGTCGGTTGCAGATCTATTCTTAGGTTTTAATAGACAATAGATCAAGGAGGAAGTCAAACAACCAGCCTGATGCTCTCATCTTTATTCCTCAAGAAAGAAATATGGGTCCCTGTTTACAAAGAGTTGTGAACTCGGGGGAGAAGAAACAGCCCAGCAAAAATACTCCACCGGGCCACTTGAGCTATCAGGTCCACTTAGAAGAAACTACAGCTATATTACAGCTGTTTATAATAATGAATTCAACACGATATACTTCTAAGAGAATCCTGTTGTCCACCATCTAATATGTTAAACATATGCACCATTACATCATACAATTTCTCTACAATGTAGAAAATTGTTGTTGGGACATCAAGGGAATATGTGACTTTGTAGCTTTCCAAAGGCTTTCAAGTGTGTTGCAACACCGATTTCGCAATGCAAGTTTTACTAGGCCAAATCTCAGGAGTCTGAGGACTTGACAGGGATGTGCTGGAATGATATGGACTTAATCCCATTTTCTAGCTCCAGGTGTTCTTAAAAGGCTAAGGACGGTGACTAACAGCTTTTACTGGTGGATGTGGACAGATGTTGCATCATTTCCATAGAAGACTGGGATTTCCCTGGTGTTGTTCATCCTATTATTTCCTGATATTAGGCAGCATTATTTTTGTATTTCATGTCACCCTTCCTATCTGCACTTTGCCCCTATGGCAATATCCAGCAACAACCATGAAGTCTTTTGGAAAACTCTTCTTGTATTGTCAAATGAAGTTACACAGCCCCTTTTCTGAACCAGTAAAATAACCTTATCACAGTTATGACCCAAGCCTTAACCCAAGATTATCACAACCTTATATTTGTTGCCAGCAATGTACCTTTTATACAGTTTGTGACAGTTCATTGCTTGTTTAACTAGATGGCATTGCAAAAGTTGGCCTTCCACGTTGCGAATCTTCTTAGTGCCAAACATTTATAGATGGCCTCAGAAACATGAGATTCCACATCTGCTAGCTACGCAACATTGAGTTAAACAGTTTTTCTGGAGAACCGTGCATCAAATCCATGTTAATGATGGCGACATTACCTTAAGACATTAGCAGTTTTGGTAGGTAATGGATGGTAACTTCTTGTCCAGTAGGTCTCGACACTTTATCTGGTGTACGACTTTATTTTTTCAACTCTGTTTTATAATATTCATAAGTAAACTTTATGTGGAAAGTTTCTCCTAAAAAAAATTAAATTTAGAAGCCATGTCAGTGAAACTAATACAATAAAACATCTATTGGAATATGCAGGAATGCACGCCATAGCAGGCTCGTTCATGTTCAATTATCATGTGGAAAAGGTTGCGCATAGTCAAATTCATTATATGTAGCTATCAACCCTCCATACAAATGATTAGACTTGTAACAACTTGCCAATGGATAAATGAATGAACACAAGTAAGGTTTTTCTGATGTGATTTTTCCACAAGCAGATTTTTCTTTATTAATAGTAATTTGTGTCACAGACGAGATTTTATTAACTTTTTTCCTTTTATTAAATCTACTATTTAAATGTTACTTTAAATATGATATGCTATTCTAAATATTTCTTAAAGATTGGGGGAAGAGCTCAAAAGATTGGGATAAAAGACCTTAAATACACTTATAAAGAAGGAGAATGTTTTTTTATAAATCCAATAAACAGATTAATTAAACGTGATTACTAAGAACTGAAGATCAAAATAACCTGAATTCTGTCTGCAAATGACTTAATGTAGGATGATGAAACTTCCCTTGATGTTCCATAGAAATATTATTAACTTGTGCTAGAAGTTCTTCATAGTTCATATAACGTCCAGAGCCCATTATACACGCCTTCTCATAGCTGTATCTAAGTTAAGGAAATTGGTGTAACAATCAGAGGTTAGAAGCAACAGCATTACTGTATTAAATATATATCTTCTTTAAAGTTCTTTCCAAATTTCATATAACTAATATTTCACAAAAGCCATCGTTCTGCTTTTTGAAGTTCTGAATTTCACAATTAAAATAACAATAATAAGATCTAATAACAATAGCAACAATGTATATACACTGAAGTTATCAATGATCTCAATGGCCTAAAAACAACAAATAATAATCCATATCCTTCAACAAAAACAAACATTTTTGATACCAATTATTTACATTTATCATTTTTATTCTGCATTAAGTACTGGAAATAATACAAGGTGTTTCTAACTGAATAACCTTTATCCTTGTTGATGCAGAGATAGCTCTGTATTGTGCAAGTCTCTATTATGTATCTGATGTGCTTATCCTTAATTTTGAATAGAATCTCCATGATGTGATCGGGATTATGGGTTTAAGTAAAGCAATGTTCTGCCCATTCTGATACTTTTGCTTTTTTATTTCTAAATATGTTTCTGTATCCTCTCCTTCAAAGTCCTACCTGAATTTCCAAAATAGATTTTTTGGCAATTCCTAAATTTCAATTTGTAAACGATACCCACTGCATTCCATATGTCAGTTTCACTTTCACTTTTCTTCCTTAATAAAGATTTTAAATTTTTACCTTTTGTGTTTATTATCCTAATTTCATTCTCTTTGCACATATTTCTTATTTCTTTGTTAATTTTAAGATCTTGTTATACGATATCTTGCTTGCGTCTTTAATTATTCTTTCTTTTTTGAAAAATCCTTAATACATTTATTGATAAAACCTTCTGGGTATTCATTTAAAATCAATTTCTGTCTAAAAACTTTAATCTTTTTATCCCATTCTTCCTTCCTCATTGCATTCTCAGTTATTTGATTTAAGATATTTATTATCACTTAATTCAGATAACTGAGAATACAATGATATGGTTTCTTATGCAGGAAATTACTCATTTCTAGTCATAAACTTGATCATAGAACAAAACAAGAACAAATCACTCTCCTAATAACTGTTCGAGGTAAAATATATAACTAAAATATATTATGAGAGTAATTAATAAATAATTAAGAGTAATTATGAAAAGTTACAAACTTTGAAATTTTACAAAACTGAAATATTTCATTAAAGGATACAAATCCATCATTTCCAATCGAGCACATGTAAAATGTGACAGCTGACTGCATAAATGAGCAAGTAATTGTTCCGATGAGCCGTCTGCAGCCACTTTTCCAATTTCTTCTATTTTCAAAAGATCAGTTCGTACATTTTCATAGAGTGATTTCAATGAGCTCTAAAACAAAATAAATAAACAAATAATTGCTACTTTGCTTAACAAAATATACTTTATTTCAATCTAAGTATAAAAATATCAATGCTTAAACTTCCTATAAACACATTTTTTTTTTTTTTTAAATATTAAAAAAAAATGGAATGGTGTAGAACTCAAAACTAACTAATAACTCACTATTATTTAGTTTCAAAATGCCTTTTGTTATAAATTCTGTTTTCTGTTATAAATTCTTGCCAATTTAAATATTAATAAAATTAACTTGAAATTTAATCCTTTATGGATGGATATTTTGAGCGAGTCTTTCTGAGCGGGAAACAAAAAAACAGGAAAAATAAACAATTTTTCAAATTTTTGAAATGTAGCTTGTCCTTTCCTCCCCAGGTTGTTGTGTCAATAAGCTGCTCCTGGTCTCTAGAGCACAATGTATAAAGTGTGTCTGTAAACAATGCCGCATAGGCATCTCCAGGATTTTGATTGGGGGAGTTATGATGGTCATTGTAAGTCATTCAACCAAAATAAAATTGAGTCTTCTCTCTGATGGGGGGAGGGGATTTACAGACCTATTAATCACCTTTCCAAGCAACAAAAAGAGGTCCAAAAAATCCTACTTTTCTTCCATTTTTGGATACAACTGAGGGGGAGGGGGTCTGACCCTATTAACCCCCTCCGCTCAGTACGCCACTGCATGACCATCCTTAAAGGGTTAAACAAAGAAGAAGTCTTTATAGCCATCAGACAAAAAATGGGATATAAAATTTAAGAACATATTCACAGTTTCAAGAGTGAAAATCTTAGAAACTCAAAAGACTGAAGATAATGTTGAAGATTTTAATGATGAAAAGAATATAGTAAGTTACTCTCATTTCTTAATATCTGTAAAACTGTATAAAAATAAGTATCATACTATATCTGAAGTATTTTATTCTTTCAAACAAACAAAAATATGATTATTTATAAATCAACCAACAAATTTTATAGAAGGAAAACTTTATATTACTATGAAATCATTCCTGATAGACAACTTTTCACCATTATGATGAGACACTTGTCAATGTTTATTAAGAATTTATCAACCCTGATCATAAACAAAAAGTCTTTGTTATTTCAACTACATTCACATTTGATATCTTCATTGTTGAACTGATACAACTCTTTCCACTGGAATTTCACAAGAAAGTTTATTTGCCTCAGATACTTGGATACAGTCATGTATTATAAAAGGATCGTATCATAATTCAGAAGACACGACATTTTTTTTTTTGGCTGACCTCTTATATTTTTTTTTCCTTAATGTTGCATTGTTTTTATTAACATTACTAGTGCCTCCGTTCCACCAGTTACACTTCGATAGAAGACCAAGTGGATTATGTTATTAAACTAAAATAGCACATCTGCTGCTTTATAGAGGATTCAAAAAAATAAGACCCGAACACCACCACATCTCTCCAACAATTATGTCATCAACATTTGAATTTTCATCAAATCCTCATCTTGTTTACAGAACTTGCAAACATTTTCTCTGATCTGTATTTTACTAACTATAACATCTGGGTTATTACTATGAAGATAACATTTATCAAAATCAAAAAAAAAAAACTATCCACAAAAGATCCTACAAGTGGCCATTAAGTAATGTTTCAGCACAGTTACTAATTGATACTTAGCTGCTAGAAGCAAGTACTGATAAAGATTCCAACCTAATACAAAGACTGTCATTTCTATTTGGGGAGAAACATAGTATTTTCTTAACTAAAAGTAGAAATTCACGCAAAGTAATGAAGTAAACTCAATGAATAGTCTTTTGTCTTTTTTTTAATGCCTGTATTTAGGCATAGTATTAGGCGACTTTCTGATGACAAGTCAAATATTTGCCTTTCTAGCAACCATCACCTATCAGTAGGTAAGGCAGTCACACATCATTTACGCTTGAAATATCTTTGCTTTATTAAATAGTTTATGCTATCCAATGATCAATGAAGCAGCAGTAATAAATAAGTTGCTGATTCACTTTGTGATTTCTATTTTTCTTATGAGGATAGTTTGAAAAGTATGATATACAAAGCAAGTTTTTTTTTTTTTAGAAAAAATCAATTTTATTTCTCAACATAGTCTTCTTCGAGGGCCCAGCTACTTTTCAATTTTTTCATTCACTCAAAAAAGTCAGTTTTGTCAAACTCTGTAAATAGTCATTGACAACATCCTCATTCGAAGAAAATTTCTTCCTACCGAGACAAATTTTTAACTTTGGGAACAGGTATAAGTCACACGGGGCCAAGTCCGCGAAATGCAGTGGATGAGTAATCAATTCGAAGCACAATTTGTGCAATTTTGCCATTGTGACGGTCGATTTGTGAGACGGCACTAAATCCTGATGAAAGAGCACTTGCATGCATCAGTAGTCGATTTGGACAGATGGCTGTCAAACGTTACCTATGTAACACACACAACTAAAAATCGACACAAGCTCATCTAAAGGATAGAACAAAACGGCATGGAATGGTTTCTTCCTAGTGCTGCCACCTATGTGTGATTAACCATACTTATCAAACGACCCTTGTACATAACTCAAGGCACAGCATTCAGTGCCTTAAAAATTAAAAATATATCAAGATATTTTAATAATAGATGTACTTAAACCTTCTGTTTGGGAGGGATGAGAAAAAGGTTAACATTAAGAACTTAAAGATTATGTAGTCACTCCAAAACTCTAAGGCAGAAAAATGCCTCTTTATAAAATTACAAATCCATGGGAAGATTATGTACAGCTTAATGTGTTAAATTTGAATGTACGTACGTATGAATTGGTAAGAATATAAAAAGTTAACTTACATCTTTCCTTAAAAATCCTTTGGGTACTAAAAATATTAAACCCATATAGGTTTTTTCAGCAATACTTAATTGTGATAAACTGCTCAATAGACAACACCATGTTGAAGTTGTTGCTTTGCTGATTTCTTTGTCCTGAAAGAGATAATCACAAGATTAATATTAAAATGTAAGCTAAAACTTCACATACGCTTTTTTGACATTACTGAATTTAACAGTTTTCATAGAAACTTTATTTTATCATTTAAAAAAAAATAAAATTAATTACACACAGACAAAATTAAAATATTCTCTTCTTTTTCCAATATTTTTCTGGGTAGGGGGGGGCATTTTTCAGCTCAATATTATATATAAGGTGTCATTTTTCAGCTCAATATTATATACATGGGGGATATTTTTCAGGTCAAAAATATTATACATAAGGGGGGCATTTTTCAGCTCAATATTATATATAAGGGGGAGGATATTTTTCAGCTCAATATTATATATAGATTATAATTGTGATGGGTGTGCCACTTCCCAAAGATATTTTAAAAGCTATTGCCAGCTGAAAGAAAACAGACAAACGCACAAGAAAGGAACTAAACATCCATGATGGTACTGGAATTTGAACCCAAGTTCAAGTGCAGCAGTCTTATGGCAGGTTGCCACTTTGACCACAAGGCTGTGCCTGAATGGAATAAATTAAAATATAATACGCATAAAAAAAAAAAAAAAAATGTTCCAGCTCCTATTAATTGAGGTTTAATAATTACGTCTGCTTTAATTTTATTTTTTTTTACTACACCTGTAAAAACTTTTTAAACAATATTTACATGAGCATTATTTATATATACCTAACATAGAAACATTTTGTCCACTAAAATATTAGGTACTGATTTTTTTAACGTATTTATTCTTTTGAAAATAAAATGCAAATACAACTTCATTGATATGTTTATGTAAAAAAAAAATCTTTTTGTAAACTGCTCAATAAAATAAAGGTTCTATGGTTTACAAAGTTATTGGTGCCTAACGAAATACAGAAGTGCTGGGAAAACACACAGGATGGTAAAATGATAGTGTCCCTTATATGATAGTGACAGACAGTCCAAAGTCCCTGAATGCTACCTTAAACCTCCATTTTGTGCTGTTCCAACTTATTCACTGAAAATGGAGTGGACATAGAACTCCAAAACAGTTTAAAATACAAGAATATTTTCTTCAATATAAAAATCCAATTTGTTTTCTGAAATATGATTTAGAAGATTTATAGTTCACAAATCTTTCTTCACGCATGTTAAGATATTGTTATATTACTATTTAACATTAAACATTAAAAAAATAATAATAACAAACAAATAAATAAAATAAAAAAGGGACAGCAAATTTGTTTACAAACTCCGTCACATAACCCACTAAGGAGATGTGTAGCTATCTTAACAAACTGAAAAATACTTAATGTGTAAACAATTAATAAGCTAATAAATAACGAAAAAGAATACATCTGCACAATACTTGTAAGTAGATACAAATAAGACAAATTAAAAACCGAAATTCTTAATCCAAGTCAAATCAGCTCCTCATCCACATGGCCCTAGAGAAGTATTTTTTCAAAATTAAATTACTAAACAAAAATTTGATTATAAATTTTCACTGTAAATTATTAGTTTTGTATAAAACCAGCCTAAGAAAAATACTAATCCAAGTAATAAAGTGTAAAACAAGTTTAATAATCAGTGCAGAACCAAAAGATCCAAAGTTTATTTTTAAACCAAATCTGTTTTCCATTATCATTTCTAAAGGTAGTCAAAGCTTCAGTGATTAAAATTAAAATTTAGAAACTAAATTAATAATAACTCACTAAAAATTCATTGAAATTTAAGAGGATCTAGTGGTTCACAAATTTATTTTTACTTAGAAGATTTTCTATGATCTAATACTAGCCTACTGAATTTATTTATTTATTACTTTCATAATAAACAGAAGAGTTACATGATGTCAAAATATTAACGAATATGTATTCTCTGAAAAAGAAAAAATTAAAAGAAAGAAAATGGAAATGCAAAAAGATTTAACTAAAGAATAAGCAACAGTATCAATATGTCTGCAGGCATATAGGCTCGTTTTAGCTTTATTCTGGCAAAAATTATAAATATTTATATGTCACATCCCTTCATAAATACGTATATTTAATTGAATTTCAAAACACAATTTTCAAAACCAACCTTATTTTTAATTTTGACATTCCTAAAGACATAAGAATATTTATTTATAGTAAAATACTTTTCCTCTGGAATCAGGAAACAATAGGAAAAAAATTCACAAAAACATACTGAGAGCAGGATCTTACATAACTATTAAGTAGGTTACAGAATAAAAAAATGCTGTATATTTATATAAGGACATCATTCTTTTTTTTTTTTTTGGCATTTGCATAATGGTTGCAGTTTCAGCATATTACAATAAGCGATGGAGAAGTGATGTTATGTTATTTCAGATTTGTTTATGGTATTCGGTAATATATGCTGTTGTCTGAATTGGGAACAATGATAGTGGATGACCCCTAATCAGGGAAAATAAAGCCAAGACATTAGTAGGACAAGTAAGTTCCAGCAGGCAGCTGAAAACACCTGTAGAATATTCCCGACACTGCTCATCATTGAATGCCATTTTATAATGTCAATCATAAGAGAAGGATTTCCTTTTTAAGGTAAGACAGCTTACATTTACTAATACTCTGTTTTTATTTATTCAAATGCAACTGACAAATGCGTTTCAGCTCTTATGCTACTTTTAAATGCTTCTCATTATTATGTACGTTTGAGTCCAGAAGGAGGAACCTCTACTGACCACGTATTCCTTGGCTCTATCGTAGCCGAATTGACTTAGAATTAGGAAGAAATTCTCGATGTGCCTCTGTTCTCTCGCTGGGCTGTCTAAATTGTCCTCCATTTCGGGGAATGAAGGAGAATCAGATTGTTTTTTGGTCTTGAATAAGCAGAGCCAGTCCATTTTCCGCCATTTTGCCCTTGGCATGAAAAATCGATAAGAGTCCAGGAAGGAGCAAGTGATCGATCAACGAACTCGGAAGGAGTTTATATGCAGATACTTCAAACCAACATCTAACAGAAAAAATAAATTACACTAATTTAAATAAATTATGAAATTATAATGTAACTCTAAAATTTCATTAAAACCTCTACGTGCAAAATTTTTGCTTCAAATTAATTTAAATAAGCTATTTGGTATGTTGAAAGCTAAAAAGAAATAAAGTTCGGAGGAACTTGAAGCCTTCTTTCCAAAATTGTTATATCTTTAGAATTTTTGTTTTATTTTTTAGAATGGCGAAAACGAAAAGCCAACATTTATATTCCAATTCTAAAATCTGAATAACAAATTTTCCATTTCTGATAAAAAATGAGTTAATTCCGATTATTTCCTTGAATTGCCTAAATCGGATTAATTTCAATCTTTCCAAACCACGCGCAACGTATTAGCTAAAAGTATTTAATGTTCACTGTGTAAGACAATGAGGTATTAACAGAAATGGGTTAGAAATTCATTACTTATATTCCAATACTTTAATATGGGAATTTTTATCGCTTTCTCACACTGATTTCTTACCAAGAACCCATTTGGGAAAGATTTTAAATATGAAATTTGGATCGTTCTTGTCCTCAAACGTGGATATCATATTTTAAGAAGATCCACCATTAGTTTAAATGTTATTAGGATACATATTCACCCATCATACTATTAATAGGCAAAAACCGGATGTTGGTTTGACATTAAAGTGGAGAGAGCGGAGAGACAATATTTTAAAGACCAGCAGTAGTCCAGTGGTTAGAGTTCCTGACTGCGCGAACGGAGGTTCTTAGTTCAAATCCTATGCAAGGCGAAAAAAAAAAAGATAATTTGACTTTCTCAGCAAGGGAAAAAGCAAATAGGTCGAATGCAGCAGGGTTATACATTTTATTCCTTTTAAAAATGAGCTTAAAACATCTTTTTCAATCTTGTGTTTTTGAAAAATTTCACGATATTTCAAAAATGTGGTACAGTAGAACCCCGCTATTCCGAAAATCCGCCTATTCCGAACAGATTCAGAAAAAATACCGATTTTTTTAACTTAAAAATAGGAGAAATTAAAAAGACGTTCATGAAAAAACGTACATTTATTGCTATACAAAGAAGTTAAATAGAGACATACATTACATAGAGACATGTTTTTTTGCCGTTTTTCAAGAGTTTTTTCACTTGAAGCAGAACAAAACTGCTCAATTTTAACGCGATTCTTTTTCCAGTCACTAATCGTTGCTTTTCCGACACCATATTCGAGTGATAATTTAGTAGCACTTTCTCCCTTATCCAGTCTTTTTAACACTTCAAGTTTTTCTTTTAAAGTACACGAAGAACGACTTCGTTTACTTGCCATGTTTAATGTTTAACAGCGGAAATGCAGTAACCCGATAGTAATTCTTGGATCGCGGGAGGGAGAGAGGGGGGGGGTGATGAGTCGTCGAAAGTCACTGCCCTTCCCTTCCGACTTTCACTGAATCTATTCCCACGAGCCGATCAGCGCTATATAGAGCCGACACTATCAGACGTCACCGCACTTAATTTACGCCTTAACAAGTCATGATTTTATTCATGAAATCCGCCTATTCCGAATTTTCCCTAAACCGAACATTGTTCGGTCCCAATTAGTTCGGAATAGCGGGGTTCTACTGTATTTGTTTTACTTCCGTGAATATTTCGCGGGTTGCAACTAGTTTATACTAATTGAATTAAGAGCGTTCACTTCCTATTGGATAGTAGTTTAAAAAAATAAAGTAGAACAATTGAAATAAATTTTAGAATAATAATGTTATTCTATAATTCATAAATATTCTTTATTGACATTTATTTTACTTCAAAATAATCGATGTTTGAATAAATTATTTAAATTGCTGAAAACCACACAAAAAAGAATATGTTTTTTTATCTCTTTCCGTCCTTTATTTCAAAACTACGCGAAATCATGGAACTTTTGAAGTGCTTAGGTGTTACTGGTGTAATACTAACGCACGTGTGAGCCTGATTGTTTAAAGACCTGCGGTGTCGTCTTAGGGTTAATTAGAGAAAAGATACAATTTTGTTTTTTTCACATGGCTTGTCGTTAACCTTCCAAGATAGAATCTGGAAAGACAGAAGTGAAATCCACGGGGTAAAAAATCAAACTTGAAGCTTAATGAAATGTTGTATGAGGTATTTTTTAAGTTTTTAAATTGAATGATTAAATAAACATTTTTATGCCTGTGTCTAAAAAAGTAATATTTCAATAATGGCAAAAAATGCATCCTTTCTTCGTCGAATAACAAAATACATGATTTTTGTTTATTTAGATTTAATGAGAGAATAAATAAAAGAAGGAAAAAAACAAAACGTCAATGTCTTCCGTCATTGAGCGTTGGTATTTAGACATTAGACCAGTAGTTCTTGCGGTACTGGGCATACTCTGATAATAACACGATGTGGCAGTTTGTTTGTGTTTGTTGTTGCTTGTTTGTTTTTGTTTTTTCATCAAAAAAAACAGATAAAAATCGAAAGATCAGATATGGTTTTGATTGGATATGATGATTTCAACATTTTATCAATAATTAACTGAGCATTACTATTCCACTTCAACAGTTATATCCTGTGTTTGTCCATTTGTCTGTTTATACATGTTTATACACAGACATGTTTATACATGTTTGCATCACGTTAAAACGGTTGGAAAGATTCGTATCAAATTTGGTACGTAAAATATTTATGGTCCAACTTAACAAAAGCACGAATATTTTGGTTTCTATTCTCTCTCCCCTAGAGCTTCATATTCAGACCCCACTATGCAGTGGACCGCATACCCAGTAACAAGCATTGCAGACGTACAACTTTGCAATATTTCCAGCTTTCACCAATTTGGATTGATTGGAAAAGTTGGTTGCAATTATAGGCAATTAACAAAATAGGCCTAATTTCTGCCATTGATAGCATTAAAATAAACTGATAATTATTTTACTTAGTGAAAAATATTACAATGATAAAAAAAGCCAAACTAAAGATTTATTGTTTACAAATGAAATAAAAAATGACAATTGAATGCATAAAAGTGTAATGCATTTTACATTTAGTATTTCCTGCAACGCATGCGTAGAAGATAATGTTTCCTGATTTTTCAGTATTTCATCGTTTCCTTAGGCTGTTCTTATATTGATGCCCTGAACAAACGTAGACTCTTGTAAATAAGCTTATTCAAAAGTGCTAATTATCTTAAGGAGGGGGTTGGATGGTCAGTTAAGAGAACTATGGCCTATCCCGAAATTTTGAAGACCAATTCTTTTTTTTTTTTTTTTTTCGATTGTTGGAGATAGGCTCTCTAACTCGGCCCATCCCGAAATAAAATCCTACCTACATCCCTGCACTCACTCTGCCTGATTCACAACCTATTACAGTTGCTGTCACCAGGAGAAAGTTCACCATATAACGAAATGACTATTCCCTTAATCATGCCTGGAAGTTCACATGACAGTAATTATTCAAAATATGAATAAAACAACTCGATTAATAAGTAAAACTAACAATTAAAAAATAAAGTTAGTATTTGAATTTATATTAGTGTGGACACACCCGAGATATGAGGAATTGCAATAATGTACAACACAGCTTATTTTTTACATTCATTCACGAATAGATTTACAACCGTTCAGCTTTTCAACATGTCGCCATCTAAAATGTTCCAGCCTCTAGCCAATTCTTATTAGTCTATATTAATTCATTATCTCTTCGTATAATATTTGTATACATGTAAATTGAAAGTAAAACAAAACAAACAAACAATATTTTGTTTCATTCTCAAAAATTGAAAGATCCTGCGGATTCCTGTGAGTTCGCTACGGCACTTATTTTTTGAGAACCACTGGTTTAGATAAAAAAAAGATTCCCCAGAATTCTTCATTTCTTCTCGATTACGTTAAGAGGAAACCTGTCAAATTTATAAAAATTCGTCATTGTCTAGTAAGTCCTGGTTAAACTTGAACGATCTAAAAAACAAGTAATGGATCGTGGACTACTATCGATCGGCCTGTAGTGTCAATGGTTGTGCAAAAGAGGCTGCGCGTTAATTTAAGAGCCGTTCAATCATGGGAATTCGTTTCGAGCAACATGAAAGAATGGAAGATCCAATAAGTGCAAGTGTGTAATCTGATTTTCCACTTACATCTGTTGCTCCTACGGGAAAAATCTTCCTTTATGAGACCATCTTCCGTCAGCAACTTGGAAAGCCTGAGAAGGAGTGGAGAGGAAAGAAAGTTTACATTAGACATTTATTAATAACTCCTAAGATATTAAAACAGAGCATTAAAAGAGTCTTTGATGTTATTCTTTTTTTATTAAGGGAAAAGTGAAAGAAATTGCAATAAAAACATTGTATAAGGCTTCTAATTCCAACGGAAAACACAAGAAAATTATTGTAAACAAGTTGAAAGTGATATGTTATACTCTCAGTTTGAACGTTAGCAATTAGTAATTAACGATTTCTTATTAAAACAAAAGAACAAAACTCATTACAGCAACATAGAAGATTAATCAATCAGTCAGTAATAATAATAAAACATCCGACTGTATATTATAGTTTTCTTGACTTTATATTTAAAGCAAAGTTTTATATTTAAATACAGTGAAATTTTTGAGAACCGAAGAGGTTCACACTGACATCTAGTGGCAAAAAAAAGAAGCCTATTAAGGTTGATCGTCGATTGAGTTGTTACGTTATCGCTTTTCTTTGTATAAATATACTTTTTTATCAAATATTTTTTGTTTCAATTGTGTGTATACTAGGTATATTCTCAGCTCATGTAGTGGGGATTGAACATGCAGCGCTGGGAACGGGGAAAAGGAATGAAAACCAGAATAATCGTGCTCTTATTTTTAAATTGAACCGTAAAAAAGCAATGTACCAAATTTTTTAGCAAATCCGCCCAGCCGTTTTAATGTGATACTCGTACAAACAGAGAAAACGAGCAAGTGGACTTATCAATAATAATTTCTGATCGCGGTGCTGAGAAGATCAATTTCAAATTGAAAACTAAAAAAAGAAAAAAAAAAAAAAACATGTTCAAACATGCCAGGGGTATCATGAATCGTGGTACACATATTCGCAATGCGGTCACTCAATGTTTGTACATTGGGAACCGATGTAACCTAGACTAGCGTTTTCAGATAGCCCAAGAGAAAAAAGTCAGGGAGAGCGTGTAAGCCAAGTTTTGGATCTTCCTCTGCCACTTCGGACATCTCATCTTAAGTAGGGCGAACACGATAAAGCAAAAGCCGTTTTCGACGGACAACCAGGTCGCATGTCAACCTTGTCTGACAGGTTTTCGACGGACCGTTGCTTGCCCAACAAGTTGGTCGACTGGTTCTATTTTGCTCAATCAAGACATTTGGTCGGGCGAAAAATAACCAATCACAGTGAAGCATTCGTAGAAATGGCATCACTTCAAATTGTGCCCACTTCAGCTCGACGGAGAGCTAATACAAAATTATTATCACAGTATTGAGATTATCTTTAAAAAATAAATAAAGTTTATACTTAAATGCATTAATTTTATGCGTCAGAATTTATCAGAGAGTTTTTAAAAACCAGATTTTTTCATAATTGCACAGTATCGACTGTGTTCGCATGGAGTTCTGGAATAGCCGATCGCTCGCTAGTTAAAGAATTGAAGAATTAATCCTAATAAACCTAAGAAATTCAAAAAGAAAATATCCCAGTATGTATTTGCTAAATTTCTGTTAATTTCTGAATGTGAATTTTGCCATATTAAATTTTGCCAAATTCAAAACTTTAAAATTATTTTCGCTGTTTGATTCATAGATGAAAAACAGAAACAATATCATTCAATATCGTTCGAAATTCTTTCTTCAAAATGTTTTCTAGCGTATTTTGATGCATACAATTACTAGATTCAGAGTAAAGATTATTTCCTGTCGAATGATGATCTTTCTTATTACAATAACCAGGGGCGGTCTGGCATAATTGGGGGCCCTCGGCTGGAAACGAATTTGGGACCCTTTAAGGCTTTACCATTTCTCTGGCGAACGTAACCAGTACATGATTTACCGGGGAGGAGGCAGAGACGACGCTAGGAGGGTGCGGGGCCCTAAGATGAATTTTGCGGGGCCCTTGACTTACTTGACAACCAAAAAAAAAAAAGGGCAATCCTATCTTAACAACCAAAAAAACAAAAAACAAAAAGGGCAATCGGGAGCCCCCCCTAGGCTCGGGGCCGTCGGCGATCGGCGACCTGGCCAGACCTGACAATAACAGCTTTTTGTTGGTTTTCAGTGCAGTGGAATTGAGATATTCAGGGAAGCAAACTACGAATGATGTCAGCAGTGACGTATTTCAATTCTGTGCTTTTATTGGTTGGATTCCCGAAAGACATGCGTTGAATGTCCTGCCGTGTTCTTCCCTGGAAGTCGCATCAAACACGTTTCCGCCAGACATGTCCCTTCAAAACGCACGACCGGAATGAATCGTGTTCGCCTAGCTTAGTGGCTGTACCACAGCCTTTGTACGTGTTAATCATTTTACAACATCTGAATACAGCATTTCCGCATCCATGTTCATAATTATGGACTTTTTCCTTTTTTTGCTATATTTCAAGTTTGGCCAACCATTTCAGGACCACGCTGTATATTCACTGGAAATTTTAATTTTAATTTTCTACTCTAATCTCTCATTTTTTATTTCAATAGAAATGTTAGCGAGCTATTGTAAAAAAAAAATGTTATCTCGGAATGCAACAAGATTCCAATTTTCGTAACAAAGTAAAAACCATATTTTTTGCGTATTTTTTTATTTTACTAGTGAATTATGAGGGGCGATTGTAAGCTAGTTTATGGTAATACCATGTAATTTATAATTAAAAATCATCACTGGAAAGTTAGAATATTGGAAATTGTTATTATTGTTTTTTTAAGCGACGAAACATAATGTAAAGGAAAAGAGCTCTTATGAAAAGTTCTGTCCGTTTGTCTGTTCTCCACCATTTCTACAGCCCAAATTATAAGATAGACATGAGTTATTGGAAAGCTTATAACTTGTGGAGCTGGGAAAAAATACGATTCTGGTCTGAGGTCACTTCCTGTCTCACAGGAAGTGAAAGTGGCCGAAAAGGAAATACGTCATCATTTCTAACCAGAAGCAGAAAACCAGAAGTCGGATAGACATTTTATATATTATGAGATCCTTATGACTTGTAAAGGTGAGGGAAAATAAGACTTCCGGTCCTGTTTCTCATAAGGAAGTGGCAAAACTGAAACATGTAGGAGTCGCTGTGGTTTCATACTCCAGTTGTATGTAATATAAAACCAGTTGTATCGCTTGTTTTTTTCTGTAAAATTTAATTTTAGTATTAAATCATTCTTAAGAAACTCATTTTATATTGTTCATATAAAAATACCAATCATTTTTAAAATGTAAAGAATTTGATTTTTAATAATGAATTTTGTATGGTTTATAAGTGATGTATCGCACGAAAAGAAATAACAAATATAACAGATCTATAAAGTAACATCCTGACTGAAAAGAACATTCAGACAGCCCTCGTTTTACGATGGTTCTATTTACGACGATTCAGATTTACGCCGGTTTAGAATTTAGGCCAAAATGAGGAAAAATATTCTTAAAAAAAATAAAAAAATCGAAAAAAGAAAACTTTCCCGAGCGAAAATGCAGCCATAATCGGTGAATGCAGTCAACTTTAACAGCAGTACTTAGTCTCCGCCCACTCGGACCACGTGACTCCTTCCCTCTTCGCTTTTGTTTCGTTCAGTCATCCGCGTTGATTGCCTGTGAATGCTTTGTTAAATACGTATTACAATTAATGGTAATAAAAGTTTTTAAAAATACATTGCAACTTGGATAATTCGAAGCTGAAGGGACCACTACAAAACTTCGAATTATCCAAGACTTCGAATTAAACAAGTTACATCTTTTAACTTTAATTTCAGGTCCACTGAATGCTTGAAAAGATTATTCTGTCAATAAGTAAATAATTTTCAGTACATATTACATTCAATATAGAAAATAATAGTTTTTCAAAAAATTGTGCAATGTCTGATTATTTTGTAGAATTCAGTCGCTTAAGGTTAGCAAAATCATCAAGCATATTAGTGAACGGAAAACAGCTTCACTTACGTTGGTTTGTCCTTCAATGTATCGACGAAATTCGGCGCTATCCCGTACTCGTTGGCGATTTGGCATTTCTTCTTCACACCCTTTTCCACCTCGCGAATGATGGCGATCTTTTCAGCGAACGCTAAATTCTTGTACACGCGTGGTTTACTGAAAGACATGGTGACACTGACAGCAGGAAGCTCGAATGGCGTCTGAAGCGTCACGTGTCGAACGGTGGCGGGAAGGGGATTTCAGTTGTCACGTGTCGAATTTCTTAACGATGAAACACCGAAAAGTCGTTATGGTTTGAAATTTTTTATAAAAAACTTCGAATTATCCACGATTTTTTAACATTGATTTAATAAGAAATTCAAGGGACCAAGAGAAATCTTCGAATTAACCACGATTTCGAATTAAAGACGTTCGAATTATCCCAGTTGCACTGTAAATGTGCCCATGTCTCGTAAAAGTAATATACCCTGACACACTGTATGCATGTAATAATTAAGTTATTATTTTATATTAATTTAGTAGGTATATGAAAATACGTAAATGTTTTACATTAATTTTAGTCGTAAAAACTTTTATTAGCATGGTTTAATTAAATAAAAAACAATATATTTTTGAATGTGTGGAATGCATCTACCATGTTTACCAATTATACAATTGGTTCGTCTTACTGTCGATTTGATTTACGACGCCGCTGTAGGAACGCAACACCGGCGTAAAACGAGGACTGCCTGTATTTCAGATACCAAATCTAAGAAAGGGATTTTTTTTTTCAGAAAGAAGAGATTTCTGAGACTTCGATATTAATATAGACCTAAATAACTTTTTATTTTAACAAATAGCATATTATAACATTTACTGAACCTTATTCTTATTTAGCAGACTTGAAACCTTTTACTATTATTATAAACGGTAAATTACTACATCAGAATGTAAAATAAGTTTTGATTAGTTCTTTCACCAACACTTTAATGCTAATTACATTCATATTATTAAAATGTTTATTATAGTAACCTTATATTTTAAAATAAGAATTATAAGAATATAAGGTCCTTATTATAAATAAGGCTTAGACAATAAGAGTCTTCTATGAAATTTCTTTATAAGATTCATATTATAAAATAGGAAGCTTACTTATTACAATGTAGTAAAATAGTAGTAGTAAGCTTTTATTAATATTTATTACTATTATATCTGTGATTAAGTTAAAGTTGCGATCAGGCCCAGGGGACCGCGCAATGCTGCTGGAGGGTAGGCTCCAGTGTTCAGAACCTACGGGACAAAGTTGAGGACGGGGGGTCGGCCCGTCGCTCGCCCGCCTTTAACTCCCGGGAAAGAAACCCGGTACCCATTCTATAGAGGGCTGGGTAGACCATAGGGCCCGTTGGAGGAGAAAGAAGCGTGGAAAAATTCCCGTCCTCCGCCGAGGCCGGGAATCGAACCAGTCACCTCCAACCCGCAGCCAAGCGCCCTTACCCACTCGGCTACCGGGCCCACACTATCTGTGATTGAATCAGGAAATTACGATGAAGAGTCACCAGCTAAATGAAGTTGATTATATATTGAAAGACAGAAAGGTGTAATTTAGGAATCTTAAATCGTGGTAAGATCTTCTACATTTTCCTTATTTGATTTCATCGGGAAAAAAACCAGATAACCAGATTGGTTATTGTAATATCCACAAAGCTTCAGGAATGTCGTATAAAGGCTAGGTTCTATCACTCTGTTCATTTAAACGTTCTCTGTTCATGCCTTGCAGTATTCTACAGTATAGCTTAAGATACAGTATCGATTCTAAGACAACGGCGTTCTTATTACTTACAAACGAAAGCAACGTCGAATATCTCAAAATCTGTAGGGCGATGGTCCCAAAACTTATATATATTTATATATATATATATATATATTTGAAGTATTTCAGGTGTACTTTCATCTCACAAAAGGGCATTGAGATTTGAAAGATACAGGGTGTGCTCTCTCCGTGTTAGATAAATATTTTAAGAGGCAAGATAACTGCTTACTAATGTGGATGCATTTAACTAAGCGTATTACCCACAGTCTGTTTCCTAAAATTAACTGTTTAACCAACACGACTTCATTCCAGAGTCTAGTAAATAAAAATAACATTCAGTGAACGTTTAGCGGTAATTTGTAAAGGTTGGATTTGAATAACTTGAATTGCAGAGTCCACTTTTGTTACTGATTTATTTCTTTCTTTCTGATTTCTGTTTGCAAATAACAGAATATTTTCATATTAAGTTTATTAAGAACTTGATGGTAAAAAATCTAATTTTCACATCATCAGCATTTTCATTCTTATCTAATAAACACCCACGCGATAGACACTCCGTAATATATTAAATAAATTATAGTATTAAAAAATCATTATTTTTACATTCATTCACCAGCAGTTTGCAACAGGTTTTTAACAATAGATCTCACTGAGATTCGTTCCTCGAATGATTAATTCATTACTAATTGCCACGCCCCTTTTACAAACGTTCACGAAGTCAACCTTACAAGAGAGAGTAAGCGTAAACGAAGTTAACAAAAAAATAAAAATTAAATAAATAAATAAATAAATAAATAAATAATAATAATAATAATAATAATAATAATAATAATAATAATAACACGGTATCAAGACCTAAAAATCGAGGTTCAACGATTATGGCACAA
>JAFIDM010000001.1:13047787-13072219 GCA_023159025.1 Thereuonema tuberculata
CGCCATATTGTTTTTGCTGGGGAAACCCAAGGTTTGAAACATACAAACATAATAATAATAATAATAACATATATAAAGAATCATGGATTCATTTTGTTAATGATATTTGTTCGAAAAATCTCAAAAATAATGTTTTTTTAGTTGATTCTAGTTAATGACACTGTGAAAAAGTTTCTTTTCATCTTATTTAACTTATGTTAAAAATTTTCTAACATGAAATGACAAAAAAAGAATAAAATGAAACATAAAAATTATGGTAGGTTAAATTTGTGACAATTCATTATTTCATTAATGTTGATAAATTTATAAAAGGACTTATAAAATTTTGTAGGTGATTGTTTTTGTATTTGAATGAGCTAAATTTCCTTTAATTTTAAATTCATCAATTTGATATATGAGACATTTCCACTGCACAGTGACAAAAAAAATATATCTTAATTATATGTTAATTATATGTTAATGTGTTCTGTGCAAAGATAATGTAACTGAAATACTACGATCCCTTCGTCACCCTCATTTCAAATCTGATACACTTTTTGTACAACAAAGTTACAGTGAAGAATTTTCAATAAAATAAAAACCATGGAGATAAATCATGAAAATCTTTTTATTTAAATTTCAGGATTTTATGTAATAAAAAACAGTTTCTTTGGGAAGAGGATTTTTGGCTACAATTTTTTTTTTTTTTTTTTGTTTTTTTTTTTGCTGGGTTCTAGCTTATTAAAGAAGATATGAATGTACATTTTTTTAAATACATAATTTCTCGTTTTTGAAGAGTTTGAGACAGTCTGTAATCAGAAACCACGAATGATATCAATCTAACTTATTGTGTGTTAGTGGACAAGATAGGAATAGTAAAAGGTTAAAAAAACAAAACATGAGAGATGTTGAAATTTTGTAGGTGATTGACTTGACATGGAGTGGCCACTACAACTTATTTGATACAACGACAAACAAAAAAAAAGTAAACAAATAAGCATCTAAGATTACAGTTCTCACCATTCCTTCGTAACTTATTAAAATCTCAGCAGAGTTGAGATGAAGGCACTTCCTCCACCGATGTAACTATACTTGTTTGCAAGAAGACATCACTTCCAGTTCGGTTTCTGCCGTTGACTCGCAGTTAAATACATTCCAGTTGGGTTGTCTTTTTTTTTGGCTATCACATCCACGGCTGATTATTGTTCTCAGTCACTTTGTGCAAAAACTCTTCATCGAGTTACAAGTGTAACGAACTAACAAATATGGATAAAATTACCTTTTTTTTGTCTCTTTTGGTTCCGTTTCTGTTGGAATAGTTCTCGGAAAAGATTGTCCGAAGAAAAATGCCACTTTTTTAATTTTTTTTTTTTTTTGGAAGGGGAGCAGTCTGTTTCACTTTTATGATGGAACAAGTGGTTGTAAACGCTTCTAAACTACCAGAAAATGTCACCAACTGCCCTCTGTCATTCACAGTCATTTCCATTGATTTTATGTAGAAAGATTGTGGAGAGTTTTAGAAAGAATGCTTACATTGATGCTAGCATTAGCTTCCAAAAATCAAAGAAATTTATGTTAGAGTAAACACCATTGACTGTGAAACAAGATGGCTCCGATAATTCACTTTTCTAACACCTGAGAGTTAGAAACTTCAACATTATGCTGTTTTGTGTTAAAGTTTCTAACTTTCACTAGTATAGTAGCAAATAGTGTAGACCAGTGCATATCAATTTGGTGATTTAATGCGAGACGAAAGTAGATTATCCAAGATCACATTTACCTTGGAATGTTTTTATACCTTAGAGGTCTATATATAGGCTAAATTAAACTTAACGATACATAATTGATACAGTGCTATGTTTAAAATTGTAATATAAATTATAAAATTATAATATTAAATTACTAATATTAAATTATGGAAATTCCGTTAAAATTAAACAAATTTTCAATTTGAATTCAAGTATGCACTTTTCAGAAAAAACTCGAATTAAAAAGTTGTAAATTTAATACCGGTTAAAATTATTTTTATCATTAAGATAAACCAAGTAAAACCTAGTAAATATAAATCTATGAGACAAAGGTTTGACAACATTAAGGCTAGAAGTGTTCGTATAGGTCGCCTGTTCTATAGCTGTGCCACTCGTAATGCATTTTTTTCAATACTTTTTTTTTTTAATATTATCATTTTATTTTAAAGGAAAAATATTATCTGTATTTATAATATTAGAATACAAAAGATATAACGCCCAAGAATGAAATTGGAATTTGGGACGGACTTTTTTGAGATCAAAAACTCTCATCAGCTGGAGTTACTCCGTTGTATTCTTCACCAAATTGGACTTATTAGCCAAACAAAATTAACAAGTGAAAAACAGAGTTACCTTCAATGTACAAAAATTAAGAAAGAAATTAAATAATAATAATAATAATAAAAATATGCGCCAGTTTGTCTCCGGCATTTACATAGAAAAGAAAAATATTTTTTTTTTCAAAAAGTTAATTGTAACGACGTTTATAAGTAAAAAATGAACTACTGTATATTTAATCAATTCTTTACATTTTACAATTTCTGCTTATCTCAGTTCTATCCACTATTCTTAATTCTAGTTTCTTAATTTTTGTTTCTTATATTCGCTCGTTTCTATATCTTTCAATTATCACTTTGACTCCGAATCTGGAGTTAAAAAAAAAAGGCCAAAATCATTCTTGTGTTGACAATTGTTGTCAACGTGATAAACGCCAGCTGCGAGTATCTAATATATTGCAATGTTCCTTCATCATCCGGAGACGCCATTAGTAATATTTTTTTTTTTCTTTTTGAGGAAGGGGCAGAGCGTCGGACTGGCTCATTAACCTACACTTCGACTTTTAAACTTCCGATCTCAGGAATTGCCCACTTCGTTCGACGATGTTGACGTGATATGTTTATTACACCAAAAGAATCATTATCTCGCTGTGCAAACAATTAATTACCTTGCTTTTGGGGAAAGACTGTTTAGTAATAATTAGTAAGAATACCAAAATACTTAAATAAAGTTAGAGCCAACTATTTCGAGTTTTATTTTTGGCAAAACAAATTATTTATTTAAACATACAAACTAAATAAAATAGGAATAGATCCATCAGCGAGGCAGTGGCACTTCCTAGAACAATTACGATGGGATTTCCCGCCATTGGAATACCCTGCTTCCATTAATACAAAAAATTAAATCCACAATATTGCATAAGAGAATAAAACTATTAGTTAGAATTGAATAACAAGTGAATATAATTTTGTGCTAAAGCATAAATTTAAGGGCGACCCATAATAATATAAAAAAATTAAAAATAATAATAAATAAGGTAGGGATAGTGATTAGTAAGCCAATCACAGTGCTTCGCAAAGGCTTCTGAGTCACCTTTCCTTTAGAATAGACTGCGCCGGGGTGGTCTAGAAAATGCGCGCGCGAGGCTCTTTGCGACCCCATGCTATCTTACCCACCCCTATTTATATGGAATAATCGTCATTCTTAACTCAAACTTTGTTAATAGACTGAATTCCTAATAATGATTTTAAAAAAAAACTTAAGTTGATGAGGGGCTAACAACTGAGCTAACAGAAGCCGTTATAAAGCATTGTGGGATATGTGTCCACAGACAGACGAACCAGGGATATAAGGCGTCTTTCAGAAGCCTAAAACTTAAGTTGAGAAACTGTGAAAAGATTTAAAATGGGGAGAAAAATATGAAAAATAAGAATTGCCCAGGAGGGAATCCAACCCACGACCTTCGCGTTATTAGCACGACGCTCTAACCAACTGAGCTAACAGATCACCTACAACATTCAACATTCAGGCCACCTACAACTGAACTAACAGAAGTCGTTGCGAAGCATTGTGGGATATGTGTCCACAGACAGACAAACCAGGGATATAAGGCGTCTTTCAGAAGCCTAGAAAAAGGAAGTACATTAACGTAAGGAAAAATAAAAAAAAAAAAAAGTTAAGAAAAAAAAGAAACATTAGGAAAATAAGAAGAAAAAAATTGTCTTACGGATTCGAACTGACAACCTTCAATATAGAAATTGAAGACTTAAGCTTCAAGCCACAGCTGACAACTGAAATGAGATGGTTGCATTTCTAACATTTAAGAAAACCCAAAGAAGAGCTTTGGTCTAAGAAACCAGAATAGAATACTATTAAAACTTTTTACACAAATAGAAGACAGTTTAAAACAAAATCAATTTAATAAAATAAGTATATTAAAAATGAAATATTGCGAAAAAATAATGTATGGAAAAATAAACTGGAACATTTAGAAAACACATATCTTATAGTAAACCTACAAAAAAAAACAAAAAAAAAACAATTTTTTTTTTTTTTTTTTTTTTTTAATATTTTCAAGTTTAAGTAGAATCATTAAGAAAATTTTTGGCTTGTTATTAATTTAGTAAGACTATAAATGATATTGTTTAATTAATACAACAAACTGTAATGTTCTAAAAAATTATAATAATAATAGTAATAATAATAATTTAGGTTGGATTGTAATAGTTATAAAAAAGTAATTTAATTAACGTAACATATTGTAATACAGTATTCAAAAAGAAAAAAATAAGTAATTCTGTTTTTTGGATTATCATGTTTTTAATATAAACATTAAAGAAATTTAGAACTGTTATTAATTTAGTACAACTAAAATAATATTATTTAATTAATTATTTACGTAACATTGAATAGTAATGTTCAAAAAAAATATTTTCTTTTTGGGATTAGAATGGTTTAAGTATTAACATTAAAAAAAGTTAGAATTGCTATTAATCTAAAGATAACATTTACACTGTTATATTTACATTAATATTGTTATATATACATTAATACTGCTATATAGTGGTACTATTATATTTATTAAATAACAATATATGTATAATTATATAAGACATTATATTATCTGTAATACCTTAAAAAAGAGATATTTCACAGAACCTACAGACAGATCCCATTAATATTCGATCTCGTAGGACTGAAGCTGTAAATTTATTAAAATAAAATAAAAATAAAAAAAAAAGCTAATAGCGAAATCCAATGAAAACAATGCCAAATATCTCGAATGTGGGGTTGGGGCCTTGGCCCCTGAAAATTACCCTATTCCTACATTGTTTTGGTCTCTGAATACGATGAAGAAATCCGTTTGTCGATCCGACCTTTAGTTCAGGAGTTATTAGGTGGCGGGGGGGGGGGGGATACAATGACAACAATGACAAATATCTCGAAGATGGAGGGGGCGTTGGCCCCCTGAAAATACCGCCTTCCTACAGTGTTTGGTCTCTGAACACGATGGTGAAATCCGTTTGTCGATCCGACCTTCCGTTCGGGAGTTGTTAAGGGTGGACAGATACGAACGAACAGGAAAAAGACAATAGCTATCGATTTTGATCGCGATCACAATAGCTCCCAAATGAGTCGCTAAAAAAACCACTGTCTTCAATTAATTTCATATCTTAATAGTCTTCAGAAGAAAATTATTGCACTTCCAATAATTACGCAACAATAGCCTAATTGTGAAACAATAATTATTGATTGTTAACCATTATGTTTGTTTGAATTTTCTTTTTTTTAATTCAGTTTTTAATTTTTTTAGGATTAAAAGTTATCTGATGTAATTATTGCAACACAGTCAGAAGTCTATTAAATAACATTCCTCTCGTTACAACACGACAGTTACTTATTTCAGGTGTTTCATTTCCTTATAAACAGCTGAAATTTGATTATGTATCATTTTCCTTATAAGCATTTATTTTTCCAAGCCCCATAAAATCGTTGTTTACAAAATGTAAACTTTGAAATTCATGCTTACTTTTGTTTCGCAGTTAATCTACCTGAATACTTTTAGGTTAAATAACAAATGATCTTAAATGAAAAATATAGAAAGAAAATATATTTTAAATTTTATCAAATGAAATTAAGCATTTTTTTTTTAAACTTCCGTAAGAAAAGTATATGTGTATCCTTCTTGTAACAGCCGTAAAAGAGCATAAAAAAATCCATACATACATACACTGTCCGGCCACTTTATTAGGGACACCTACCTGGGAGCGTGTTGGGCCTCCTTTAAGCCCTCAAAACAGCCTGAATTCGTCGAAACATGGATTTCACAAGATGTGAAAACGTTGTTGAGTTATTGTGTACCATGCAGACATGAGTGTCTCACGCAGTTCCTGAAGATGTGATGGAGGTGTAGGCCGTTCCAGCTCATCCCACAAATTTCAATCGGGCTGAGATCCGGGAATTGAGCGGGCCACTGCAGCAAGGAAAAGTCATCGTCATGTTCCTCAAAACTTCCCATAGTGATGCGGGCTTTGTGCACCGGCGCATTATCCTGCTGGAAGTAGTCATCTGCATGACGATAAACTGTAAACTTATACGGTTGCACTTAGTTAGCTACGATGTTTAGGTACGTTCTAGGATCCTGATGTGCCTCCAGAGGTATCAATGGACCCAGTGTATGCCAGGAAAACATCCCCCACACCATGACACTGTCCCCACAGTTGTTGTGAGACACAGCATTTGTGCGCACAGCAGGGATATACCTAAACGCTGCGAAAAAAAAGAAGAGAATCATAGGTTATCGATTACAATTACCAAGTATTATCCGAAGTACAGTGCCATCTATCGCACAGTGTTATAACTAAATCCAATGTTTCTGCAAATTAGAGTAGAACCAAAAAGAAACGTGCGTCATGACAAATTAAGGAAATTTTAACATTTTTTAGCACAATTTATGTTCTATTTTTAATGTAAATAAGTATCGAGATAGTAGGCATTTTTAGTAATTTTATTTTTTAATCTTGTATCTTTAAACTGTCTATATATTATTTTTTTATTATTTAATTGTTATTATTATTTTTATACTATTTCATTGTTATTATTATTTTTATATTATTTCATTGTTATTATTATTTTTATATTATTTCATTGTTATTATTATTTTTATATTATCAACATCTTATTATTAATTTTATATTACAAATTTATTTATAAGATGATAGTTGTTTTTTAATTCTATTTTTATTTTTAAATTTATGTATTTCAGTAATCAAGTATGTGTTTCACCTTTTTTTAATGTTATAAATTGAATCAAACAAATTGGTCTCTTCCGCAAATTTAGTGGCCCTGAAAAAGGCCTTTTTTTTATTTATGTGAATTCTAAGAAGCAGCCAATACAGAGGTTAATCTGAAAGATGTTCAAAGTTTTCATCAAAATCACTTTCGTCACTGGAATCCGAAGAAGTTACTCGATTCTCAATGAGATGATCTGATTGCCAGTAGGCGTCTTCTACCTGCATTACATGATTGTAAGCTGCCATCCAATTATCTGACGATACTTTTTGTACAGCTGCTGTGGTGAGATTTTCAATATGACTGAGTTTAAAGGTTGTATTGTACTTATGTACATATTCCTTTACTTCGCCCAAATTAACTCGATCGGATTGAGATAACAATGGTACGGTGGTAATCGCAATACTGCGTGTCCGTGAACTGATGCTAAGGTATAGATCACATACTGCTTTATGCCTATTTTGTAATGCTTTACAATGTCGTATAGCTCTGCTTTCAACATATATACGTAATGGGGGATTCCTTGACGAGCTAACCATTCAATCATTTCTGCTTTTCTGTTGTTGCTTGTTGGGGCCTTTTCAATTTACACGGAGTAATATGACGCATTATCCATTTCAATAACACAATTGGAAGGAATATTTGGCAGTAATTGTTTCTCAAACCACTCTTTGAAGCAGTCGCCATTCATCTCATCATGGTAATTTACTGAATTTGTCCGAGGTCGAAACAAAAGCATACTCTTAGACACAAATCCGCTGCTGCTTCCAGTGTGGCATGAAATAAGCCGCTGCCCTTTGCCGAATGGTATTTTCCGTCCACGGATACCGCACTGATCGCTGTGCCATTGTCGGTCTTTGCCGGTGTGAGCATTAACCCAAGTCTCATCCAGATAAATAACTGTTTTCCCTTCCGAACGTACCTGTTTAATTTGCCTTAAATATCTGTGTCGATGGGCTAGAATATCAGGCTTTTCGATGTATAAGTGCCTCTTGTCAATTCTTCCGTACTTCATTCCTAGTTTCACATGAAGAAATTTTCGTAATGACGTTTTGCCTCCCGTGAATCCAATCTTCGATTGTAATTTTGAAAGAATTTTACTAATTGTTGGATAATCATTCTCTTGAAAAATTTCACTTACCGTGGCTCTGACAACAGATAAATCAAATTCATCTAACTCCAAAATCTAACTTAGAATTCAAGATGGCGTCCGTTCCATCTCTAATAGGCATTTTGTATTTCATCAAAATGGCCGTCTGAGTAAAGCTAAAAATAAACGTTAATAATTTTAAATACTGCGTATTAATTATTAACTCCAAAAACGTTCACTGTTCATTTCCTTACTTCAATTTAATACTTGAAGCAAAATTTACTTAGCTTGATACTCGTCGTATTATCTACGGACATCTTCCTCCAGATATTCAAAATGTACTTTCTCTCTGTCTTCTTTGAAATCTTCCAGGAAAATCAATCCACAAACCAACTCATCTCTTTTTTGACTTGCATTCACATCTCGTGAATCAACAATAGCAAATAAACGAAAAACTGCATTACTCCTATCACCTTTGTTTTAAACAAATAACATCGCAGATTCATTATTTAGCCTATATAAAGATTAAAACAAAGATTGCGTAATAAATATCGTTGCATAGTGCACCAATATCTATTTTTCAAATAAGGGAAAAATTACATTCCTAGTCCTCAAAAATGTAGACTGAGTTTCAAGAAGATTAATCCAGTGGTTCAGAAATTACAAGGAACCCAAACGGACAGAAAAAAACACTGATGGCTGTTTCATTTGATGGTCCTCACTTGCGTAAGAAAGTGGGCTACAAAAATATTTGTCCTATATCTTTATAGACACTTTCGTAGACGGTCTATAGTGATTCCTACTGATTTTAGACCAGGAGACGAAAACAATAAACATAATGAACAAATGCGGTTTGTTGTTGTTTTTTTATAAAAAGTGAAAGCTAAGAGTGGACGTAAGAAAAAGAAACGAATCCGCACCCTGAGCCATCACCGACGGCAATCTGGGACGGCCGTTTCGTCCTTGTTAGGACTCGTCAGCCTCCTGCCTTTTTTTCGTGCAATTTACCCTCGATGATGGGCTCAGGAAGGTGCGAAAGGTTAGGAATTCCTCCTCCCCCACGCCATTACCGGAATTGAGACCCTCCCACCAAACAAACAACAATAAAAAATACACAATAAACAGATTCCCGTAGGTGACGACTCAGGGTGCGAATCTTTTCTTTCTCATCTGTGCCTTTCTTAATTTTCATTTTTTATGCTAAATTAGGCGCGTTAAAATCTTTATTTGTTTTAAAAACGTTTAACACACCCTTTCGATGCGGGTATTTGATGTTGGCAAGCCTACTATATTCTGTGTGCTTGTTTTTTTTTCGTGCTAAGAAAGCTTTTAATTTTTCCCCTTTTTTATTTTTCTTTATATTTAGAATGATAATTTACATCCAATATTACTTTCTCTCTAAATCAATATAATCTCAGTCTTCTTTGACTGAAAAAGACCCCAAAATAGTTTGTTTTTCTTCCCTAAGTTCAGTCATAAAGAAGTAAATATCTATGAATTATTTTTCTCAAAGGAAGACGGCAGATTCATTTTATTTCTAAGACATTAACGAGCGCGAGATAGTTTAATTAAAAAAAAGTGTTGCTATTGGCTGAATGTAAATCAGTTGATACCGATGTCATTTCCGTTGCAAGAAAAACTCTACCAGTGTGTCTTAGTTTGGGTTCGAAAGTGTCTTCTGTTTATTCTGGGGCTCGTAAAACTGCCGGGAAATGTTGCAAGGTTAAGGCCCTGTGTGCATCAGAGTCAAAAGAAATCATTCCAAAATTAACTCAATATTACTAAAAAAAAAAAGTTCTTCAAAGAACTTGATGCCTACTTTCTAAGTTCTTCGTAAAGATTATTTCCTAAGGTTGTTTCTTTATTATTTTTCTTTGTCTTTTTTTAGTCGGGAAGACGATAAAAAATGAAAACCTTGCGTTTATTTTTAATTTATAACTAGCTTCGCAATTGTAGCAGAAACAATACTTTATTTATTAAAAAAACAAAACAAGTTATATCAAGTAAACTTAAAACTAAAACTAAAAATAAATTAAAGTTAAAATTCTAAAGAATACAGGCAATACAATACTGAAATCCATTCGTAACAGTTGGAAATTTCAGCAGTTGAATTGTCCATGCCACAATACTCCTGTTGCCAGGCAACGCGCGTGCGAAATTCCATTGTTGTGGACAGCGTCGACCAAGCAACAATACTTCTGTTACCAGATAACACGCGTGTGAATTGTTGAGAAATTCAATTGTTGGTGGACGTACGCATGCACGCATATACATAATTTTTTAATGCTGTAGATATATATTTGCTGAATACAAACTAATAAATTTTCTGAAATAAATAAATTAAAGTTTTACATCACTTACGTAAATTGTTTAGATCGAATGAAATTTTAATCTATCCAAAGCATGTGCAAATTGATGAATTAGCTAAGAGAATTAATATTCATTGTTTAAGAAGCGATAAAAATCCGTTTTCTACTTGCTAATCTTGTCTCTAGGAATATTTGTTGGTGATTTATGTTTTTGGCTTTTTTATGTGCCTTACATTTTTCTTCATTTTTAGTTTTTTTCAAATTATTATAAATTTTTACATTTCAAAAATGTTTCGCCATCCATCCCGAAATCGCCTTGCAACCCACAGTTTGAGAAACGCTGCCTTAGATCATTTGAAAAAACAAAGCCTTTCAACGAATACAAGTACAAAGCACAGTTTTTAATTGAGAATTAGAAATTCACTGAAATACACACGATCAAACAATTTCTAAGATATTGAAGATTTTTGTATCCAAAAGTCACAAAAATCCGAAGAAATTAACTCTAATTATAATTACTTAATATAATTAATTATAATTATTTTTATATATCATTATTCATATAATTTATGAGAAGACTAATAAAACCTACAATTTTTGGCGTTCTGAATTATATTCTTAATAATTTTTACTAATCTGATGTTGAAAGTAAATATATTTTTTTGCTAAATTTTATATTTGAATTATACAGGGTTTCCCAAAAGACTGTACTCACTCTAAATGATTATAAATTCGATGTTTATTAAGATAAATTTAAGTTTTATAATTCAAAATAAAGCAGAAAAACGTAGATTTTTCTTTTAATTATCCCAAGTGTTGAACTGAAGGACATTCTGGTCCCCATAACATCTCCCGCTCTTTTTTTTTTATGGGGACAGGTCAAAGATAAAGTTTTTGGCTCAAAACGACAAACAAGTAATGAACTAAAAGCTATGAATTATTGAAATAGAATGCTCCCGAAATGCCAATTGAAATGAGTCCTGATATTTGCAATTCCGTTAGTCCGCGTTAACAGCAGTGCCTGGACCAGAATGACCATCAAGTTCCAACATTTGCGATAATTCAAACAAATTCTACGTTTCTCTGCTTTAATTTGAATTATAAAACTTAAATTTATCTTAATAAACATAGAATTTATAATCATTTAAAGAGTGAGTATATTTTTTGGAGACACCCTCCATTACTATGACTGAATCTAAATGGAAATAAATAAATAAATAAATAAATAAATAAATAAATAAATAAATAAATAAAAAGTCCAGAGAGAATTCTGAGAAAGCTAAGGATTATACAAAAAGCCATTAAGAAATATTATAATTTGTTACATTATTTAAAATGTAAGGAAGTAAAAAATATCTAATGGGTGGTAATTCTGCAATGCACTAAAAACGATATGAATAAGATGGCGTTAGATGACTGCGGAAGATGGCATTATTTCTGAATAATTATCACTTTCTTAGAACTAAATTGATCGTTAAAATATGTGACCCTTCTACAAAGTAAAATAATTAATTTATAATTTCATAAAAATTCACAAAGCAGCTGAAATCCTAAAGAGAACCTGCTACTTCCGGAGTCAGAATCGGCTACTTCCGGAGTCAGAATCGAACTAGGCAAAAACTTTCCTATTGTTATACGGAACCATAGTGACCCCTGCCCTACATGTTTCATTTCGGCCACTTTCTATGAGACACAAAATGACTGCAAATCCGAACTCGTTTGTCTCCAAATCTGCAAGTCGTAAGCTTTCTAATAAGATATGAGTCATGTCTGTCCGACTTGTAGTTTGGGCCCTGCAGGTGGTGACGGACGAACGGATGAATGAGCAGACAGACAGAACTTTCTTAAAAGCAACCTCAATCCTTTACATTTTGGTACGGGATATTTAATTACACATCTGTTGTTATATATCTGTTGTCTGTGGACAGCCTTATTATTTAACGATAAATGGGAGCAATAATGTAAAGATGACAACCTAACCATTTATCCCTCAACAGCATTACAATCTATGGCTTTCTTCAATTAATGATCCTAAAAATGATTTAATAGACAATGTCCGGAGTCAACGTGGTGGCCGAAATAACTACGATTCACCATTACTCAACGATATAATATTTTAATGATACAAGTATATTTAATAAAAATAGCCGGAAGGATCATTTATTTCAGCTGATAAAACTTTTACGCCTAGACATCTCTCCATCCTTTCACACTGTCCACTTATCTATGAATATCAGTTTATTTGCTGTTTGTATCCGCCATTTTGCTTACTACATCCTAGCATTTAGAACGGCAACATTTCGTTCGATAGAATGGCGCTGCAAGCGATGGTTCATTCCTGCATCAATATGGATTTCCGGCTGGCTTGAGAGCTTACTTCGCTCGATTTAATTGAAGACATGGATTATGATTCGGTTTTTCTCCTTGGTGCGGAAGGTGTACCAATGTATAAATAATCAGATAAATAATCAATGTATAAAGGAGCCTACTGGCTCCTATATGGGTAAACGCGGATTTCAAAATTTAAGAATAGTGTTGGAGTGTGCCTGAACCATTTGTTCGTTTATTTCGTAATTATAAATTCGATATCCTTAAAATTTAACTTGTGAAACGGCAAATAATGAACATTGAGAACAATTACTTATCTAGAAAGGCGTTTTAAATAAGAAACCTGGTAGTTTGCTTCCTCAGGCATAAAAACACTGAATGTGTCCAGCGAGACAAACATGCTTACTCCTCTTAAAATGGAATCTCTTGTTTCCTGACCTAGCACCCAGTGACTATCATCTGTTCTAGCTTCTAAATAACTTATAGAGGTCAAGCAGGCCTTGCACAGATGATTTATAAAGCAACAGCATGTACATCATCCATGTTAAAGATCAAAATTCTTTTTTTTTTTCCATTTAAATGACTTAGATAGCTGTATTAAGCCTTTTAAAAACCCATTAATTCTTTAGACTGTTCTAGATTTCTTTTAAAAGAGGCCTAATGACCTTGACCTAGATTATTGAAAATAGGCGTATTTATTTATCAGTTTTTTAAAAAATGAAGATTTTACTGATAATGAAATGATATGACGGCTTATCTATATTTTGTTTTGCTCTCTTTTTATTTTTTATTTCATTATTTATTCTAGACTCGTTGTCTAGAAATTACGTAGATATTAAAATTTTGATATCTTATCAAGAATTGGAAACACGCTGATCAGATTAAAACTGAACAAAACAAATTAACAAAAAAAAAAAAAAAAAAGCCATATTTTTATTTATTGACGAATAAGTAATTTTGGTGTTTGTTCCATTTTTCGTAGTATTGTTATTATAATTTTGTTAGTTTGATGTTTCTTATATGTTTCATTCAATTGATGCTGATGGATGGTGAAGAGTAACAAGATATGCTAAATATATTTTGTCCAGAACGTTACTCTTAAATTTTTGTTAGTTGTAGTTAGAATTTCTCTCACTGAGAGTCGCTGTTAGCACTAAAAGACAACCATTTTAAAGAACAAACTACCCAAAAGAACTACATTAAGAGTTGTTTATAAAGTCAGTTTATAACAAAACCAATGCAAATTTATAAAAATAGTAAATAAAACTTCATCCGTTAAATAAAAAAAAATATATTAATATCGAAAACGAAAGTACTTCATTGGATCGAAACTTAGGAACGAAACAACATCTCATTTAAAATAATGGTTTTCTGAATATTATAAAAATGGTAAAAAAAATGGTGAAATTTTCTAACGGTACAGAAAATTAGAATTTCATTGATTAAATGTCTTAGTATTTACTTTGCTTTTAAAATGTATATACTACAGAAAACAATGTTCTATGATACGAAAAGTGACAAATGTAATTGAATGTTTCAAGATTTCCTGTACCTCTTCAAAACATGTTAATTCAAGATATGTTTTTTTATACAGCATTTTTTTTTCTTGATGTTTTTTTGTCTCTTTTTTTTTCCTGAAAAACCTTCTATAGACATTTAATCAATGTCAGTGTTCTTATGAATATAAATAGATGGGAACTAAATGCACTTCCGGTGTAAACAACCTAAATTGACTCCGGAAAATGACAATTTTTTTGATGAATTTCCGCTTTCTTAAGACGAAATGCATCATTAAAATTTGCAACATTCTTTAAACTACAGTAAATAATTCACAAATGAAGCTGAAATCGCGATGATCACTTGCTACTTTCGGAGTCGAAATCCTTAGCTATAACGTAACCAAAATTTGGGCAACAATTAATTACAATCTTCATAGCTTTGCAGGTTTTGCTTTTTTTCACTAAAACCATCGTAAAAACCTCACAAATTCCAGGATACAATTAGCATGGAAAGTCTGAATTGTGTTGACAATTTCGTATTGTCCATTTCTCCATTTAGTTTTAGATTTAAGTTTGTTCGACAAACATGGCTGCCATTGTTGATACGGTTTGTTTTCTATAGATAAACAAGAGAGATAACTAGTGACGAAGCTGGTTTTGTTGGGACTTTCTATTTACGTGAGATAAGGCACTGCCCTGAAATGCTTAATTATGCTTTAAGATAGCACTTCTTTACTAAGTAGTTACGTTAAAAGTGATAACAATATCAAATTCCCGGAGGCGTCATTTTGAAGATCTGCTGATGTCGTCTTTTATTACAGCATTAAGTTTGCTTACGAATTGTTTAATTTCAAGTAATGTGATTATTATATCAATATTAATTTTGTTTTGTAATGGAATTAATATTATAGATTTACAGGTTTCAATTTTTAAACTAACAAACAATCTGTGAAAAATCTAAAAAAGAAATTAAGTGTATACTTGAGTACAGTAGACACTCGCTAATCCGGCACGTTCGGGACTTCGGCAGTGCCGGATTACCGAAAATGCCGGATTACTGAGCGCCATCTAAAAATAGCCGTTATTGAGAGTATAGCGGAAATACCGCTAAAATAGAGAGTCAAAAGGGCTATTAATAGGTATCAGATCATTTTTCCGTGTTCTATTGTGATTTCTTCCACTAAAGGTTCTTCTTTGTCAATGTTTATCCATTCGCAAACTTCATCTCTCGGCAAATAACGTACAATTTCATTTTCTGCATTATCCAACAGGTTCAATACGGCATTATTTTCGATTGGAACTGGTGAGTCTGTTTCGTCCGGAAGGCTTATTCAGTGTAAAAAAAAAAAAAACCTTAGACCGTTGCCGGATTATTGAATGTGCCGGATTATCGGATGCCGGATTAGCGGGGTTTTATTGTAATAGGGACTGAGTATTTTGCAGACTGGGGAGGAAGAGAGGAACCAATAATCAAACTCATATTGTAAGTTGCACTATTAATTAGCATTCTACCAAATTTTACCAACCATTTAAGCGACGAATTTCGGGGGTAATTTTTGGAAGAAACTGGAGATGGAGACCGAAAAAGTGTACCTAAGTTTAAAGTTAAACTATAAATAAAGTACATATAAACTTTTATGAAAATTCGTCCAGTAGTTTCAAACTAATGAGGGTACAAAGAGAACATTGGGCAAAATGTTTGTTCAACGAGGAAGAATGCTTAAAACGTGTTTTTTCACCAAACAAAATGTTTGCAAACATTTTGTTTGTTTGGTGTGGGTCGATTATATTCAAAAGCATTGATAAATTATGTCAAAGCAAAATGTTTTGTTCGAAACAGTTTTGCTTATTTGGTGTGCGCCCAGGCTAACGTGTTAGTTAGCATACTGACGCTATCTGGACGCTGAAGCAATAGCGTCATGTCTCAAAATTGTCGTATCGGCGAAACAGCTGTCGCAAAATCGGGAAATTGTAAGAATTGAAACGACGGAAAGCGCATGACTAACAAACCGGTGTGTGTTTGTGTGTAATGTTTTAGCGACATCTACTGTTGAAAAAACTGTGATAATTTTTTCATGTATGAATGTAAAATAATGCAATGTATTATTACAAAATTGTAATATCTTATTTAACGCATCGGGCAAGTTTCATTTTAATATTAACTTTAACTTTTAATTTATCAATTTCACTTAAAAATTGATGTGTCTTATTCATATTTTGAATATCACTGCTGTCACTTAAACTTCCTGATATGAGTAACAGATGTGATCGTTTCTTAGATGATAGACTAAGAAACCTACTGTAACAGCCTATCAGTCTTGAGCCAGTTATATTTCACTTATTTATGAGACTATAGAAAGGTTAAGCAGTAGGGGAGTCTGGATTTCGTAGTGGAATGTAGTTGACTGGTCTCTTTACTGATCAATTTATGCAATCTTAGGAAATCATGATTTTTAATAGCAAATACCTAAAGCTTATCAAAAAAAGTTGTTGGTAAAGATAAATTAATGCGAGAATTTGTAATCTTTGATATCAGAACTTTCCACTGCAAATATAAAATGAGATTAAAGATAAATTAAAAAGAAAAACATGATAATGATCAGTAGTTTTATAAATAACTGTAAACAAAAGATAAAAATAAGTGGCAAATAATATAATATTCCTCTTGAATTGTCACATAATAGAGAAAAGGAATCTAGAATAAGAAAAGCAGTTTTTTCTTTTGGTTGTACAACCAATAACACCGCGACCACGAGGTCTATTTCCCAGACTGAGAAATAAAGAACGGACAACCGGAAGGAGAGAAAGCGCCATTGAAGGAAGATTGATCTAACCCCCCCATCCCCTGCTGTTTTCTTCGTTCTTCTAGTTGTCGACCACTTTTAAGCAGTTTTATCACTATTGTGGGTTAAAAATCAGAAACTTTGTAACACAGACGTTAAATCATTGTGGTTTTCATTTTTAATAACATTATACTGTAATTGGTTCTTTTAATATACTAATAATAATAACTTCCCAAAGTTGGACAAAATTATTAGTTATTGTTTTTCGTATTTTAAAAAAATTGCTGCTGCCTTTTTCATATCAAGAAATTGTTTTGATATTTTCCATTTTCTAAAAAAAATATAATAATAATTAAATCCACATCATTTACTTAAGTTGTTAAAATCGGATCATTTTAATCAAATCACGCGCTAATAAATGAATTAGCTAAAACGATTAATGGAAACAATAATAAAGCCATACACTTGCGTAAAATAACTGACATATTTATATAATTTAAAAGTTTACACAACGTTTCGCCGTCGAGAGACAGCCTTATCAAGTGCTTGATAAGGCTGTCTCTCGACGGCGAAACGTTGTGTAAACTTTTAAATTGTATAAATATGTCAGTTATTTTACGCAGGTGTATGACTTTATTATTGCTTCCAATGTTATGCAGTACACGTAAACCTTTTGTTCTTAAAACGAGTTCTCGACAAGAACCTACATGGAAGAGATTTCAAAGTCAGATCGTTTCTAATCCTTAAAAGTTCATAAAAAGTTTCAGGAGCAGAAGGAAGCGACACAGACACACACTCAGACCAAGTATTATCTGATGAACCTAGTTATCTAGGAAAATTGACAAAAAATACATAAAAGAAGAAACTGACATCTGGAGTTCAGAAATGGTATCTTTAGTAACGTAACGATGTAATGTATTTTATGTGATTTTTATCCAATTTTTCTTGAGCTGTCATTTCTTAAAAGTGAGTTCTCTTAGCGATTTCGGTTATTCCGGCATTTGTTTTTTAATAAATGACTCAGTTTTTTAAACTAGAGGACTGCTTCATTTCCGTAACATTTCTTGCATTTCTGGATATGAGAACAGCGTTTTGATAGTGAGGGTGACAAAATAAACCATTTGAACTGGGAAGGTTATTTATAACCCCGTGGATGGATATCTACCGAAGCTTAGGGAGAGGGAGAGAGATTGCTAGTTTCTTAATTTGCCGCTAACGTTGTGAAAAATGACCAATAATTGCACAATTACTTCCGGATCTGTTTATAGGGCTTTTGATATTGTTTGCAATCAGTCTCGTTAGATGGCGTCACTGGTAATGATGATAAATGTCTATTGTTCAATCTTTTCATTCCGAACGGCTCCTTCTCTCGAAATACCATCCTCACTTTCCCACTTAGTTATCTTGAATTCCTTTCTGCGACTTTATAGGAAACAACAGGAAAAAAAGTAACTTTATTTCTTTTCTTCGTATTAAACAAACAGTTAATTACTATTATAAAAGGTAAAACTATTCAGCTGTTGCTTCATTTAACTGTAATTTCCAGTAGAGAATAAAATATCACCATTCAAAGCCTTCTGTAGATTGAACTAGTAGTCAAGCAAAATCGGTAGGAGCACACATCAGAACAGGAGGAAGCGATTTTCATGTTAAAAATAGTTCATAATATTGCCACCAGGTTGAATTTATAATGGTAATGTTGTATAATTGTGAAGTAAAGGAACTAAGGTCTCAGATAGGAAATGCGATTAATTTGTTTGTTTATCTGTCCTTAGATCGATATTCTGTTAGTCTTGAAAATGTGAATTAGGCTTCAATATTTGTAGCCCAAACAATAAATCGCAGATCATATTTGAAAAAGCATTGCTACGTTTGTTGATTTGTTTGTGGCACTTAAGAAATCTATAAAAATTGTTTCGTACATCCCTACTTTCTATAAAATTATTGAAAGCTGTAAACAAAATGCAAAACAAAAATTAGAAAAATACAAAGGATAATTGAGGCTGATGAGAATTATTGAATGTCTTAGCATTTTATTAAATAAAATAAAAAAAGATAAACCAAGAAACAAAAGAGCCGTTTCTTTTTATTCAAAAAAGATAATTACTATAAACATTTTTACCAGTCACGACAAATATATTTCAGGTTTCGATCAGTTCAATTTTCAAGATAATTGAAATTATATTAGAAGAAACAAGTATTAAAAAAAAATAATGCCCCCTCATGTTTATCTTTGTGAAAAACTTTTTATATAAAACTTAGGTTAATTTTGTTTTAAAAAGTTTTTCTACAAAATTTTTTGATCACAAATTTTATCTACTTTCAATTGAAAATCCGTAACTATTAGTTGCGAACAAGTAACTTACAAACAAAAAATTATATTTAACTTGACGTCAATCTACATTATTATATAAACGATGTCTACATCTCTATATACTGTATATCCCCTTCTTTTTTGGATAATGTTCACTATCTTGAGTTCTGTCAAATTTCTTTAGACGTCTTGCAAAATGACGCCAGATATCCTTTCGCCTAGTGCAACACAATCACCGCTTATTTCGAATTGATTCACGAGATTAGTAATAAAGGAGAATGGACAAACTCTATGGGAATTGGCCCACCCTGTATAGTTATAAGATACATAACTTAGAAAGATCTCCTTACGTAGAACATATGTTATTATTACGACTCGTCGCAAATATTAGTCCGTTCGGAGTTATATACGTCTAGATATGACTCAATTCATGACTCATTCATTGTAATGAGTGTGGGTGCAGGGAAGCCAACCACCCACAGCCAAGCAACCCCCCCCCCGCCTGTAGGTGGTTGGCTTCTCAGCCACAGACACTCATCAGAATCAATGACTCAAACATCATATCTAGACGTATATAACTCCGAACGGAATAATAATTGAGACAAGTCGTAATGATAAAAAATGTTCTATTGATCTTTTCTTACGTATATATCTTATCGCTATACAAGGGTGGGGTAGATCTGCCCATATGGTCTCCTTTAAAATTAACTGAATTAAGCAATAAAATATTTACTAACATTGTTTGACCCTGGATGAATGTGTTTCTAATAAAACTTGGATTTGTTTTTTTTTTCTTTATTTAATTTTTATACAGTTTTGGAACTTGATCGAATGAGATAAATTTTCATGGAGAGAGTCTAAAACAACAGATCAATTCACTTCGGTCTCACGGCCCTTTTCGAATTCCATTTTACATCTGTGCTCACCAAAGTGCTGTTTTATCGTGATCAGACTGGAGAAACTGTTTCATAAATACTGATTAAAATATATTAAATAACTCCTGAAGGCTTAACGTGCACTTTCAATTTGCCTTTGGAACAGAGTTGAGTTTGAAGGAAACCAGTTGCCATTGTTAGCATCTAATGAAGAATACATTGTTATTGATTTTATTTTTTCATATTCCAAACAAACAAAAAAATCAACATCTCTACTCCAAAAAATAAATGTAAAATCAAAATACATTTATTCATAATGCAAATTTTCGAAGAGATATTTTACACTTCTCTTCTTTTTCAAGTTACAATAGTATTAATTACGACATGATATTATAACAAATATGGGAAAAGCGAAGCCGTGATAGTTACAACATTTTATTGTAGTAACAAATCACTTTAACAATCTATCTCATCAATTCTCACTTTAGTGTTACTTCGAGATGATCTAATCAAATCCCTAACCATGTTTACAATAACGTTACCAACCTCAATACCATTTTTTCTATTTATATTTCTATCCTGAGTGTTGCTCATGTATAAGCTTTCTATTGTCTTTCGTATTTTACAATCCTTCTCAACACATAAAAATTTAATTTCTTTGTTAATACAATGTGCTTGTATGTATGTATGTATGTAATGAAGGTGGATGGCAGAAGCCAAGCACTGCGACCAGAGGTCTATTGTACTATCCCACGGAAATATGGACAGATGGAGAGAAAGACTGAGAAAGTATGGTGGGAGAAGTGCAGGGGAAACGGGAGAACCCCGAGAAAACCTGCCAGCTCGGATCGTCCACCATCACGAAACCCACGAACTCGGGACTCGAGGTGAGAGGCCGATGTCTTAGCAACAACGCGCGGCCATACAATGTGCTTTCTTCCAACAAAGTTCTGCAATTTCAGATTTATCAATTAACTTGTTTCTAATATAGTATCCATGTTCTAGTGCTTTAATTTGTAGGAGTAGCGATGTTGATGTTTAATAATTATATATCTAAAAGGAGTGAGATAAAGAAGAATTATGGTATGTACATTTATAAACAAAAAAATCGTTTTCCGATGTTTTAATTCCATTTAACAATTATATTATATAAAAGCGTTATTTTGTCTGTCACTGTCATAAGACTTTATGTTTTCCAATTTTGTGACCAAACTATAAGAGATAGATTGGTCATGTAAATGGATAAAATGTAAAGCTTTTTAAGACAAACAAAATGCTACAAAAATCTTTCGAAAAAAAGTTTTTGGTTTCCAAGATAGCGCCTTTTAAAGGGTCAAATTTTGACTTTTTCTCAATTTAAACGAAAAGTATAAAAGTTGGAAGAGAACATTATATTGAGGAAATGTTGGTATTTGAAAGTTCTATCGAACGGTATATCAGTCATTAACAAATGTTTGTGCGTTTGGAAGGTACATGCAAAAATGAAGTGTTTTTGCGGCAACCCTCCCCCCCGTGTGAGTGCCAACGCGCAATACACCTGAGTTAAGCGGAGAAGCCTACAACGAGCAGGGAAGTCGTGTATTCTCCGATCTCCATATTAATTTGCTAAATAGATAAAGTTTTTTTTTTTTTTTTAATGCTATACATGCAAGGGTTCCGGAGCGAAGCGACGGTACCCGTCTAGTTTGTTCATAAAACACAAAATTGAAGCTATTTCTTTGGTAAAAGTGTAGGTGATTAACTGCAGAATGAAGATAAATTTCCATAAATAATCACACATATGTTGTTTGTGATTTTTTTTTCAGGTACTTTGTCATTACTAGAGCCTTATTTGACTTTACAAATAAAAATAATATTTAAGTTTAAATTTTATGTACAGGGTGTTTCGGAAATGGTAGACAAAGCGAAGAGATACGGGTTCCAAAGGTCATTTTGAGTCGAAAATGTTCTATGATATTTTGTTGTACGGGCCGTAGTTTTAGAGTTAGGAAATGAATGCTTTGGGAATGGACCCTAATAAAAGAAAGCTCAGTTCACATTAGAAAGTGTAAGAAAATAAACCATTTTCTTTAATTATCATACCTGTTTTCAATCAGGACATTTATTATCCGGATTATTTTTTGTAATAAACCTTTACCTTATGTATTTATCTCTTTCCGTATCTCTTCGCTTTGTCTACCATTTTCGAAACACCCTGTATATTAATAATTTAGGTTGGTGGAAGAGGCCTACACATAAAATTTAAAAAAATGATACTAAAAGATTTCAATTAAAATTAAAACGACCGGTTTCTCACATTACGAACGTGTTTCTTCCCTTAATTTTAATTATAATCTTTTACTATCAATTTTTGTAAATAATATTTATTATATTGAGATAGTAATCCTGTCCTGTTTAATAGGATGTTAAATACACGAAGAATACAGGCATATCTCGGTTTACGGATCTCGCTACAACAAACCACAATGCACACGAACTTTCTTAAAGTTGCTATTAGATAGAGTTGCGTAGAAAACGAAAGACCAAACCGTGTAGTGAATAGAACTGTAAGATTTAAATAATAAAATTTTAAAAAACAAAACAAACCAAAAAACCCGATATCTTGTTTTTATTTTATTTTCTTATTTTTTTTTTCGTTGTATATCCTTTGCGATAAACCATAACGCATATATACATTATAATAAAATCTATTGTGTAGATCACTCGATGTTTAATAGTTTTAATACTTTAACAAGATAAATTAATGCTTTTAGACAGTGTCAAAAGCAAAGCGGCCCCGTAATATGCACAATTTTATTACTACCGCCGTTTTCTTGTTTATCGGAAGCGACCACTTTTGACCCCCTCCCCCCAACTTCCGGTCAAGAAGTGGTCCTAGAGGTCTGATTTTTTGGACGTGATCACCTACTTTTTGATGCTGAACACAATGGTGAAGTTTTCATTCTAATATCTCTAACCGTTTGGCCACTACAGAGTGTGACATCCAGGAAGCATACCATTTTTGACCCCTAACTTCCGGTCAGGGAGTGGTCCTAGAGGTCTGATTTTTTGGACGTAGTCACCTACTTTTTAATGCTGAACACAATCGTGAAGGTTTCATTCTAATATCTAACCGTTTGGCCACTACAGAGTGAGACATCCAGCAAGCATACCACTTTTGACCCCTGACTTCCGGTCAGGGAGTGGTCCTAGAGGTCTGATTTTTTTTTTGGACGTGGTCACCTACTTTTTGATGCTGAACACAATGGTGAAGGTTTCATTCTAATATCTCGAACCGTTTGGCCACTACAGTGTGAGACATCCAGCAAGCATAAAAGCAAGAGATGTCCCCTATGTTTTACAGGCAAGCTATAACCTAGGGGCCGCTAAAAAGGCTGCTAACGTATACGATAGCCTACGTATTGTAAAAGACACGATACATATAACGAACAACACGTACAGCGAACAGCGTCCTGGAATGAAACTAGAGCAGCCATTTTGCTATCAAATCTCTTGTCTATTTACTTACCAATCTTGCTTAGTTGTTTTAGATTTTCTTTAAAACAGGGAATTAAAAAACTATTTATTGAATATTTTCGATGTATTCCAAAATTTTGGAAATTTTAATACAGTCATTTTGTTTAGTGAGTGAATTTTATTTGGTATTGATCTGTCTAAAGCAGTGATTACCAAACTTTCGTGTCTCGCGAACTCCATCGGAGATTATATTTTTATCGCGAATCTCATCACCTTTTATATAAAAAAAAATAGTCATTCAATCCAATGAAAACAAAAGAAGCAAAGTCCGCCATTACAGACTTTTTTTCCCGCCATAATACCTTTTCGAATCACTCAAAGAAAAACGCTGATCAAACAAAAGTAATACAAATCATAGTTGTTCATTGTGTAAAATTCTTCTTCCTAATCTACCGACATATTTCCATTCTCTAACGTAACAACATTTTTACCGTAAAATTAATTTCATCAAATTCTTGATATTTACTTTTAATTTAATTACTTCCCAAGTTGTTTTTATTCCTTTTTCTTCACTATAAAGTTTCAATCACAGTTTTGAATATTATATTATATTATATTATATTATATTATATTATATTATATTATATTATATTACATTATATTATATTATATTATATTATATTATATTATATTATATTATAT
>JAFIDM010000001.1:13089455-13106809 GCA_023159025.1 Thereuonema tuberculata
TAAAGGATTTTTGAAAGTTAACGTGTAGTTATGGAGATTTTATATAAAAAGCATTGTTATTATTTTTATTTGTTAAAATTAAGAATATAAACTAAATATGTGTAAATGTGTACAACAGCGTTTGAATATAAATGGAGAGAAATCGCCAACCGGACAACCATTGTCCGGTTGGCGATTTCTCTCCGTTTATGAATGATTACGGACGTTAAACTTGCTTTATAGCGTTTGAATATCTGTCCTTCAAAAAATAAGTAAAGGTAACTAAAAACACCAAATTAAAAAATGGGATTTTCAGAAAATGCGTTGTTTACTTTGGACAATTAACAATTTACACTTTACTATCATCATTCTTCTTTGGTAAAGCTGGGATTTTATTTCAGAAGAGTGCCAAGTTAGGGAACTGACCAGCAGCAACTAAAAAAAAAAGAGATCATTTTCAAATTTTGTGAAGAGGAGGATGCCAAGATCAACTTGGTTTCGCAACCAAAAATAAAAAACAAACTAATCTATATATTTTGAGATTTCGGGGAAAATCAGTTCCCCCCCCCCCCATATATACCCCCATGTATTTACGCCCATACTGTTAAGTCTTAAATCTGATAATTTTTGTGATTTATATTGAAAAAGAAATATTAGAATTGAAACGATATAGAGCTGTGTCTACTCCTGTCAGAACAGTTAGACTGCTATTTTTCGTTGACAAATTTTAAAGAGATAAAAGCCAGTATCAGTAAATATTATTAAAAATAATCAAGCTTTATTTTCCATGAATGAAAATCTCCCACAGTAGACTTTTATATTTATCTTTTCACTGAAATCGCAACTATTAATATCCTATTTTCCTATTTCCATCCTTCTTACCTCTCTAATAACTTTTGTATTGCTGAATCCCTCTTCTTAAACTTGGCATGCATTGAAACCGGTGGTTTTTTGCCGAGGAAAAAAGTATCAAAACCAGAAAAGCATACAATGGAGATAACGATGTCTCTAACAAAGGATATTAATCCGCTTATTCAATAAACCGATTTGCGCACGATTGAATATGATCAATTTATATAATATAATTTATATCGCCTTCAGACCAATTTAAGAAAGTAACATGATTTTTCATGTAATATTTAATTTTTAATATTAATTTTTCAAAATTAAATTTTTAATATTAATTTTTCAAAATTAAATTTCTAATACTAATTTTTCAAGTAAATAAAGCATTTCTACTATTTAGTCAATGTTATAACTTAAAAGAAAGGTTTCGTTTGTTTTTTTTTTTTTTCATGACTTAAAAAAACAAAAAAAAACAAAGATAAAGAATTTTAAAGAAATACTAAAAAATAAATTTAAGGAATACCTTTTTAACAAAGTGTACTTGAAGTCCTTTTAGGAACTTAGTGCTAGTTTTCAGAATAGAAATCGTTTTTATATCAAAAACCTGTTTAAATTTTGTAAGCCCATTCAGGAAATCATTACTTACTATAACAAATAAATAAATAAATTTGAAGAGTTTCTTTACGTTCTATTTATTTGGACGAAAAGCTTAATGGACTTAATTTCTTAATGAATTAACAAAATTATTAACTAATAAATTCGTAACTGTAGCTCTGTATTTATTTTGGTATGTCGAGATGATTTGTCCAGTCTTCTTATGTTTCGACATAAATCAATCGTCTTTTTTTGCTTTGAAATGAAGTCTGTTCAACGCATGGCGCCCTCTGACGGGTGTTCTGTTTGTTCCAATTAAGAACTGGGTCTTTAGGGCCAGTTTTGTTTTGTCACTGGATCACGTCCTTCGGAAAATTCCAACGGAATGCAGAAAAAAAAGCCGCCTTTCAGGGTCTCAGCCGCGTTCTTCTTTAAATGGTTGTGCTCTGTAGCCGTTGCAGTATTTTCAGATGTTCTTTTGTTAGTTGAGTGATTGTCGAAATCGTTTCCCCAGTAAATTACTACAACAAAAATAGCATCACGAAGCAGAGAGGATTAGGATTTATCAGATAAATTATCTCTTTGCTTGACTATTGACTCAAATCAGGACTTCGATTTCTCAGTACTTGCAACTTTTTTTTTGCAGGAAATCAGGAACGGATTCCCATAGCCTTTAGCAGGTCAAAAACAAAAAAAGAACAATTTTTTTATTATTAAAAAAGAATATAATTTGAGAACATTGTTTTTTTATGAATGATCTTTCTTTTTTTTTTTTTTAAGTGAAAATGTAAATGACATTTTTAATAAAGCGAATATACAGAAAATGCACATTTAAAATTTATACCATAGAGACATTATATAAATAAAACCGTTTAAATATTCTATTCCTATATAAATTTTAGAATTTTACAAATAAATTTTAATAATTCCAAATTTAATTTAAGCAACAGTATTTTTACTGTCTGTAATTTTATTTTAATAAGTTGTGGATTTAACTAATTACCATAATTAATATTGAGAGAATAAATTAAAATTATTAGAAAATATCTAATTTCTTACTGTCTTAAAGATTAAAATATTTTTAAAATGTTTTTTAATATTTTTCTTCTTTTTGTAAATTAATTTTTTTTGTAAAAAAAAAAATAATAACAATCTTCCAAATTTGCTGATTATCATTAACTGAATCATTTGCAAAAAAAAAAAAAAAAAATCTTGATACTTAATGATTTAAAATTTAAAATGGTTTCCGCATACCAAGAACATTAAGGATACAATACATAGAATGATTTGTAATCAATGAGTTTATAACATACAGGTTATATATTAAATATTATATTATTAAATATTTAATTTAGAAAAGGAAAATTATCACACACATTTTTTTAATAACTTTAAAATCTCAAAATATAAGGCCTAAACACACATTTCAAACGAAACAAGACAGTAGCTCTTTTTACAAAAGAAGTCTGATATTTTTGACTGTTTACATTTGTTATGTCTCAAGTTTTCTATTTGCTTCTCTAGTTCATACAGTTTTATCAAAAAGTGAATCATCTCCTTCTGTAGCAGAAAGGTATCTCCTTAGATTATATTTGGTCGGAAAAGGTGGGCATTAGCTTCGAGTAAATACGGTCTTTTGTCCTGATGCCATTAAATCAACGCCATCTTGAAAACGTCTTATTTTCAAGATGGCGTTGGTTGAATCTAAATTGACCGTAGTTATGGCGAAATTTACGTTGGTAGTCGCCATTTTTTTACATTTTTTTACTCCGTTTGGCGGAAACAACGTAAATTGCGGGAAGTTTGATTTTACGACAGCGTAAATACAGGGGAAAATATACTCTAATAATAGGAAAATAGAAGGGACCGAGAAAATTTTTATAAAAGTGGGGAAAAAGTTATTTGCGGGAATGTAAAAGCGGGGTTCGACTGTATCTTGTATTCTCATTATTATTTTTTTTTCCTACAACAAAAATGTCTTCTTAAAATTCCTTTCTTTATTCACAATATTTCGTTTTCTTCAATATTTTTTTTTGTTTACATAGTTTTAATTCGTTCAAATAAATTTACAGTGTGCAATATCAAAACACTCAATATATTATAATATATTAATGACATATAGCATACATTGTGGGTAAGTTGAAGAATAAAAATATTTATAACAACAGAAGTTAAAGAACTGCTTAATTATCAAAATTAATAACAAAACAAAATACAGTAAAACCCCGTTATTACGCTCGTCAAGGGACCGTGACTTAGAGGCGTAATAAGCGGGATAGCGCTATAGACGGGAAGTGATTTATGAGATGGGGGAAAGATTTGACACCATTTTACAGGAAACATACATGATTCTGCAATAGATATACTGCAAATATGAGCTTATTTCCTATTAAATAGATCTTAGATTGTGGTTTGCCGTGTATATGTGCTACTGTTATTAATTATGACATTTTCAATGCGGTTCAGGTAACTATTAACGCCAATTGATACACCACTAGGGGCAATACTAATATATTTTCGGGGCAGGTTTAGTGCACGCTTTACTTTTTTACGTTTGCAACAACCCTTCGCTGCATCGGTAATTGCATCCCTGTTTTCATTATTGTTCGCAGACTGGATGAGGGAATTCCTAGAGATTGTGCGAAATCCTTCTGACTTCTGTAGAATTCTCGTCGTACTTACGGACAATTTGCAATTTTTCACTTATAGAAAGGGATTTCCGCTTCGACATTTTGCAGAACAGTATCACAGACCCGCATTTCACAGAGTTCAAAGAATCCCTCCTATCAGGGAAAAAAAAAAAGAAGGAATCTTTACAGTATTATATTTCTTTTCTATACAAAATTTCCGATATAAAAAAGCGCTACAAGCGGGATTTGAAGCGTTATAAGAGGGTAAAAGTATACAGAGATATATAGAAAATTCCAGGGACCGTATAAAAGGAGCGTAAAGAACGGGATAGCACTATAAGCGGGAGCGTTATATCGAGGTTTTACTGTAATAATAAATATTTAAAAATACCAAAAATAATCAAATCTTAATAATGCAACATATTATAGTATTTTTGTAATTAAACTGTAAATACGAAACACATGAGTTAGAAAAATTTTAGTCAAAATTTAAGAAAATAATATCCCTTGAGAATTTGATAGCTTTGTAATTGGTAAAATTTATTTATTCTAATTTTAGCTTCATTTGATTTAATCTGAATCATTAATCAGCCAGTCTTAGTCTTGAACAGTTGTCTTTCAAACGTTAAGTAACGGAGAACCATACATTGTCCTTCATTAGCTGGATGTCATTTTGTCAGTATCTCATTGTAACAAAGACAGTTGGAAGTTGTCTCAGCGTAGAGCATTCTCAAACACCTGTGCTGTATTGTGAAGAGTACTCCGTACCTATGTATATCAAGGACACTGATGTATCTTAGATTAAGATTAGCCAACTGGTGAGTTCCTAGCAACCTTTCATTTTTGTTTTTATCGAAATGGTGGAAATTGTTTGTATGATAACGAATGCAGGAATTTCGTATTACAAAAATTCATGCAACGTTTTGTGAATTCTTAACATCGGATTGAACAGTGAAATTATCCAACTTTGCACTAACTGGCAACGTAATAGTAAATATATTCATCCAATCATAACTACTTATATTCGTAGTAAATACGAGATAAGTAGCTTTTATTACGTCATACCTCCAAGATCACAATCAGTTTTAGCCCCAAAAGTCAGTTTTAAAATTTTCATATAATTTTTATTTTCTCGAATTATATAATGAAGAATTATATCCTTAAATTCGCGAAAATTTATAAATTAAAATCAGTTTAATCCATAAATGAGTGGTTCCAATCTTTTTTTTTTTATTTGGCGACCCCCCCATTTTTAAAAGTAGGCCTATCAGTTTTGAAATTGAAAATAAACTATAAATATAACAAACATTATAGATTTTCCTCGTCAACCTCTTTTTATATCCCTATTCTAGAGCATTTACCTGGTTATTACAATTTGTTTTATTATTTAAAATTCTTTTGTCATGGTTCACAAATTTCAATCAAAGCAATACATTTCTTAAAGCAAAAATAATATTCAATGTCGCCCAGCGGTAATCGAGTGCTTTAGTCACTCGGCGGTGATGCACAAGGATCTAGGTCTGAATGTTGTTCGGATTATTTCTTTACCCTGTTTTTTCGAAGGCTGGGAATCACCTTGCTTGGTCTTCTCCAGTTTTTTTCCTCGAATTCGACCCTCGCTTCCGTTTATCTATGCCCTATGGGAAACTTGTAATTACACTCGTTCGGTAGACGGAGCTGGAGCCCCACAGCTGATCTGCCAGAAGGCAGGTTTTTACTGACAAGGGGTAGAACAATCTATAATATCTTAATAACTATGTTACTCGAATTTTGGATAAGTGTCACTATTTAATAATAAAATAAAATATAGCAGTTAAAACACAGCAATTCAGTAAAACTTTATCAAATAACAAATAGACCTCTATTTTTGGAGGGTTATTTGTATCTTAATCTTTTTTTTTATTATTATTTATTTATTAATGCAGTAAGTTAATACAAACTGTAACAATTAATTAACTGATTATTTTTAATTGTATTAAAAATTGAATATAAGCTATTAAATGACAGATTTTGAAGAATCTTTTAAAGATGTTGCATTTCTATTATTTAGAAATGCAATATTACAAAAAAGTAAATAAATAAATAAATAAATAAATAAATAAATAAAAGGAAAAAAAAAAGCATCTTTTAACTACTATACATTATTTTTATTTTTAGAAACATCAATTGAATATAAATAGTATTAAGTAAAATATTATATAGTATTACAATAACTATGTTAGTACACAATAATTCGATAAAAAATAAATAAATAAATAAATAAAAGCGTGCTGAAACTTTTTATCAATAAGTTTTTTTCGTATGCTTTCTGAATCTAAAATATTTTGATTAAAATAAATTTCATATTTTGTTTTATTTTGGAGGAGAATGTGGGAAAACATTAAAAAATAATTAAAGAAATCAAATTAAATTAATTTATTTGCTGAAACTTTTTTTTTGTGTTTTTTCTTTTTTACCCTCTATATTCAGCTTTCCTAATAAATCCTTATATTTAGGAGTACTGGAATTAAACTCTGGATTAAAGGTTTCGGTTTAATATAGAAGGGGTTAAAGATTTGATGGGTTCAGGATTTTTATCTTATAAATCTGTTTAGCCTAAATAAAGAAATTAATAGAAGAACGGCGCTTCAAACCCTTCAGCCACTTCAACTTGAGGTAAAGGAGGATTCGGTGACGTCACTTTTACGTAACATTACGTAATGTCTGAGCCTAAACACACAGAGCAGTAAGTTATAAATAAGGACTGTTACTAATGGCTAGAATCGTAGTTTATAAAAGGAATATCCATGTAATAATGTGGAACATAATGTTGACAATTCTTTATTATCAGACTTTATTCACAAAGAGTCTCATATAGTTAAAAAAAAATACAGAAACAGACAACAACAATATTTATAATGTATTTATTTATTGAGTTCTTCACTATTTGTGTCATACTTAAAATTAACTTTAATTAACCAATTAAAATTAACTTTCGTCTATTATTCCAATTATAACTTACTTAAACAAACAAATAAATAAATAAAATATGTTGTAATACACGATTGAAATTCTAAAATATACGTAATTATTAATCAGTTTATTTCTTTAAAAAGAACGTATTCCTAAAATTGTCAGATTGATTGAATTTTTTCCCAGATTATTTTTTTTTTTAATATTTAAATTACCTAATAACTCCTCTTTTAAATTTTTATTCTATTTTTTTTTCCTATTTTTCTATGTTTTCAGCTTCAATGATTGTGTACTGTATAAGCTTTTCAGTATCGGATTCTTCAGTCCATAGCACTAGAAAACAAACAGAAATGGCGATGTATTATTCCACAATTAGGAGCAATTGCTGAAATACTTCATCAGTAAATTGTCACCTGTAAATAATCACCTGTAAATGATATAAATGCCCAAGAATATAACAATTTTTTTTTTTACCCAAAATATGGGTAAAATATTATTTGGCAGTCATAAATAGACTTGACAAAGATAGATGATCCAATCCAAGAATATTTAAACATTATATTTAAAAAAAAAAAAAGAAGAAGAGAATTTCGTGTTTGAAAGCAGTGTAATTGAGGCAATGTGAGTTGATATTTTTTTAGAGAAATATAAAATGTAGTTTACAGGAATGCTTACCTCAGTGAAGATATTTTGTTTACTCTGTGATAGAAAAGATTGTGAATACAAAATTATAAGAATATTTTTAAGTATTGTGGATTTATTAATATTGTATTTGTATTTTAATTTTTAATAATAGCATAAGTTATTATAGTATTATTAACTTAAGATTTTTTATAATCATTTTTTTATTGTATTATTACTATTATTTTATTGACAAATCAATTAAGGAATAAATAAATAAATAAATAAATAAATAAATAAATAAATAATAAATAGTTTATTGTCATATTTAATGAATTATTCTGCTATAAATACATTTTCATTGATTCTGTGTCATTATAATTGAGTGGTTTAAGAAGGATTTCCAGGCTTTTATTGCCTGTAGTAATGCGTTCTTCTTAATATAGTTTTAATTAGACTTGTTTCGAATGATGGAAAAAAAGCCTGTATTACTGATATAGTGTAGATTTCGTATTTAAGTATTTTTTTTTTGCTTTATTAATTTCGTATGATATTTTTTTTTTAATTTTTTTTTTAAAAAAAAAAGAGCTCTACGTCTTTTCTCTAAATTTAGTGATGCAACTCTAGCATTAGTACAACAACAAGGGTTAATTACAGATCCTTTTGTTTAAATAACTGGAGGGGTTTTCTGTATTCGAAGCACACTGAATTTTTCTGGAAGTCGTCTAGGGTTCTGTGTTTACCATCCCTCCCTTCCCACACCCCTCTTTTCAAAAAATAGCTTCCTCCCAATCAATCTCCATTCTTTTCTAGTCATTGATGATTGTCATCGGAGTCAAGGAAAAACAAAAAAACAAGCAACAAAAAAAGGGAATTGCTATTTACAGAAAAACCTTCCTGTTTTTGGAAGAGCGTTTGTAAGTTGGATTCTCTTTTTCAGCCGAAAATGGAATTTATCTCAGTGTTGACCTAGAAATACCATCAGTCGATTCTTTAATCTGAAATCCCGGATCTTTAAATGTGGAAATCGCTAGAAATATTAGAGGAAATCTTTGAGTTTTATTATGTTTTTATAAGCTTTCAATATTTACATTTTTGCTCGTAAAGTATTTAAGTATTTTTACATAAATTATTGAAGTATATTTATAGAATTTCATAAATTGAAAACAAATATTTTTTTTTTCTCTTTCCTATTTTCTGTTGCTGTTTATTCAATTTAACCAATTTTAATAATTGTTTTGTAAGGTATTTAGTCTTCTGATCTAATAAGTATCAGAAGACTAACATTACCGTTTTGTCTGTCCGTCTGTGAACAAATATCATTAAAATATCATTAAATTATCACTAGTATCATTAAAATATCATTAAAATATCACTAGTATCATTAAAATATCAATAAATTATCATTAATCCCAACAATTACAACAATCGCAACAATTGCACCTTTTGCATTCGCAACAATCACATTTATAATAATAAGGAAATTAAAGCATTATCAATTATATTTTCTTATACGTATCAGAAGACGTTGCGAAGCATTGTGAAATTATCGCTATCCCTACCTTATTTTTGTCAATTTCGGTCAAAATTTAGGAAAAACAAAAGAAAATTCAAAAAAAAAAAAATGTAGAACTGTGCCGCTTTTGTAGATTTATAGCGTATAAGAAAGGCAAACATGAGAGTGACAAACCATAGGTGGATGGGATCTAAATGTGCTTGCAATGAAAAAAAAAATCTTCGGGAATCCTGGACAGCTGTTTCATCCTTATTACGAATCATCAGCAGGATTTACCCTTGATAATAGGGTCAGATTGGTTATGGATACTATTTCCGCACCCGGCAGTGGCGTCCAGCCTCAAAAGCAACAAAATGAAAGAAAAATGCAATTGAGAAACTCACAATAAACTTCACCGAAAGGCTCAAAGGAGTTTAATTATAACTTAAAAACAAAACAAGAATCAATGATACAACTGAAAAATTGTTGTAAAAATTAGTAAAAAGTGGACGTTAAATTTTGTTTTTCAATTGTACCATTAATACGAATTAAATCGTTAACCCAAGCATTTCTATAATATAAAATAACTGGTGTATTGATTTTGGTAATGGGATTGAACATGTATTGCTGAGGCCCATTTCGAGGACTGGGGACGGACGATAGGGACCAATATATGTACAGTTAAGATGATTTATCCTGTAAAGAAGCACAAGTTAATACACTACATAACTCAGAAAACCGTATCAAAATTAGATGAATGTCTCAAAAGTTATAAGCGGTAATATGTGTTAATTGGGAAGCGCAATAATGAAAAGATGTAGTGAAATTATGTTTCGTTTTTGATTTTCAAAAGCTCTTTTTGTCTAATTCGTGAAATCTTCTTTAGGTTTTGAAGTTTTCCTTCATTGCTTGAGTATCTAAGGTTGTAAAGTGATGCTGTTTGGATATAAAGCATCCCGAACCGAATAATGAAAACCACATTCAAATGCATTTTTTAAATTTTGAAGGGAACAAACATTTTTGCGTATATAGATATCACATGTATTATCAGATATCTTTCGAAATCTAATGGGATTGAGTTCTAATAAGAAAGTAAAGAACAACAACAAAAATAATTTGGGCATTATTATTATTTTGTTGATTTTTTTTTTTTTTGCTCCTATATGCTTACATAAATTAGAACGACGTCAAAATAATAGCAATAATAATAATATACTATTTTTCTAGTGCAATTTCAGTTTTGCTATTTAATTTTTAATGAGGTATCAGCCGAGCCTAAAAAAAAAATACGAGACAAATGATCAAGAGTGAAAACTGAGGGGAGTAAAGGCATACCTAGAGGGAGGGTGTTAATGGAGGTTTTAATTTATGGCACTGCATCTGTAAAAACTTTAAAAAAATACAAAGGAAGAAAGTAAGTAAAGAAAAAATTAAAGGTTAAAAAAAATTTTTTTTTTTTGGTTAGATAGTGTTAGCCGCTAATTTTTTTTTTTTTTTTTTTTACAATTATTTATTTACTTTTATTGGCCCATTACTAGAAATTCCAGGGTTCTCGCTTTGGGGAAGGGCGAGTGAGCTTTCTCCAGCCAATCAGAACGCTTATCGAAACAAAGCTTAAATCATATCGAAACAAATCATACGAAACAAAACTTCTTGTTTTCAAATTTCATCGATGTGTCCGTCGCTCTGTGAGGAAGACTTCTTCATTATAAACCGCACAGTTGCATTCTCTTTTGCTTTTCATATCGATCTGTCACTTTTCATCGGAAGATAAGAAACAAGTTCATATCTGTGAAAGTTTTTTTAAATATTTTTATTAAACATTGTGTTTAAATAAATCTCTTACAAATATCAGTCTATCTATATTCAATTCTAACTAGTAGTTATTATAGAACAATACTGATGATTATTATAAAAAAAATGATAAGATTAATTAATAATTAAAATTAATAAATTTTATGAAATTTTATAAAAAAAGTAATAAAACAAAATGTGATACTCGATTTTTCTAACTTTTGTATTAAATTCTTTAAAGAGTAAAGAATTTGTAAGTTTGCTTTTTCCCGCAAAAACAGTAATAGTCTTTGAACTTAAAATTAATACCGTACAACAAGCAAGAAACTCAAAAAAACTTAAAACTTATTTATTTATTTATTTGTTTATTTATTTCTTTTTCAAGTAGTGAAAACGACAAAACGAAAAACCTACAAAATTATAATGTTTATTTAATAAAAACATTATAAATTTTCTGTTTTCCGAAGAAAATGAATTAAATCCGCCTTATTTAGTTGAAACGTTTAAATCGAAGTAACTGTCATCGTATCGAATCACGCGCAATGAATTAAGGATTTAATATTCATTGTTTAAGACAATGAGATATTAACAGAAATAGGATAGAAGTCCATTGTTCCAATTTGAAATCCAATGGGCTAATTACTCGGTAAGGTCCCATTTTATAAAGACTTGAAATATAAAAATTAGATCGTCACTAATCCTCGAATATGCATACCAAGTTTCAAAAAGATCCACCCAAACGCTCAAAAGTTATTATGGGCGACAAACACTAAAGCACAGACACCGATTGATTTCATGCGCAGCATTTCCACAATGAAAAGTAGGCTAAAATGATGTAAGTCTTGTAATATAAAATCAATAAAGCATTAGAAAAGCTATCACTAAAAGAATAAAATCTTAAATTTCAGCGAAAGAATAGAATTTCGAGAATAAAAATCCAGTTCTTACGACTGAGTCAGTATCAAAATATGTGTGTTTGAATTATCCCAGCCTAATTGATTTCTTTGTAAACAGATGAGCCTAAAAGGCGATTCAGGGTTTGCGAAAGAAACGAACATTTCCGTTAATCTCGTAATATTTTACGTAGAAACAACTCGATTTTCCCTTTAAAGGGAGGGCAGCTTTATTTCCCCTTAAAAAAAATAATAAAACTCTACCCCTACATCCCACAACTGCTCTACTTCACATTTATTCCGGGATTTTCAACGAAAGTTGCTCGCGCCAGGTTTTATAGTTTCCACGAAGTCAGCCCGCAACGAAAGTTTATTATGGCGTTTCCATGACAACGGATCTGCCACATGTCAGTCACTGAATGCTGTCCATTGTAAATTGAATTGACGAATTAAACAAAAATTGAGCGAAGAAAACATTGCAATTAGTTGAACAAAATATTTTCCAAAAAATACAGGTGTATATTAAATGAATTAAACGATCAATTCCAAATTTCCAAGGTTTGGATGAATATTCAGGGTCCTTCTGTTTTTGTTTTTTTTTAAAACAGCTTGTATTTTTTCAAGCGATAACTCACCTACTAGTAAATGGGTTTCAGAATTTAAAATCTTTTGTGATTTGTGTAAGTCAAAACATACTTAAATAAGTCCTTGAAAGAACTACAAATCTAACAACAATGGATGAGACCAAATTATTCACAAGTGACATCCTGAGCTGTTTCATGCTCGTTGGCGATCATCAGCTAGGAGAAGTCACAGTAAATAACAAGGTCTCCGTATTCTTGTGAACAATTTGATCTCATCCATTGTTGTTTTTTAACATTTCAAATGCGCAGTTTGAAGTCTTACGCTTTAAAAAAAATTCATTTAGGCCGCTCTCGCTGGCACATGGATTTTCTCACTGGTTTTTTCATTGGTGAGTTTTTCACTGTGCATTTTTTCTTTTGAGGCACCACTGCGCTTCCGATGAACTACAAATCTACTTGACTTTAATTTTTTTTAGGTTATGAAACTGCTACAAGCAAATAAAGCACGATTTACTTTAAATTATAAAAACTGTCTATTATAATTACTAGAAATTTCCTACATAAGTTTTTTTAAATCCATTTAAGTAAAACCAAAGCGCGCGAAAATTAGTGGATTAGTTAATAGTCATTGTTATAGTTTAGTCTACAACAATTTACTTTTCTCTAGAAATTTTTATAATCTTCTGGCTGCTAATTGGAAGACAAGGAACCACATACAAAAAAAAAAAAAATCAAATACAAAAATTCGAATCGTCTCTTATCCTTAAATATGCACGCCAAGTTTCACGAAGATCCATCGAGAGGTTCAAAAATTATTAGGAGAATGCAATGACACATACACACACTTACAGACTGAGGAACTTAAGGACATTAAGCTAAACATATTAAGTAGACAACAGTGGTTGAGCGAATTCTATTTTCCACCAATTGTAGAAAGGATTCAATTTCACTTAAAAAAATTTTTAGAAGGAAAAACAAAACAAAACAAAAGAACAACAACTAGGCCTATTTAAAATGTTTTTCATCGCAAGAAAAACCTTAAACGAAATTATTGCAGTCGATTATAAATAGAATAAAAACGAAACGCAGACAAGATGCCCGTGAAAATATATGAACTGCAAATCATCCTTGAATATAAATAAATAAAATGATTATTTATAGATCTGCCTTTTCCTAGAATCTTTCGTATTGCGTGAATTTGAAATATAAACTATTAAACCAAATGTTCTGAACTAAAGGAGTGATTGGACCAATTTTATATCGAGCCAAATAGTAGATAGACTGGAAAATATTGATCTATATTTGTTGAACCAATAAAAATAAGAACAAATAATAATTACCAAGTGAATAGTTCTCTTAAACAACATTATAACCCGTATTATTGCCGTAACTAACTACTAGTTTCATTACTAATAAAACTACTAACACACTAAAATGATAAATGTACCTGAATAGTTATTGGATCTACCTCACAATTATGATTACAGAAGCATCATTAAACACGGCGTGCTTGTTATTATTGCTTAGATTTTTTTTGTTTGTGGATTCTAACGTTTTAAGGATTTAATTATTATTAAGTTCTTTTTTTTTAAATATCAAATATGTTTTGGGGGAAAAAAATGCAGTAAAAAAATTTGAATTTTTAGAATTTGTTCATTTCCGACATCCGCATTGGTTATTATTCCTTAATCGGAATTATTTATTTGAAAAATTATAATTATATTCTTTCTCTTATCATTACTTAACTGCTTCTAAATAGACCAAAGGTCGCGGTACTCGGCTTTCCTGTCACCCACACTCACCACATAACTTAACTGCTTCTAAATTTTTGTCTGATTTTTTTTTTTTTAGTCACTACCCACTGAAAAGTAAAATATCTCCAAAATCCCTAGAATCAGAAGTTGACGCATTGGATTTCTATCTCCCTTTTGCCACTAAAATTCTATGAAATTCTAGCTAATGTCATTTTAGACTAGCGATAGCATCTACATTTCAAAGATGATAATTCTTTATACAATAGTTAAAAACTATTATTATTATTATTAGCTATACCACAGAGGTTTTCACATGTTCATTATTATAAATTGTTAAATAAATAACTACATTACTTATGATAAACACCTGGTAATGGGATTCTCATAACCTTCAAAGAAACTTAAATATATAATGATTACTAATAATAAAAAATATTAAATAAATAAATTCCTTTTCCTATTCTTATTCTAATTAGAACCTAAAATTTTATAGAGTATACACATATAAAAGACTATCAATAACCATAGTGGAAACTTTAAAAATTTCCTACGTTTTTCCTATAGCGTTTCAACATCAAAAAAAAAAAAATACTTTTGAATTCTAAATAGGGAATTTCTGTAGTCGAACTTTGTTTTTCTAAAATAAATATAACAGGTTTCTTATTACTCAGTAACAATAAATCGATTATAAAATCCTATAAATAAATCTCATAAAACATCGTCTACGTAGTTCATGAAAAAAAAAAAAATTCTTTACAAGACAAGTCCTTTTCTTCTTTTTATTATAAATAAGAATATTTTATTTTTATATAAGAACGCAAGTAGTTGCCTCATTTAAAAATACAAGCTTATATGAGAATCTTCTACAATAAATTGCAATCTTTGATAATAAGAAAGTTAATCATCATTTTATAAACTAGTCGGCTACCCGTCGCTTCGCTCCGGAAGCCTCGCGTATGTAACGGAAAACAATTTGTTATTTATTAAAAAAACACACACACACAAATTACATCAAGTAAAATAAAACTAAAATTTTTTTTAAGTTTTTTTTTATTTTAATTTTTGATGTATATATTCTCTCAATTCACGACTGCTTTTAGAATCAGCGTGTGAATCATATATCTGTGATATATTTTTATTTTTTATAGAGATTAGAATGTAATCCTTGTGGTCTAATGCCTAAGACGTCTAACTTCGGAGCAGAAGGTTGCATGTTGGATTCCAGTAGATAACTTGTAGAAATTATTTCTATTTTTGTAAATTACAATAATTGCACCAGACCGAAAGAGAAATAAAAGATTTTCGTAACATAGATACAATTTTCAGTCGCTTTTGAGCTACAAATAGTGAGCTTTCAGTATTCTACTTAATAGAAATAGTACTTCTTTCTTTCTTGAGTCTCTTTTTTTTATTTCCATTGATACTTTACAGTGGTTTTTGAGTTAGAAATAGTGATTGTTTTTGAGTAACGAATAGCGATTGTTCAGTATTCTACCTAATAGAAATAGTGATTATTTTTTTTGTGTTCTTTTTTATCCAATTCCAATTGATACTTTTCAGTGGTTTTTGAGTTACAAATAGTGAAAATTATCTATATCTATTAGCTAGGCCATCAGATTGTTCGATATAGATATTTGAAGAAGAGATTTCAGATGGACGTTAGTTGATATAGATGATAAATGAAGATCATAGCTTGTATACGAAATTCTTCGCAAGAAATTGATTGTGAATATTCTTTAGAGTGAAGATAACCAAATTCTGTTGAATTGTGACTCAAAGACCTAAAGTTGTATGTGAGTTAAGACAACGTTTTCCAATTATATGGCAACTTTATTTAGAGTTTGTCCTTGAGCTTTATTGATAAATATCGCATAAGAAGGTCTGATCGGAAATTGTTTTCATGTGAAAGTGAATGGAAGTAGATTACCGCATGGTTCCATAGACATCCTATGGATGAAAACAAAATCTCCTTTGTGAGTTCTGTTACAAATTCGGTTTCTATGAGATCATTATCGAATGAACAGCATTTAAGTTGAGTTCCATTGCAGTATGCAAACTTGGGATTGATGTTTCGCAACAATATTATTGGAGATCCAATCTTCAATGACAAACGATGTTGAGGAATTCTGCTGAGATTCAATGCGTTCAGACACTTGGGCATATAGAGATGTTCGTGTGATGGATTATCAGAAGTGTCAATTTTATTCGCACTTGTATTGTAGGCTCTGTAGTCTCTCCTTGTATTCTTAGACTTATCATTCCATTGATGTTATCGACACTCTCGTTCATCTCGTTTATCCAATTCCAATTGATACTTTTCAGTGGTTTTTAAGTTACAAATACTGATTTCTCAGTATTCAACCTAATGACGTACTGCGTCTTTCTTTTTTGACTTTCTTTTTAATTACAATTGTTACTTTTCAGTCAAAGTCAGTTCAGTTTTGACAGATAAGTCAAAAAAGCAATATAAAGAGAGTTGTAGTTCCCATGGCCTAATGGGTAAGATGTCTGACTTCGGATCAGAAGGTTGCAGGTTCGATTCCTGTCGCGGATGTTTCATTGAAAAAATTCTTTCTATTTTTCATTCTCACAGAAAACTGCGCCGGACAGACAGACACACAGACAGACAGACACAGAAATAAAAGATTTTAGTAATATAGATTGTTACTTTTCAGTCAACGTCAGTTCAGTTTTGACAGATAAGTCAAAAAAGCAATATGAAGAGAGTTGTAATTCCCATGGCCTGATGGGTAAGATGTCTGACTTCGGATCAGAAGGTTGCAGGTTCGATTCCTGTCGCGGATGTTTCATTGAAAAAATTCTTTCTATTTTTCATTCTCACAGAAAACTGCGCCGGACAGACAGACAGACAGAGAAATAAAAGATTTTAGTAATATAGATTGTTACTTTTCAGTCAAAGTCAGTTCAGGTTTGACAGATAAGTCAAAAAAGCAATACGAAGAGAGTTGTAGTTCCCATGGCCTAATGGGTAAGATGTCTGACTTCGGATCAGAAGGTTGCAGGTTCGATTCCTGTCGCGGATGTTTCATTGAAAAAATTCTTTCTATTTTTCATTCTCACAGAAATCTGCGCCGGACAGACAGACACACAGACAGACAGACAGACAGAGAGATAAAAGATTTTAGTAATATAGATTGTTACTTTTCAGTCAAAGTCAGTTCAGGTTTGACAGATAAGTCAAAAAAGCAATA
>JAFIDM010000001.1:13106819-13126568 GCA_023159025.1 Thereuonema tuberculata
GTTCCCATGGCCTAATGGGTAAGATGTCTGACTTCGGATCAGAAGGTAGCAGGTTCGATTCCTATCGCGGATGTTTCATTGAAAAAATTCTTTCTATTTTTCATTCTCACAGAAAACTGCGCCGGACAGACAGACAGACAGACAGACAGAGAAATAAAAGATTTTAGTAATATAGATTATAAAAACCTACTTATGATATATAAACTTTATTACTCTATCGTGTGAAAATTGGCTGCTAGAAATATAAAAATAATGCATTCCTTCATATACATACATAATTATATGTCTATATATAATTTACAATAAATTAAATTTTAAGGTTTCGAAAAAAACACACATATACAAGTAAAAAAAAGATGTGCTTTTAGGCAAGTCAAAAGCAGAATGGTCTCTCCCGAGAAGATAGTTTCTTTTTTTTCCCAGGAATTAATTGTCAACTAAAAATTATAATAAATTTAAAAAAAATTAAAGATTTTTTAAGTAAAAACAAAAGACAATATCTATATTTTCACAAAAAAAAAAATATTTTATAATATTATCAATAAATCTATCAATATAAAAATATAAGTTTTTTCCAATTGAATGTTAAAAGAATATTAAGTTTTTCAACATAAAATGACATTTTCAACTTAACTTCTGTGGGTTTCCGATTTTGTCTATTTTTGGTGTTCTTGTAATTCCACTCCATTCATCCCCTTCCTTTCAATCGAATCCTCTTTGAATCAACCAATTAGGAGGTAACAGAAATCATTTTTGATTCTTACTTCCTTCAATCTTTTCATCTTCATTTTTAAAAGAGCTTTCAATGAATTCAGAGTCAGATTTCTTAGAAACTGATAATTAATTATTGCTTTTTTGCAATTATGTTTTTGTAAATGAAATTGTATCTCTTTTTGTTTCCCACCAATTAATTAGGAAATGAGGAACTTTGGTTAATATATATATATATATTTACAGGCTGTTGGAAAATTCGTAACATTCAAACCACGTGTGGGGACATGGCTAAGCATCAATATATTCCTAATGAACCCATGTTCGAAAAAGCCCCATTAAAGCGCTAGGTGATCCTAAAGTGAGCGTTTCCGAGAGAACATATCCTTTGCTACACCATATGAAATGTTTTGCAAGGGAGCCCACACATTGATCTGGGGATGCTTTTTTGTTTGTTTCAAATGATACATAGATATATATATATATTACTTTATTTTTATATTATTATTATGTTTTTAATAACTAAAGCTTTAATAAAATTTATTTTAATAAATAAAGATTAGTTTTCGTGATAAACTAGTTATACATTCAAATATTTATACATCGTTAATATTATATTAATGTTATTTATCGTCATCAGAATATTTTTATTAATTTATGTATTTATTTGCTTTTTGAGAGATGAGAGCGGTCAAGACCAAATATTACATTATCAATTAGTTTTATAAATCTAGTATCAAGAAAATCGTTCCAATCGTTTTAGCGTGATGCGAATACAAACAGATAGACCGATAAACTTTTAAAATTAAATAGTTTTATTTCGCAAGTTAGAATAAAATTTTACTCATTACAAATGGATGCCTAATTTAATAATAATTCATTGGTATCTGTTGCACAAGTTTATAATAAAATCTATTAAATTAAAATTAGTTTAAACATGTTTTATTGATAAATAAACAATCAATGATGACAAATAAGATTTTCTATTCTAGATGACTTCTCACTACTCATCAGCTAATGTAACCTGCAAGTTTCTCACCAGAACACTGAAATGTAAACGAAATATAGTAGAACCAAAAGTTAACCCTTAAATATTAAGTAAGTAGGGCGTCATTAAAAATGAAGTAATTATGTATTTTTGCCTATTTTTCCCTTCAGTGTATTGTTTCTATACGATTAGTTGCTCTTAGATCGTTCTATATTTAGGCTTAAAAATAGCCTGTTCCCCGGAAGAAAAAAAATAATTAAAGCAATGATAGACTGCGTGCTAATTATTTCCTTATAGTAAAACACTACAATAACGCTTTGCAAAGGTACTTGAAGTGCAGTAGGACAAGTTAAAATTTCTATTAAAATATAATGGTTTTTTTTTTTTTACTAACTGATAACCCTTCAAACAGAGAAAGACAATAAAAACAAAATAATAATAAAACGAAAAATCAAGCTGAAGGAAGATTAATTTTAGAAAATTAATTAATACTGTAAATCAGGGTTTCTCAACCTTTTTTTACCCATGGACCCCTTCCCCCCCCTCATAGCTATTCGATAAAAGAAAAGTTTATTCCATTTTTCACTAATAAAAAGTAAAGGGATTATATTAATAATCAAAGAAATAGTAAATGATTATGCTTTATTTTGAATGAAAACTAATTTAATGCAAATAAATTATTCTCAGTTAAAATATGATTCAATGAGACCCTGTAGTTGATGCCGCTCTGCGATTTTCTTTATATCTGGTTCCATCGATGTTAACGATATTCGAAGATCATCTCTTTTCACAATGTCAAATCTATTGCGAACTTTTGATAAGTGAGAAACACGACTAATCCTGATTCAACAAGGTAAGATGATGGAAAAGCAAATAGCCTAGAGCTGTGCTTTATCCCAGAGTAATGGGTACTTTTAGCAATATCATTTGTTTTCCATATATTATACTTCCCATCTTTGAATTTTGCACGCATTATTTCATCACTTTGTAATTCAATGAGGGGCTCTTGCAAAGAAATGTCTATATCGGCAACATTAACTTCGAAAGGTATTGTCACCGAAGTTGGTATATCCATCATGAGTAGGTCACTAAACCGAGTTTGCATTCCTTCGTGCATATTTTCCAAATATTCGCTATATAATACAAGGTCTTATCGTGCAAATCGCTGCTAATCGAAGCCAAACAAGGAAACTGTTGAAATGCACAACGCCTGATATTATTTTTGTACAACTGTAATTTTCTCAGAAAAACAGTAACAGCACCTTTACTTGATATGAAATCAGAATCTTTTCCTTGAAGCTATTTATTAAGTAAATTTAATTTTTCAAATATATCTGATAAGCAGAGCCGCCGCGTGAGCGGGGCGACCGGGGCGATCGCCCTGGGCGCCGCGGCAGCGGCAAAAATAAAAAAAATTGAAAATTCCTGGGCGCCGCGGCCAGGGAAGGGGGGGCGCCGCGGCAAAAAAATAAAAAAAAATTTGGAAATTCCGGTTTTTTTTTTTTTTGGTTATTGAATTGGAGATTCCGGTTTTTTTTTGTTTTTTTTTTTGGTTTTAGATTTTTGGTATGGTGGGGGAGGCGCAAATATCAAATGTAGGGCGTCTGACGAAATCTTGCCCTGGGCGCCAACAAACCACGCGACGGCCCTGCTGATAAGTACTGACCGATGGCTGAGTAGATAGGCGAAAAAGAAATACAAAATAAATTAAGTTAGAAAGAATCATTCATATATATTCTCTACTTATTTCAATATGGGGTAAATTACAGTAAAAATTTTATTTTGACTAATAGCAACCGTTCTGAAGTGGAATTGCCCCATGGACCACCAAAATATCACTATGGACCCCCAATTTGTTATTTTTTGCCTGTGGACCCCAAAGATATTACATGGACCCCCAGGGGTCCATGTGGACCCCGGTTGAGAACTCCTGCTATAAATTAATCTTTGCTTGCTAACTAGATGGCTCTTTTTATACGACGGTTGGGAAAAGAAGAAAACCATGGGTTATGGATTAATACTTCCATCTATTCTCAGAGACATCTATCGCAAAGAATCGTAAATAATTTCTATTTTTCTGCAAAGTAGAAGAGAACAAGATTATCGATTACTTTTTTAGCCTTTGCATCTGTAATGTACGTATGTACTGTTTTTATTATTTTTTGTATTATTCACGTTTTTTATAAATATCATCCATATCTAAAAGTTGCTTCGGAAGAGTAAAAAAGAAATGTCCGAAGAACATTTTCGAAGAAAATGAACTTTTGCTTTCGTCCGTTTTCGCTCGTTGACAATTAATTCTCTTCACAGTAAGATGGAACAAATTTGTAGCAATAGCAGGTCTTCCTAGTAATTCGGATTTACATATTCCTTTACCCTGACTCTTAAACTACTGGAAAACGTTCCAAATTATACTTCTAGTTTGGCCTATGCAGGCCTTACAGTAACCTGTTCTTTTGACGCCGCCATATTGCTTTCTGCAGCATAGAGTTCCAGGATCAACTAAGTGATCTGTTTTTTTTTTCCTTTTATGATCTTTCTTCTTTCTCTGCTTACTATAATACAGGTTGAGTCGAAATCCCATACCTTGTCAAAAGCTTTTTGAATTGTTTGGAACAATAGTTTTAAGAGCTTCGTCTTTTTCTTCTTTATAATAATAAATGATAAGCAGTTTCAAAATACTGATGATCTTATGCTGTTGTCTCTGAAATACATCTCACCTCTTAGTAAAACATGGTGAAATATCGAAAATATTTAAATTGAATGAAAATAAATATAGTTGGCATATCAACTTCCCAAAACTCTGCAAGTTAAAACATAAAGGCATAGCAAAATTTAACGTCCTTAATAATTCATAAATAGAAAAAAAAATCACAACTGAGCCGTAAATATGCCTTCGCACACTGAGCCAACATCAACGGGAATCCTGAACAGCTGTTTCATCCTTATTAGGAATCATCAGCAGAATTTACCCTTGATGTTTGGCTCAGTCTACGCGAAAGCTAAGGGAAAAGCATCCTCGATCCCGAGAATGGGCCACGAGATAAAAAGCAATCAAATAAAAAATTATCCTGTGAAATCCACAGTACTGGGTAAATTCTAGATAAAAACATCAAGGGTAAATTCTGCTGATGTGAAAGTTTCAGCTTTGTAGGTTAAATAGTTTTTAATTATCATCATCATCACAGTTAGACGGTTTTCGACCCCTATCTCTTTTCTCTATTGGTTTAGATCTTCAGTTGGATCTCATTATTTCATCAAAGTATTTCGGTAGCTTTTAGCTTCTCACTGCTCCAAAATCAACAATAATCTAAAGATATCTCTAAAATTTCAGCTTTTTATAGAGTTTTTGAATTATCAAGATCAGAGATTTATAAAAAAATGGACCCAAACCTCTTTTGTTGTTGTAGCTGGTTACTATCGGATGCCAGAGAAGAAAAACAAAAAAGAGCAATCTATGGGGACACTTTCAAAATCTGTAGAATTTTTGCTGTAGAAACCATATTAGAACACTCAAATAATGTAAAACTCACAGTAAAATGTTTTGGTAAGTATTTTCTTAAATTATACTAGTAAAATTGGAAAGATCCAATTATTATTAGTAGTAATATAATAATTACAGAGTATTATAAAAATTGTATTAACTCAAGTCTTTTCATTGAAGCGTTACTTCAATTTTCAACATGTTCAGACATGCTTCTCATACAATTACTTTCCGAACAGTTTGGTCAGGGCGTATAATATTTGACCTTGAAGGTCAAACTCTTTTAGATATCGAATATAATTGATTATTTTAAAAGTTATTTAATTTAAAAAGATCCAAAAGTTAAAGGGTGTATTTGAATTCTGTTATTGTTTAATAAGAATGTAAGTTTTTTTTTCTGTTATATTTTATTTTGCAAGGCAACAAATTTTCCTTGTTCAGATTCTAGCTGTTTATTGAACTTGAAAATCATTTAAATATCTGGATAAAAAATTTCATATCTCTTTCAACACGGTTAAGGCGGTATATCGATGAATCTGGATTCGAATCCCTTCTGGGCTTGGATGTTTCCTTCTTTTTTCTGTATGCGTTTCTCTTTCTTTTAGTGATTTACTCTCGACTTGCTCTTCCGTTGCTACGGCAACAGAAAAAAATTGCACACTGAAGTATGAAAGTGCGATCAAATTTACTTGTATTATATTTGTTTGTTTGATGTTAGATTGACTTCTATCAACGAATTTTGGCGGGTTTTGACTCATAATCCTTAGCTGTTGGTTCAGTATGAATGGAAGTCAACCAGATTCGTGCTGAGAAGATCCTAAGTTAAAGTTCTTCTGTTCTGCTTTGTTTCATAGCATTAAAATGTTTTTAAGTTATTTTGATCATCGGACATGCTAATTTGTCTCAAATTACATTCTATAAGACTTTTTTGTTCTAATTCTTTTTTATTTTTATTTTCGCATATTAAAATTTATTGAAAATGTTAAACTAAACCTATACCCTGTAGTTACAAAATAGTAACTGATTTCACTACGATATTATTTCTTGATTTAAGAATTTACTTGAAATTAGTAAGCCTCAAAATATCAAAATTTAGATAGGTTTCCCCCCCGATGTGCCAATACTGCGATTATTTGAAAAATACGTGTTTATCGTTGCTAATTTAAAGAAATAATTGTTTATGATGTATTGATATAAATATTATAAAACTCCAATAATAAATAAACGAAGGAATCGTAAGGGAAACCTGAAAAAACTTACAATTAGACCTGGCTTATTATAGTTCAGGCCAATAAAGAATGTTAAAGAGGCGTGGCAATGTGTAATGGATTAATCGCTCCACGAATCTTAGAGACATCTGTTGTCGAAAACTGAACTATTACAAACATTTCTTAAATGTAAAAAATAATGCGTTATTGTTTTTATTATTATTCCTTATAATATTGTTGTTAACATTATTACAAATTAAGATATCACCTTAATTTTACTTATTAATTGAATTTTTTTATTCATATTTGAGTAACTACTGTTACATGTACTTCTAGGGATGCTTAAGAATCATAGTCACTTCCTTACATGGCACCTACCCTCCTCCAAATTAAAAAAAAAAAAAAATCTTTTTTGCTTTTCTTGTGCTTTCTTTCCCACGCTTCTTTTATAATATTAAAATAGAAACAAGTCAATTTTTATGAAGTTAAATGTATTTTTAACATGTCGTGGAAACAATAAAAAATGTGTCAGCTACTTCGACACTTAATTGGTTAAGATTCTAAAAAATGTAAAATTTTTTTTTTAGAATCACCCTAATGCAATGACGTACGTTTCGGAACCTCGTTGGGCAGGTTCCTTTCTCAAATAAATTTAAAATTGGATTAAAAATCCCCCCTCCCTCAATATGATCCTCCCTGGTTGGGAATCGTTAATTTAATCTAAAACTCAATTTTTATTATTATTTTGAAAATTATCAAAAAAGAAAGTACCCCTCAAAAAATCAACACAAAAAAAACATCAAAATCTGATGCATAAATTCTTGCGCGGCTTTACGTTTATCACATGTGTGATTTCTCCAAATGCAGAAAAAGAAAACCTACAACAAGTCAATGAAAATTGATAAATTCCTAATAAAGTAAGCCTTCCTTTTCCCTTCATGTACTTTTGAATCGGTGCCACTGAGTAGTCCTGGCTGATTAGCGAGCCACGAATCTCGAACCTGTTCTAAGGTCTCAGCAAATTCAAACTTTTTTTTTTCGTAATTATGAATTTATGAAATTGTAAATTGTAAATATTATAAATAAGCAAATAATAGAATTTAATTTATTTTTTTATATTTTTTCTCAAATAGGCCTTCGAGTATCAATGAATTCCTTCGTCAACAGACGATTTTGACCTCAACAAACAAAACTGAAGTCTCGCTTCTATTTGGTTCCTCTCGAAACAAAAGGTAAGAAAATAGTACATTGTTATTTTAGACTCTACTTCTTACAATAGGAAAGGGAAGTTTATCAAATCACTCAGTCTGTGTGTGTGTTTCTCCCTCCCATTCCATACTGCTGGAGGGAACTTCTTGGCAATTGGTCTACACATTCGAGGAAAATTCTAACTTGTATTCTTTTCCACTTGCCGAGAAATTGGCGCGAAAAGACAACAAAAATTATCATAGAAAAAAAACAGTGAAACAAATCTAAACAGTGAATTTCCTGTTCTGTTTTTATTTAATATTTAAGATTATTAATTATGAAATTAAGCCTTTTTTCTGATCCGCTTCTCTTGGATCGAGACGATTAGAATTGAAAAGAGCAAAAAACGAAGGCACAACGCAAGTAACAAGAGAGGAAAGGATTCGCACCCTGAGTTTGTCAGGCCAAGGAATAAATGTATCGTTGATTGATACTTACGAATTGTTAGGATTTCTAAGGGGGTATGTCCCATACTCGGGAGCGAGAACCGGGATTATGGCCCCCACACACCTTTTGAGTCAGTCACCGGGGAAGTTTGGCTGGCTGATGAGTCCTAAAGAGAACGAAACAGCCCGTCCCAGTCTCTTCCCGACGACGAACTCAGGGTGCGAATCCTTTCCTCTCTTGTTATTTGCGTTGTGCCTTCGTTTTTGCTCTTTTCATTGAATCATCAGGCACGTAAAAATCTCTTTTTCATTTACTTACATTTAATTTTTTTTAAATTTAATATTTTATTAGATTTACAAATGCTTGGGAAAAAACATAAAAGAAAAAAATAAATCTTCACACCAAATTTTTCTGAAATTTCGATATTAAATATACCAATATCATGCAGAAAAGACAATTACAGGTAAAATAATTGCTATGGTATAGCAACAAACAGAGATGGTAGTATATGATGCCATTAAATAAAAACATTAATTCTGTAGCTGATTTTAAAAAAAAGATAATCTAAGGAAATACATAGAAACTATAAATGTTTTGATTAAATTTAAAAACCAGCATTCGAAACACCCACTCCTGTACACCAATCTTAAATCACTGGAAAGAATTCTCCGCTAGGAGCGCTGATCTCACAAGTTGTCACACACTTGCTCTGTTTCCGTCGTATTTCCTTCGCTTAATGTAAGATATATTTATCAAGTATAAAGTCTTTATTTTACAAGTCTTTGCCGTAAAAAATATTTCAAAATATTTGCTTTACAGTCAAAAAGCAGAACTTGTTTAAAATCCAGAAGGATCGTTATTTCGTCAATCGGTTTAAATTCGATTATGTATTTATTTTTTTATCTGAAAGTTAACGTTCTCTGAAGCAAGAAAATGTTGCTCTTCTGTTTATTTGGGAAATTGAAAACGAGATGCAGAATTCCATATGAAAACGTGATAACGCTATTCTCTTATTTTATCAAGATTTTCTTGAGGACGAATTTAAAGTTGATAAAAACATGTTTTGATTTATTATTATGAACTTTGAAACGGGAAAAAAAAATCGGTAATATTTCAATTTACTTTTTAGTATTTTTCTGTTTATAAGTAGAATTTCGTCTTGGTTTATCTTTTCAATGATCAAGTTTAATTTAATGGAATTTTTATCTCAGATGATTTTTTTTCTCCTAAAATTCAAAAATATTATCATTTATACATCATTCATATTTTTAATGGAAAAATGTTCTCTAATTCAATTATTATATATATATATAAAAAGGAGGACGTTTGTTGGTTCGTTTGTGTGTTTGTTTGTTTGCATTCACTGCTACATACTTTGACCGATCTGGACCAAACTTTGCAGAATTATTCTTTATGACCCTGCGGAAGTAATAGGCTATACTTGAAACCTGGACACATCTCCCGCTCCCTCTAATTTAATCCCCTTCACAGTTTGTGTAATTTTCAAGTTGACGTATGGTTACCGGGTTCAAATCCGCTTGGTTGCAATTTTTTTTTTCTTTTTTTCTGTTTTCTTTTTTTTTTTTATTTCTTTATTTTATTGGGTTTTTTTTTTCTGTTTTTTACTTTCCTTCTTTATTTATGATAGTGAATTTTCTTTTCTTTCTTTTTTATTATTTTTAAATAAATAATATTCTTCTTTACTTTTTTTTTAATGTCAGAACAACAAAAACCCGGATTCGGAGTAAGGGATGTAAACAGGGCGGCAAACTTTCTTGAAGTGAAACCTATCTCTCAAACCTTTTTAGTGGGAAACACGAAATTTCATATGAATGTTCTTTGTCAAAATCGGAAAGATATGTATTCGACGAATTTTCTATTTTCAGGTCTTAAAGGATGTAAATGCGGGCGGGGTTTCTTGAAGGTATGTCTGTGGACCATTGTTAGCTGGATAACAATATCTTCCTTCTAATATAGTTGCCGCCACTGATGAATATTTACCATATAAGGAAATGTTTGTAACACTTAATTATTCCTGAAGTCCACATGAGAGATTATTCAAAATTTGAATAAAAATATAATTAATAAGTGAAATTGATAATTAGAAAGTTTATATTTGAAGTTACAATAATAATATGGGCATGTCTAAAATATAAGGAATTACAATACTATACTATACTAATACTAATACTATACTATTTTGACGTTAAGTCATGAACAGCTTGTAACCCTTTGATTTTTCGACAATAGATGTCGCTGAGATATAGTCATCATTTGCTTTCCGTCACTCCTACGATAGTTTTCAATTACCATCAATCCTTGATTTACGACAGCTGATTCGCCGATACGACGCTATCACTTAGGTGTCCAGCGGCGCAGATTTGTTCTCTGTGATGAAGTGAGCGTGAAATATTTACAACTTTCATTTTCTTTGATTGAAACAAGAAATATCTTAATAATGGCCGATCAAAGAAGAGTGAAAAGAGGAGTCAGTAACGCACGCATACTGCAATTGCAATGCAGTACATGCATCGATAACCGAAAAAAAAAAAGGCAGTGCTTCGCAGACCCACGACTTCGCTTTACGACTATGGTATAAAGCCTAACAAATCGTAACACCGGGTTATACCTGTGTCATTATTATCACAAAGAAAAACAAAACAGATAATGTCATTCTCCAGAAACAATTTCAGGATGTAAATTTTTAGTTGAACGAAACCGGCAGTTTACAATCCGGTTATCCAATGAACGAACGAATTATATTTTTTTATTAGATTCAACAAAATTAAACGCAGAATATATATTTTTTCGTAGAACATAAATTTTTTCATTGAAACTTCTACAATAACAAAGAAAAATAAGTAAATAAATAAATAAATAAATAAATAAATAAATAAATAAATAAATAAATCAAATAAATAGCCGTTCCGCCATGGCCGAGAGGTCTGCCGTGTGGCTGTTTGTCGGAACCTGGGTTCGAATCCCGGCGTGGGCATGGCTGTTTCTTTCTTCTTCTGTGTTTCGTCCATTTCTCCCTAGGAACCCCCCCTTCTTCAATTTCCTAGCCTCACACTGACGTTGTCAGGTAGGGTTAGCTCGTGGTCCAAAGTTGACTGTTGTCGATGAAAAAAGAAGAAATAAATGAACAAATAAATAACAGATTTCTGTTATTGTTGACGTTAACATTAACTTCAGCGCCGCAAACGGTTTCGACGGTTTGAATAATTATACATTACTGAAATCTTTTCGCTTCAGTTATTTTTTATTACTTGCTATTTCTGTACAACAATTCTGTTGAACAAGTTTCAAGGTTAAGTTATATTATAAATTCATTAATTTAATAGCCTTTTGTTAGGAATCGTTATTTTTATTTTTTTTATTAGTGTTATAAACAAAACAATAACAACGTTTTATGTTCAGTCCATATTTAAAGCAATAAAATTTTATTCCCTATTCTTTTTTTTTCCTTCACTTTTTATCATAGTTTATGGTCAAATAAAGTAGATGAATATGAAAGAAAAATGGATGGTCCGTTATTCCCAAACCACATTTTCAGAATTACGGTAAAAATATTACAGCTTATATTTTAATTTGCAGTTTTGAAATCCAGAAAACGATTATTTTAATTTTGAAGTCATTGAAAATGAAGCATTTCTTTAAAAACCCAAATATTATTTTCCTAATTTTGACTTAGCTTTCGAAAAAATGCGAGTCGTACTATTCCATATGGACATTTTTTTTTTTCCTCTTAAAGAACTATAATCAAGATGGACAAAATCAGGATTCTGGACAGCTGTTTCAGCCTTATTAGGCGTCATCAGTCAGATTTACCCTCGATGATATTTTTTTAGTTTATTTTTATTTGTTGTGTTTTTTGGTTGGGGAAACCACTTTCGGGAGAGCAGTTGGGCTCCTTATTTCTATATTTGTACGTTTGTCTTTTTTGTTTCTGCACCACGCTAAAACGACTGGAAGGATTTTCATAACATTATGTATACAGCTTATATATCGTCTATCTTCAGCATAGTTACACTTAATTTAGGCTCTGTCTCTCCCATTTTCATAATCCCTTGCTGAAATGGGTAGCCTAATTTCTTTAAGTTTGGATGACGTCTACTTATGGTCCAACCTAAAAATACACCATTTTGATTTTCGACCCCCCTCCACCCCTCAAAATGATTTCCCTCAGCACTGCATGTTCAAGTCCCCACTAAGTGATGGATAACTGAGATTATTACATCTATAATTGCTTTGCTTAAAAGGTACACCATATATTTTAATGAGAAGTACAGGACAGATTCAAAATTGGCCGGAGAGGGTTTCGTGACCGGACAGTAGGACTCACCTCTCCTAAATGCGGACGGAGGTGAGAACGGACTGAACTCCCACTTTGTCATCGGACCGTTGGACCTGTCATGGTGATTGTGGGAGCATCTTATTTTTTTATTTATATGACATTCCATTCTATTTCAATTCATTAATATTCCATTTATAGTTTCCTTCTGTTTCTGCGTGCATCATGCTAAAACGGCAGGACGGATTTTCATAAAATTTGGTTCGTACTCTATCTACACTCCAACTTAAACCGTACGTACATTTCTTTTGTTCTCCAACCCTCCCATCTCTCAGTACTGACGCCAAAACTTCTCGCGGAAACGGCTCGACAGAGTTCTTTGAAATTTGGTGCATTGCATGTTGGTAATCCAATTTCAGTATTATTTTCGCTGCTTGTTCAGTCCCCAAAAAGATATTATGGAAATATTATGGATATCTACAAATAAAAAGATATTATGGCTACCTATCTCTATCTGTTTATCATTTATGACCCTGAAATCTAACTCTAACCTTCGAAATTTCAGGCACACATCCCAGCACTCAGTCAACGCTAGCGATACCCAAAAAAAAAAAAAAACAGAATCGGAAAAAATTACTAAAAGGAAACAAAAGAAACGAAAATAGATAATCATCTATTATATTAGTTTTAATTAAGCTTATCGAGCAAAGCAAGCAACGAACAAAAATTTCCTAATACAAAAGAATACTATAATATCTAACTACTCCCCAGAATATAATTATTGAAATTTTTATAAAGAATATCAAATAAAGTTATGTATAAAAGGAGTTTAGAATAAGAATTTAAGTATGAAAATTCAGTCTTCTTTAGGGGTTGTAACATTAATTACGTGAGGTCAAAAGGGGGAGGGGGGATCCGGCAAAATCTCACCAAGGGGGGAGAGTCCACGAAAATCTCACGTCAACTTTTTCATTCAGAGAATATACGTATTATAATAATAGATTACAATATTTTGTAATATTGACTTTTTGAACTTTTTTTTGATTTTTTTTACTTTTTGAAATCTCACGTGAGGGAGGGGGGGTCTCACCAAATCTCACCAAGGGGGAGGGGGGGGGTCCAATTTTTTTTAAAAACACCTCACGTAATTAATGGACGGCCCCTTATTGGAAAAGGCGAGTCTTCCGAATACTGTCCTCAGTATGATGTGATAACCACTTGATCTTAGGGGAATAGCGGCGATGGGTGAGGGTTCGTACGCAACAGGCAACCAAACTATTTAATCCCCACCATTAATGAAATGCTTTCAGAATATTTTTTTTCCTCGCTCTGCAATTCAGGCACTTCCCGTTGTTTGCCTCCCCCCCTCCTGTTTTTTCTCTCCTCCCGAACATGTCCTGCAGCTACGCCATGCCAGGCGCCGATAGCTGCCGTTGAACCTGCGCCGTTCACTCGCGCAGTTCTCTCCAACACCGTCACATGGTTCCGAGGATCGCGCCTTCGCCGCTGCCGCTGTTCCCGCACTCCGAGGCCGCGTCGTCCTCTTTCTCCTGACGGCGATGCCGGGCGTCGAACGCAATGGACGCTTTTTCAAGGTAAGCTCCTCCTTCACGGAATACATCAGATCTAGGCGAGAAACAATTCAGGGTCATTCGAGAAACGGATTTTTAATCAAACATCGCTCTGAAATCACATTGAAAACGCTAAAAAGTGCATGAAATTTAAAGGAAAGACTTGAAATCATAAAAATTTTGTAATATCTCATTCCGTGAGATGCAAAAAAACTTGTTCACACGAGCCCTTGCTCTTAGTTAACCTGCTGCCAATCACGTTGTCCTTCTTTTCCGATGTTAAAATTCTTCATTTCATACCGGTTCAGTGACTCGTGCGACACGTGGGTTCTCCCTAACCCCTAACGGCGAAACAACGAAATTCATTCGGCGAAGTACGTTTACGAAGAATCATTGGCCAAGTTTTGGAAAGAAAAAAAAAGAACAAATTCCTGAAAGAACTTCAAGCCTACTTTCTCGAAATCTTGCCCTTTTTTTTCATGAAAATCATGAAAAATCATGAAAATAATTCAGGCGATAAACGATATTTTTAAATTGTTCTGAATGGTAAAACTTTTCATGTTCTGAAATTAATTATTTAAACCCGCAATATTTAGTTAAATTTTTTAAATAATTTTAATTCTGTTAAAGCTCGCGCAACTGTTAAGAAGATTAAAAGCGAGTTAACAATCCATCGATAAAACATTTCTGTTTTCTAATGTTTTTCTTCGAGAATTTTTATCACTCTCATGCGCTTATTTCTCGACAAAGACGTAAAATGGGAAAAAAACTTCAAATATAAAAGTTGGATTATATCTTACTTTTAATTCAGCATTCAAAGTTTAAAGAAGATCTGTATAGAGGCTTAAAAGTTATTAGAAGAAGATACATACTAACTGATCTGATGACCTATTGGCCAAATTACGTGTACAGTTGCCTGAATCTTTTTTAAGAACTGTAGATAATTAGCGATAAATAATAGATAAAAACTCACACTTCATTGATTTCTGTATTTAACAAAAACATAATTTATATACAACATCGTTTTAATATGATTGCAAGCCAACAATATAACAAAATGTAACAAAACTACTTTAATACGTAAAGTTAACCTGAAAAACAGTTTTAAATTTAATTGTTTTGAAAACAATGAGTGCAATCAGTATTTTAAATGAATTTAAACTTTTAACTTTAAATTATTAAAATAGATTTATCGACAAAATTTTTGAGAGAGAAGTGGATTTTAACTAATCATAAAAAGATTTCAGACAATTTCTATTGATTGAAACAAACCGTTTCAGTGATTGTAATGAAACCGTTTCACAATGAGAGGTACTATAACGAAACAAAATGTAAACGTTTAGGCCTATTTAGCATCAGAAAAACATTAAGTTGACCATTAAGTTACTTCGTTTCTTTAATTAATTATTATATTTATTTAAATGTTTGTGTATTTTAAATATTTGGAAACTTGTGTTTCATTGTAATTGATCTTTGTCTTATATATATACGTATATTTATATACGCTATACGACTCCCATAGAAAAGCAATAGTAAATAATGGGCTTCTATTCCTGTTAATACTTCATTGTCTGAAACAATGATTATTAGGAATCCATTACTCATGGTTTGATCCGATTAAAATCAATCCGATTTATAAATAAATAATTCAAATTTTAAAATGTGCTGTTTATATTCAGTAGACATTATAATTTGAATTCAAATGTACGATAAATAAAATAAAGAAATTTAATAATAAAGACATTGAGAGGTTTATGTAAATAGTAATTTCAAAAAACATTCGAGAAATATTTAAAATTTTTATATTAAAAAACATTTGAAAATTATTAAATTTATTCTAAAAGTTTGTTAATTAAATTTGTGTTTTGAGAATGTGAATGGAACCACGTTCTTCATTGTTAGTTGTTTCACGTGTTCGATTCTAAGTATGTATTGTTATTAGTTGAATTTTAGGAAAGAGAGATGTTTTCTTTTTTCCGTGGAATTTTTGTAATTCGTTTGATAAAGTCTTTACATCGTATAAGATGAAATATTGCGACGAGAAGATGTAAGAAGTTATTAAAGATTATGTCTACCAAATGTACGATTTTTCGTTTTTATCATTTTCATGATTTTTTCAAAAAAAGTATGTAGAAATTTTAAGAAATAACAATTTTAAGGAAAGTGGGCTCTAAGTTCTTTCGATCTTCATTTAAGCTCTTCCGAAATTTTACGTCATGCTTCGCTGATTAATTATTGTTGACACAATTGTTGGACGCCAGTGTACAAAAAGCGAAAAATAATTAAACTGCATTATGTAGGGAATCAAATTGAAAAAAATACATAGTAAGATCCTGAAAAATGTATAAAAAGAAGTAAATTTATTATTTTGATGAAAGGAATCGCCGCGAGAACGGCTTGTGCGAGTGAGTAATTTCTTCGTCATTTGCTGTGAGTGGTAATAAAAGCCGGTGGCTGACACTGTGGCCGTGGCATTGGCGTCTAACACTAGCACATCGATTTAGAAGAGCCCGTTCAATGAACCTGTGGTAAATACCATTCATCACGGCAAAACATGCAGGCCTAACAAGTGCTTCCACACCAGGTGATAGACAACATTACGTTTTAGGTGGCTTTATGACAACCAATCGTTTGCATAACTCGAAATCCGTTTTTTTTTTTCAAAAGCTTTCTTTAAAATTTAAATTGGGCATGTTTCAGAAGTCTCCATTTAACTGATCCTTATGTTCTTTTGTTACCGCTTCGTCGAAAGTGGATATTTTTAAGTACATTTGTCCATTTTTTTATCATTTTTATTTGACCAAATTAGATCTGAAGCTTTTTTAGAATGTTGCTGTAATGTTTATAAAAAGCAACTTTTCGAGCACAAAAATTTGGAAGAGGCAAAACGTTAAAGAAAGAACTTGAAAACTACTTTTCAAAACAGTGTTGCTATTTTTTTTTTTTTTTTTTGGATTAGTTTTGAAAACTCGATTAAGAAAAGTTAAATACGTAAATTAAAACATTTTATAACATAATTACTGTCTAAATACTAAACTAACTTCGAATTTTACATTTGTTGGAAATTGATTTGCTGAATTACATGGGTAAATTAATTCCCTAAATCGCCCAGATCTAATTAATAGGAATCAAATCAGAGCACGCGAAAAGTTAAAAATTGAGGACGATCAACTAATGTCAGAAGATAGTCATTGTTTGTCAGCGAGAGTCAATTATTTTGCGTCAAAGGGTTTTCTAAGGAAACGATTTTCACCTTCATGTGAAAAGTTAACCTCTGAGATCCACAGGAGGAATCTCACAGATAAACACGTCTCTTGTCTGTAATTAAGCAAGTTTCAACAAGATGCATTTTCTTATTCAAAAGATATTAAGGGAGAAAAAATGATTTAGATACAAGGAACAAACATATACCAATTTTTCAAGATTCTGTCTTTTCAAGAGTTTAAAATTCTATTTAATAAAATGGCTTAAAGCTCCATTTCGTAAAATGTTATAATACTATTTAAGTCAAAAGTGGCAAATAAAGATTACCTTAAAAAACAGTAAATAGAAATAAAAAAGTAACTAGATTGCTGAAATTTTACTAAGGAACAAATGCCAGCTGCTGTTGATTTTGATATACATTTGTAAACTGTAGAAATCGGGGTTAAAGGTGAAAGGCCTATTTAGCATCGGAAGAATTCAAAGTCAATGTATCTTTTTACCTGAATTAATTAAGAAGTATCTACATTCAAGCCCATTTACGCTGTTTTAGAATTTATTTAAAAGTTATTTAGTACTAATTCTAATGGAAAATTTATAGTTTTACTTTATTTCTTGGAATATTTAAGGTTTAACGTATTCTACTTAGCATGTTTTCTAGGAAAGTAAGGCTTACCAGATCGTTTTGTCTGTATGTGTGTATGAGTGTATATTAATTTTCGAACTTTTGAAGTGCTGGACGGGTCTTCTTGAAACTTGATATGAAAATTTAAGGACTAAGTTTTCTATTTGAAATCTCTTCCAATTGAATCCTTATCAGGAAATTATGAAGAGAAAATGACAAAAATTCTTATAGAAAAGCAATGGAATCTAAACAATGGATTTCTATTATGTTAATATCTCATTGTTTTAAGCAACGAATATTAAAATCTTAGCTAATCCATTGCATGCAGTTTGATCCGATTAAAATTAATTGGATTTAGAAAATTCAGGTATCCATAGATATTGTAATTGGAATATCCGTAATTGTAGAGAATATAATTGTAAATTCAGTTTTTTCGAACTACTTTTTTTCTTTTTTTAAATGTAATCCTGTAGATCACTGTTTCTCAATCTTGTTTTTTGCTTCACGGCACACTTACATACGAGCAGTCTAATTTGAAAGTGACTGAAAAATGGACTTGGGTCACTTGCGCACATTACTACAGTTAGCAAAAAAAAAATTGAAAAATGGACTTCGATTTTTTTTTGCTAACTGAAGAAATGTGTGCAAATTCACTTTAGCATTCATAGACCACATTTTGCGATTGAGTATATAGTATATTGAGTATAATATATTGAGTATATTACATCCAATCGCAAAATGTGGTCTATGACTGCTAACGTGGAATTTTCACACGTTACTATAGTTAACCAAAAAAAAATTGAAAAATAGACTTGGGTCACGTTCAAAATAAACGGTTCATATTTAGAAAAATACAACGGCACTCTAAAGGTTGTTCCTAATATCGCATGACATTCCAAACTTTATTATGTGTAATGGAATCCTAGAAAAAACACGAGCAACATTTGCACATAAGCAATAGCCCATATAATTCTCATTGAATTATAAAAACGGTGTAATTATTTCAAATAACTAACGAAACCAATTGTTCTAATTAATCCAAAAATAATTCAAAGATGGGTTAAAAACATAAATTCATAAAATTTAATAAAATCAGATCCATATGTTTCTGGATTACATTAAATTATATGAAATTATATTTATAACCCATCTTTGAATTAATTTTGGTGTAATTATTGACTCATTAATTTTAATCATTCCAGCTTGTATTAATTAACTTGCTCCTCTAATAAATAACATTGTTGAAAATATTTAATACTTATTTTAAATTTCATCTTACTTTTTTTCCGTTTTATTAAAAATACTTTTTGTTTTTTTGTTTTTTCTCGCACCACATCCTTGAGAATAGCTGGTGTACACAATATAGCTACTAAATTTCTTAATATTTATAATATCTCTTATTAGCCATCGGATAGTGAGAAAAAATAAAAGAAAGAAACAGTGTTTATCATGAAATTTTTTATCCAGATATTTAAGACCGTTCCGTGATCTCAACAATTGAAAAATTGATTTATTCTAGACTTTCTAAATTATTACTAAATTTAAATGATGAAAAAAAAAAGTTTCTATAAACGACCCATTAGGTATAGAGCAAGGTACCAAAACACTGTCAAAGTACTGCTTAATCGCCAAATCTCAAAACTTTTTATATTAGTAACCTGAAATTTTAGCGATAGATCAATGTTACTAATTGTGAAATTCCTATCGAGGTTAGTTGAGATTGAGCCCATAGATGAGATTCTAGAATCAAATACAACCAACACACACACACACACACACACACACACACACTTCAATACAGGCAGTATTAATATTATTCATATTAATAATATTTAAGAAAGTGTAGTAATAAAATTATAAATTCCACTTTCTTTTTGCGTTCTGTGGATGGATCCAACCATTAAAAATTATTCGACTGTTGATATTTAATAATAACAATGGGTGAGACCAAATTAGTTACAAGTGACATCCTGGAACAGCTGTTTCACGCTCGTTGGCGATCATCAGCCAGGAGAAGTCACAGTAAATAACA
>JAFIDM010000001.1:13126968-13154821 GCA_023159025.1 Thereuonema tuberculata
ATTAATAATTCAAATGCGCAGTTTGAATTTTTATGATTTAAAAAAATTCATTGAGGCCTGCGCACTGCTGGCACATGGATTTTCTCACTAATTTTTCATTGGTGAGTTTTTCATTGTGTATTTTTTCCTTTGAGGCACCACTGCGCTTCCGATGTATTGTTGATATTTGAATTTATCATGTGTGCTTCTCTGTTTAGAATGTTTGCTTCTCTGCGTAAATGTGTGTTACACAGGGAAGCCATTATTTCTGCTTATACTATGTATTTCAACTGTAAAAATTTAAAATAATTATGCGATCCCGTATACAAGTGTGAAATGTGGGCGGAAGCTACTACGTTCGTTCTATCTGTCTATCTGCCAGCATTTGTATAGCTCAAATTACAAGTCGGACAGCCATGAGTCATACCGTATTGGAACCCTTACGATGCTGTAAGGATGAGAAAAAATACGATTTCCGATCTGCGGTCACTTTCTGTTTCACAGGACGAGGTCGAAAATGAAATATATATTGGGTCGTTATGGTTTCGTGAACAATATGAAACATTTTTTTGCATTTTGTTATTTGTTTTTCTGTAAATGTTATGCGTTATAAATAATTATAGAAATTAGTTATAACTAGGATATACATGTCACCTGTCGACTTGATCCAAAGCTCAAGTTATATCTAACTTAAGTTTTGAACTTTAAAAATATAAACCTTCAATATAAATTTCTGTTTTGAATTTCCTGTGTTTGTTATAATACAGAATTATAAGCTTTGATTAGAAATTGATCTTATTAACGAGTTATTCGTGATGTTGTTTTAATGATCTTTTACATCAAACAATATTGGTAGTGTGTTTGTGTGTCCTTCTAATAACTTTTCAACCGGTGGTTGCATCTTTTTGAAATCTGGTATGAAACCGGATATTGCCTCTTTTTAAATAATTTACTGAAATTGTCTTTTTTTTTTTTTTGCATCTTTTTCTATTCACCCCCCCCCCTCTCCCTAAATTTAAAAAATAGAAGAAAAACCTACAGTGTAGTTTTCTCGAAAGGTGATAAAATTCACAGGAGAGGAAAAGGTTAAATTGCTTTCTTTGAAATGGCGTCACTAAAACAGAAAACAATGTATCATCTTCTAATGAAACAAGGTAGTGACAGCGATTAGTAAACCAATCACAATGCTTCGCAACGGCTTCTGATACGTATAAGACTATATAATTGATATTACTTTAATTTCCTTATTATTACAAATGTGATTGTTGCGAATGCAAAAGGCGCAATTGTTGCGATTATTGTGATTGTTTTAGAGCATTATAAATGTGATTGTTGCGCATGCAAAAGACGCAATTGTTGTGATTATTGCTAATGATGATTTAATGACATTTTAATGATACTCGTCCACTGACGGACGTCAAAGCAGGGGGTTATATTTGTATCAGAAGCCTAAAACGAATTTTTATTTTTATTTTTTTCGTTTTCGTTACTTTTTCTTTTACTACTGTTGAAAAATTTCTTTACCGTTTTTCGTTACGTTAATCTAAAATCATTCCGTTAATTCGTTATATTACGCATTACTTTTCCAGCCCTGAATTAATGGGTGTTTTACCATCAAAAACATTAATGTACCTTAATGGAACTTTGGTATCCGATATTTACTTTGCCTAAAGGTATCTGATAAAATTGAAAAGGTAAATTTTGTGGATTAAATTACTCGCTCCTGTTTTAAATGAATTATTAGAGACCGATATCATGTTCCCGTGTTACAGGAGAAAGCAAATTTCCTAAGTTGGTTTTATGTTTTATCAGACGGAAAAAGGCCTCGTCAGTCTATTAATGTTTTGTAAGTGGATTATGTGGGTGTGGGCGTCAGAGTGGAAAATTTAATTCATAAAGACTAAAGTGATCTTTCAAAAACTGATGTAAGTTAAAAATTACTGAAGCATCAACAGCCTCAAAGAATGTAAATGATAAAAAACTCAGTATTTGCCAATTAAAATCATCTGAATTCACTAATCCACGGAATTTTACGATTTTCATTTCAATTTACCTTCAATTTACATTTCTTTTCATTAAGAAAACAATGAAATCGATTTTGTAATTTCGTGACAGAATTAGAAAGTACTTGGATTTTATGTTTGTAGTAGAGGGCTCTGCCCCTAGTCGCTTCGCCATTCTTTCTCTAGATTGAATGTTGGATATCAGTTCAAGCTTAAAGCCACAATTAAAATTAAGCCTAATGAATCTTACTTAACTTTTTTCGAACTTATTCGCGTAATGACAAATCTATGGACCGTGGACGTTTCGCTGATCGTAATATTGATTTACTTGTGTAAATATTTTTTTTTTTTTGAAATGGAATAAACATGATGAACCGTTCTGCTTTATCGTAATATGTTTATGTGTGTAATTTTTTATGCTGTTGTGCCATTTCATTTTTGGAAAATTAGCGCTTAGAACGCTTAAAAATTACTTTAAAATTAAATATTGATGTAAGTCGTTTACTCTTTTTTTAATATTTTATTCAAATTATTTTGTATTCAAAATTAATTGTACAATTCTAATATACCTCAACTCAGAACCTGTTGATAGGAATTTGTCATTCGTAAAGGGATTGTAACTTTTATACTTATAAAAAAAAAACATTATTATAACTACTGTAGGTCCATGCGGCCATAGGGTCAGGGCAGGTAAGGTCTCAATGATTTCTGACCAATTGGGTTAAGCTGAGATCGGGTGGTCAAGCCAACGCCAGCCTGCTCTTCTTAGCCCTCGAGTAAGAAACCCTATACCATTCTATAGAGGGCTGGGAGTACACTTGGGCTCATCTGGAGAAGAATTCAGCCAGGAGAAAAATACCCGACCTCCATATTTACCATTTGGCTGCCGTCCCCTGTGTCATATATATTTTTATATACGTATTTTTTCTAACCATTTCTTGTAAGTTTCATTTGCTCTAATGCAGAAAGACTTGTTCTTTGATTTGCTTGGTAGCTTTTTTATTTTTGGATCTTTTGATTGAAGCGCCTCTTATTTATGTAGATCCTCGAAAAAGGAAACGTGATCTATGCGTTTATGTTGAAGGATGACCGACTGAATACAGAAGCTCCCTCATTACGACTTGATTTATTTATTTACCAACAACGTAAATAAAAAGGAAGTCTTCAATTACGCAAAAGAAACAAATCTCAATCAGTCCACCTAGAAAAGGATTACATATGGACCGCCAATGAGAAACTGTTACTTTAACCCTAATTTAACCCTAACATCAACTTCAGTCGTAATTCACTTCAGCGAAGGATTCAGTGACCGCGGATTTGTTTTAAGTCGTTCTAATTCCGACATTACTCTTTGAAATTGCTTTGGGTTTATTGCTTTTATCCGGGACTCATCAGTCAGCATTACTTAGTTTATTGCTTCATTGTAGTAATACTTAAAGATGTTAATAATGTGGTTATTATGATTTTTCTTTTTGTTATTATGTTTTTCTTAATAAGCCTTTCAATTAAAACGACTGAAATAATATAAAATAATAAAATAAACTAACTTGATGTTATTTAAAAATTGAATGTTTAAATCAAAAATTGAGTAACAAATAAAAAACACCACGCACACATTTAAAAAATAAGAAAAAACTTAGGCTATTACCGTAAGCCTCGACGTTTCGATCTGCGGAAAAGTGCAAATCATCACAAACTGGAAAACTGCGTTAAAAAAACATAAACGAATGTGTATTATGTATTTTTATTATAACTTTAGGCTTATTATTTCATTTTTCTTGAAATCTCGGTTTAATTAATTAACAAGCAGTTGTCTAATTCAGAGGTTCCCAAACTTTCTCGGTATTTTTAGTATTTCAGCACTTTTTTCACATCGCCCTTAGGCCAAAAGAAATACTTATCAGTTATACCTAAACACTTCCATTTTCAGTATTGCGTCCAAAGAATTTTATAAATATTTATATCCTAACAATTCAGTTTTCATTTATAAGTTTTCCTAACAATTCAGTTTTCACTTAGACATAAGTGAGAGGATAAACAATATTTTCACTTCAATTTGAAATATCCTACGGCTCTCCGGCGAGGTTTTTACGGCACACGATTTGGGAACTGCTGTTCTACATACACTATTCTTACATTATGTCCTTTCTTTGTATTTCAGCAGAATTTTTCAGTTCCAGTTCGGAGACTGTATTGATAAAGGATTTTTTGTTTAATTAGATATTTATAAACAAAACCAGCCAATTCATTCGATTGAAATGTAGTGAATTGTAATTGGATTGATATTTTTCCGATCATTTCAGGAAAAAAAAAAAAAAACTACCTCCTGTAAATAAATATACATTCGATGATCAATTCTAGGAATTAGAGGAAAGGCCACCATCTGCAGCGCTGCACATGCGCATTGATATCTATTGATTCATCAGTTTAAACAGCTTGGAAAAAAAAGAAGTGATTAGAAGTTAGAACGATAATTAGTAAGGAAAGTAAATAGGAATATTAATATAGATTTAAAAATAATAAAATAGAAAAAAAAAAACCCCAGAGAATAAGGAAAAATTGATAAAGCTGGATTTTTAAAACACAACAAAACAAAAAAAAAATGTCTTTTTAGACTGAATGTTAGGAAATTATAAAAAAAACTGATTCAACCTCGTTTCATAACAATTTAGACATTAATAATAATAATAAGAAGAAGAAGAATAAAAAGAACAGTTGTTGTTGTTTTGTTTTTTTATTTATTTCAGTTTCTTGAACTTGTATTGAGGTTAAAAAAAATTCATGTTTTGCATTAAATGTAAGATAGGATTTTTCCTCCAAGGTATCACAGAATCACTGCTGTTTCGTAGTTTCACCACCCGTCAGTTGAATTCCCTTATATTCTTCTTTGGTTCACACTGAATAATTGAATAATGTTTGTTGATCTGCAAACATATAGAACAGTCGTAAGATAGAAAAAAGAAAAGGAACAGAAAAGAAAATACCTGAAAGGCAAATAAAAGGAAGAACTTTCTAACAAGACAACAATTAAATTAAATAAAATTATATTAAATAAATAATTGAATTAAATAAAAGGAACGATGAAAAAAAGTAAGAATGGAAAATTAGAAAGTTAGACGACGAAACGCAATTGCTCTTACAGAAGATTTTATGTTATTATTGAGGAGGGGGGGGAGGAACAAAAAAAAAACTTTGAAGAAAATAATGTAGAAACATTAAGCCGTTCTGGCTTGGCCGAGCGGTCTAGACGGCGGTCTGCCTCGTGGCAGATGTGCCAGAACCTGGGTTCGAATCCCGACATTGGCATGGCTGTTTCTTTCTTCTTCTGTGTTTCATCCGTTTCTCCCTGAGACTTACTCTCTCAGGGTTCTTCTCGATGTGTTGTGAATTCTCGTCACCATCCCGAATTTCCTAGCCTCATCCTAACGTTGTCAGGTTGGGCTGCACGTGGTCCTTCGTTGGCCCTAGCCGTAGGAAATAATAATGTAGAAATATTAATAAGATTCTCAACAATGTTTCATTATTATTATTATTTTGTTGTTGTTGTCATCGTCTATTTAAAATTGAAAATAAGTGTCTTTAAGAGAATAAAGACTTAATAATGTAATAAGGCTAAGAAAGTGAAACTTATCCAATCACTTAGTCAGTCCGTGTGTGCGAATCCCTAATAACTGGGTGGATCCTCTTGAAACTTAGTATGCATATCTAAAAACAACAGGCGATCTAAGTTTTCTGTTTTCACGACTTAAAATAAATAAATAAATAAATAAAGACTTTTAAGAAATGTCATTTTTAAGTGTAGTACACTTTAGCTTAATTAAAAATGAACGAAACTTTGAAATAAAAATTCGACCAGACACACTTGACTATTTAAAAGGTTTATATTCAAATTACATTTAAGCACTGCCGGTTTCGCCTTGGCTTGCAAGGCATTGACGAGTGACATCAATTTACAGAATAGGTTCAGATAGTTTAAGTTTATTTACCTAAATAAACTTTTTTTTTACTTTTTTTTTTATTAAATTTTATAAAACATGAGCATACAAGACATTCTAAATATTCAAATTCAACAATTCACTTAAGGGGCCATTCAAGCATTACGTAAGCATATTGTTAGTCCTTTTAGATTCCCTCCCCTCTTATAAGTAAAAATAAGCAGATGGATTCCCCCCCCCCTTTTCTAAGCCTGTCATTCACCGATGACAGGCTCAGCAGTTGCGAACATATAAGAATCGCAATCTTGCTCCCGGCTGTGGGAACCCACAAAAGCAAAACACAATCAAAAATACACAATTTGAGCCTGTCGTGGTAGAGTTTGTCTGGCTAATGAGTCCTAAAGAGGACGAAACGGCTGTCCCAGACTCTCCTCAGTGACAGCTCAAGGTGCGAAATCTTTTTGGTTCTTTTGTGTCTGTAAAGTAGTTACCATTTTCTTAAATATTAAGCACGTAAAATTTATTATTACTTGAACTTATATTAAATTTACAATTAAATTTAATTTTACATTTTTAATGGTTAAGAGTATCAAGGCAAAAATAACACATGAGGTTATGGCTCCTTTGATCACCGTCTAAAATAATTTGCATAAAATTGTATAACTTTGAATAAATATTTTTCACTGGAATAAAAAGTTTGATTGTTTAAAATGTGATTGCCTACTATCATCAGAAAATCATTGTGAAGATATCTTAAGGTGTTTATTTTAAAATATTCACTTAACAGTTGTTATTTGCTGTTGCACGTACATGACATTAAAATTCATGTACGCCTGAAGTCACTAACAGAGTTTCTCACATCTGTTAACAGATGGCGTTATTAGCAAATAAACGAATTCTGCTGAATAAAAATGGCTGAAAGTCAACTGTGTTCTGTTCGTGTTCTGTGCAGTATCAAAGCATATAAAAGTTTCCTCACATTAGAACTTAGGATTTTAATTTGATAATTCCCTCAAACAATAAAATTATGAGTAATATTTTTCTGTTTCTAAATAGTTATTATTAGTTAGATACATAGATTGATTTAAATTTCGAATTACGAAGATTTGAATTTGAATTTGCAAATTTAAAATGAAAACTTCATTTTTTTTTCACAAAATAACACTTACTTTATTATATCCCTAAAAAAAAAAAAAAAATCCGTTGTAGCTAGATGCCACAGGATATTACAGGTTAGATCGAACGTTTTTAACACCCTTAAGCAAATGCGAAAGAAAAAAAAAAGGGAGATTAAAACAAAAAAGTTTTAAAATACAGCTTTAAGACAATAACAGATTTTACGATAAATAAACATTTACTAAGTATAGTTCAGTTCACGAAAGAATATAAAAGAGTCAGTGTCATTGTGTCTAAGCGACATACGTTGTTGATAAATAGAACAGCAGTAAGCTAAGCATGAATGAATGTAAAATAATGCTATGTTGCAGCTTGTTATAATTCCTTACATCAGAGCGAGATCTTATTATTTGTAAATTCAAACATTAACTTTATATTCTTAGTCTGCGTATCTGTACATATACACCCCCTCTCCAATAACTTTTGGACCACTGGATATTCTTGAAACTTGGTTTGGTTATTCATTAAAAAAAGGAAACATTAGATATTTTTCTCTAATAGCATGGCGGTCCTCCTCTATCGAGAATAATAGCTTTACGCCGAGGCATTGACTCCACCACATACTGGAGAGTTGCCGAAGATAATGTGAGAATGCCCAAACGACCAACTCATTGAACGCTAAATTGTCAGCAAAGTCTGAATGCTCTTGATGTTATTAGAAGAAAAATGTGTTCCAACCAACCATACTTAACAAAGAGTAAAGACAGATTGAACCTCAACCCTATAAGTCTTTCAACCGTTCAGCATATTGAGTCTCAATTCGATAGCATTAGCTTAGATAACTATTAACTGTAATATCTCGCAGGTGCTTATTCTTTTTTGGAACATTTAAGAAAACATAAGGCTTCTGAACAGTCATTTTAAGTTGTAATTTCGGAAGAACTTTATTGAACAGAGCCGATAAGGCCATGGTTTCATGCTGTCGACCCACATCAGTACTCTCCCATATCTCCACGATGCAGCACCACTCTTGTCCAGTTTTGATATTTCCGGCACCAGATGAGGCACAAGTGGTCCACATGAGTGGAGCGTTGGCTCCCAAACCCTAGAGTATGAGCTGCTCCGTTTGCTCGCTGACGGTGCTCTTACACTGAAATTGGATGTGATCTGCGCCGCAGTTGCTTTTGTCGGTCTTTACGAGCCTGGACAGTCTACGCCAACCCAAAGTTTTATCTATTCAGTGTAAAAGCACTAGAGACTAGATTTCATATTTGAATTTTTCCTAAATACTGAAGATTCTTGTCGGGAAAATTAGCAAGAGATCGCGATAAAAAATTATCATAGAAAAACCTTGAAATCTAAATAATCGATTTGTGTCCTGTTTCTGTTAATATTTCATTGTTTTAAACAATGAATTGTAATCTCGTTTAGATAAACCAGTTTAGCGCACGGTTTGATATAATTAATTATTATAACTCTTATAAGCAGAATTTTTTTTTATTTTATTTTGTTTTTTTTTAGGACAAAATTTGTACTTTTTACATTCAACAGAAATTTGGAAATAAACTTAGGCTTCTCGTTTTAGCTGTTTTCGCGAATTTAAATATATATATTACATTTTAAGGGAAGTATGCTTTCTGTTCTTCAATTTATTTATTTAATTATCAGTATTTTTGAATTAATTGTTTTATTCGTAATTTGAATAACTTGTATCACAAGGATTACCAGGCATGATTAAGTGAAACGATCATTTCCTTATATGTTAATTTCCTTGGATGAAATCAACTGTAGAAGTGATGCTGATAGTTGGTACATCAATTATATCTTGTTTTAAAAATGAAATATGTAATTCATAAATCTTTGTCTACTCGTCAATTTATTTGTTTTGCAAGTGGAATGTTACGACTCTCGTTAAGGTCGTTGTTTTGTTTGGATTGTTTAGAACAGATGTTTGACCATATTTGCTGTTTTAAATAAAAAAAACGGTGCTTGAAAACAATACTGCCATTCAGTAAACAGAGCGTTGTTGTTTTTTTTTTTAACCCCCACACCAACTAATATTTAAAATTAGAACCCTCCCTCCCTCCCTACTGGAAATCAGCTTTTCTTGGCAGCCATTGAAGCTGCTGCATCAGCTCTGGTTTCCCCACATTTATCTAACAATTAAAGTAAAACAAAAAAAAAACTGGAATAGAACAAATAAAGAACAGAAAATAGCAGAGCAGATTCAGTTCCAGATTAAGGTAAAATTTTAAAGTTTAATGATTTTAAGTATTTTTATTTCTACAATCGTTTTCTTTCTTATTAAAAGAAGTTTCGTTTAAAAATTTTAGAAACAGTATTTATATAATCGACAGTTTTGTTAAATAATCTAATTTCCGCAACTTCTTAGATTGTTAAATTCTATTTATAAATATATTGATTTATGAAAATGAAGAAGCAAGAATAAGAAACAGCAGCTGAATAAATTAATTGCCTTTTTGAATCAATTATCGGAAGGAATTGGGAACGGCCGTTTCGTCCTTCTAGGGACTCATCAGCCCAATCCGCCTTCCCCGATAAAAGACTCAGAAAGGCACAAGCTTATCTGAAGCTTGCCGTACATTGATTTAGTTGAAGTGTTTTTTTATATATATAAGCAATTATGTATATATATAAAAAGTCAGGTGTCATATGTTGTGCTTTGTATCTTTCTACATATATATATATATATAATATACATCTATATTTGTATATTTACTATTTGTATAAATATATATATTTTCCAGATTTTAGAAATAGATGCTGTTAGGTACCGTCACAAAAAAAAAGGGCTGTAAAAAAGTAAAAAATATAAAATTTCAATAAAATTATTTATAAGTAGATTACATTAGCTATTAATGAATATTCACAACTTACTGAATATTATTAAATGTTACATTTAGTTTTTTTGAAGATTATATTATGCAAAGTTTTATGAACATTATTTTTATGTTTGTGTTAATATATAAGCTGGTATATATACACATTAAAATTTTGAATTTAATGGGGGTAGTTTACATTTATAACAAAAACATACATTTTCTAAATGATACACTTATATAAGTTTTTATAGGTATTCATTTGTATTTATTTGTTTATTTATTTTAGAACTACATATTTATTTGAGAAAAAATTGTTTTTAAAATGTTAATTATAATTTTCTATCTCAGATTGTTGTGTAATTATTCGTATAGCAATTCATATGTATACAAAAGCATTTTTATAAACCTATTAGCAATTCTATTTCAATTTGGTCTCTGAGTCCTCTTTTTTTGTAAGATTTGTTTTTGAAAACCTGTTAATACTTTTTTAAGTTCTGGCAACCCTAGTTCTGGGTATTTCTGCAAATTATTAGATATAAGATATTAACCCTTTTTTACGGGAATTTTGTCACCTTCTCGCACTAATTTCTTATCTTTCTTGATAAGGAATCCTTTTGGAAAAGATTTCAAATTTACAAGTTTAGTCGTCTTCAGTTCTCGAATATGCAGACGAAGTTCAAGAAGAGGTTCAGAAATTATTAGAAGGGAGGAGACACAAACACACACAACAGATACAGATTGCTTCACTTCAAAAATGCCTTAAAATTACGATTAATATTATTTTTAAGTGAAATTATGTTTTGTTTTTGATTTTTCTTTGGGAGGGATGTGTCAATATTTTTATTTATATGAATAGGGAAGTGTTGTTGCATTATCTTGGTTCATTCAAGTTCTAATAATTTAAATTTTCTTCCACCACTTCGTTACCGGTCGTTGTTGAGCTATAAATAGGACTGTTGAACTTCGCGCGTTTCTCTCACATGAACCTCCGATGGTGGAATCTCTTCGTAGCGTCATTTGTTGACGATTTGAGTAAATACGTAAGGGAAGGTAATTTATTAGTGTGGGTTGCTCAACAAGAAGGATTTACTCCCAAAAGTAATCCATTTGCGGCGTTATGAGGGGAGGAACAGTGCAGCCAACTTGAATTGTTGGGGCGATGACGGGTCATTAGATGGGGGAGGGGTTAACGATATTCGGTAACGGAATTGTTGAGGGCCGTTTAAATGGAGTCTTATTAGGAAGGGGGTGGGGGTAGAGGTAGATGGACATCCCTGCCACTCGGCGAGGAAACATCCGTGTATAAACTTAAGAAATGGGGGGGTGGGGGATGTCAACGACCTCAAAGTGAAGATTTCGCAATCTTGACGGAAATTGTCCGAACTACAAGATGCTAATCACGAGGAGATATCGCAGAATGTCATCTTCAACGAGAAACCGGATGTGCGTAAGAATTACGAATGTCTCTCAATGGTAGGAGACAATTATATCATCCACACAATTCGAAATAAATGGACTGAGAGACAATTAGAGTGATTTCAACATTCAGTCATTAAAAGTAAAAAATTACGTAAATGCATTTGAAAATAAAATTTATATTTGCAGGCATTATTATTAAAAATTACTATCTTCAGTATTCCTGTTCGAGATTTGTCACAAAACGTTTCTCAAAGGGTTTTTATTTCTATGCTATATCTGTTAATATTTCGTTGTTTTAAATAAGGAACACGAAACCCTTTTAGCTAACCATTGCGCGTGGTTCACTTAAAATTAATCCGAGTTTTAAATAATACGGATTTAATTCTCATTGTTTTTAGAAAATTGAAAATTAATCAGTGAAAACGATAAAAACAAATTTCTTCCATTTATATTCAAATAATAATATCTACAGATCAAATAGTGTTCAGTAGATATTATAACTGAATCTTTATCTATACATATATATATATATATATATAAAAGGAAGAGTCTGTAAGTCTTTTTTCTAGGAACCACAGAGATACAGGGGGTAAATGTGATATGATGTGGATGCGTCCTTGAGCATGCTGATTTTTTTATTTAATGGGCGATCCCCCTGTCTCCCCCTAGTAAGTATGAGATAATCCTAGAAGAATCGATTCCAAGCGGTTATGGCACAAAGTGATATTCTATTCCTTTTTGAATGAACTCATTATTTGATAGCGCGCGCCATTGTTGACGGAGAGAAGCTAAAAAAAAATGAGCATTGAAATTTAAATTTTAATCTAGTGGGCTAAAATTAATGAGTTATTTTCTTTTTTCTCTGACTCTTCTCTCATTGCGCCACACACATACAAAGGGAGTGATAAGAAACAAAAATTCGAATATAGTCCCCGTGGCCTAATGGATAAGACGTCTAACTTCAGATCGAAAGGATGCAGGTTTGATTCCCGTCGCGAACGTTTCTTTGTAGTACTTTTTTTCCACAAGAAAATTAACAATTACGCCGGACAGACAGACAGAGAAATAAAAGATTTTAGTAATATGGATTTTAATGAAAAAATTTTAATAAAAAAAATTCATAAAAAATTGACGCCTCCTAGATTCCTGTATTGCATCCTCCTTCAACTAGAAAGTGATTGAATCCCCTTCGCATAGAAGTAATTATGTAATTAGGTTTTTTTTTTCACTTCAATATGATTAAAACATCTTATTTAATCTGAATTATCACTTGAGTAGGAAAACTATATTTGCAACCACAGAATTTCCACGGGTTCTATTTGCTTGAATATAACTTTTTCGTTTTTATCTTTTTCACGACTTCAAAAACAAAAAATAGATTTTAAGGAAAGTACGTGTTCTTACGAACTTATTGTTATTGTTTTTTAATTTAAAAACTGTCAACTACATACTTATTTATTTTTTAATTTTATTATTGTTTTTGCTAACATACTAGATAATAATTTGTAATTTTTATAAATTTCTATAATCTTGTTTTTATCTCTGCATTATAATTGATTGTAAGAAATTGGATTGTAAGTAAGATAATTTGCATAGTTCAGTAGATTTATGAGTTTTCCAAATAAATCAAATCAAATTTGAATATGTATTCACTGACAAACATGCAAAAGTTTGCACATCTCTATAATTTCATATTCTAAACCAGGATTTCTCGTGTGATGATACGGGAACCACTGGTGATACTTGAAAGAAGACTTAATGGTACCTGAATAACAGGTGGATAATCTTTTTGATTATCAATAATAAAAAATACAAAAAAGTTTCCCAACCAAAGGTAAATTATTACAAAATATGTTTAAAAATTAGTAGATGTATCGAAGTTTTGAATTTTGGTTTTTGTGGTACGCGTCTTTCAAAACATTGTAAAGCCTTGTTCCAAGAAAAGCATTCTTTATATTTTTGTATTACAGTTTTGTATTCTTATTTTTTTTTTACTATTAGCTTTTTATATCTTTTAATTCATGGATTAAAAGAATTTGCAGAATATTGGGGTACGTACAGTGAAATCAGTCTCCAGTAGCGTTCTGGACTTCCCGCATAAATTTCTTCCCAGTTGCAACCCTTCTCTTCCAAAGCTTCTCTCAATTGGACTCTTCATCTTTCCGTGGTCTTCTTCTCGGTCTTTTTCTGTTTTTGTCTTATTACAAGTTATCTTTCAATCCTATTCTCTTTAAATCTGTTTCAATTTCTGAACTATTTTAAATATAAGTATACTATAACAAGATGCAATGTCCAAGCCGACGCACCTGTTTAAACGACGTTTAGTTTAAACAGGTGCGTCGGCTTGGACATGATATCTTGTTAACATTCAACGCACGTTAAAAATTATTGATGAATAAGTACACTATCTTTTCTTAATATTTTTCGCTCCCACCTTTTCTCTATAACCATTTTAATTCTTTCTCCTTCATTTCCATTTCTTGTAACCGCTGTCGCCATATTTTTGCAAAAGTCACAACAGAATGATTATACAGCTGAAAAATTTTGCATTTCAGCACGACTTTCCTCTTGTAACTAGATCTAGGATCTAAGTTTCCACAGATATAAATAAACACTAATTTCGATAGAACTTAAAGCCTATTTTCCTTAAAAAGTTATTTTTGTTAAATTTCTATATTATTATTTTCTTTTAAAGTTTTGGGAACAACAACAACGAAAAACCTAACTTTATATTTCAATTATAATATCCACTCAATACAAACAGTAAAATTTTTCCATTTTCTGATAAAAATAAAAATGAATTAAATTAAATATACCCTGCATGCGTTGCAATGCTACTCAAAGAAAGAATGTGTTTGTGTTTTAATTCTGTTTATTGAAGTGCTTTTGGATACATATTATTTTTTTTTCCGTCTGGTGCAAATACGAATAAATTAGGTTTTCCGACGCGTGAGCAGGCCACATACAACTGTCCACATGTGAAGCATGGATTTTCCAAATTTAGTCCACACACTTGTAGCGATTGTCCCTGTGCGCACGCGCCCCAGATATTGTAAATGGTTCTACTAATTCAGAAACCTTCACGGGCGTGCGCAGAACAACTCACCAAAGTTTCATCACAATCTGATGTATGGTATAGGAACGCATATGAGACAAACAAACAAAGAAACATTCATTTTTATATATAGATAAATTAAGACTATTTACATATCATGCAATGGACAGTCACATTGGACAACGTAATCAAACTGGGTAATTAATATATAATTACTGATGTATTACGTCCAATAATTGATAGATATCTTTAACAAATTGCAAACATATTAATGATTGTAAATAAACAGTAAGTTGATATAAAAATAACTACATAAATAAAAAATTAAAAAAAATATCGAATTAAGGGTTGAGATATATTCAATTTCATTCATTAAGTTCAGGGTCATTGTATTTCACTCATGAATCTTCATATCGTTTATCGTTCTTTGAAATTAGATAAAGTAATTATTCCATGTGACAGTTTCGATGTACTTTTAGCCTATTTGCCAATAGGGCGGAGAGGCTTATCAAATCATTCAGTCTGTATGTGTGTGTGTTTCCTAATAATTTTTGAACCGTTGGAAACTTGAAACCTGCTTGAAACTTAGTATGCAAATTCGAGGCAATTTAACTTTTAATTTCAAAAATTTCTGGGTCTTTTATCGTGGAAGGCGGAGATGGGCTGATGAGGCCCCTGTAGGAAGAAACGGCCGTTCCCGATTCCTTCCTGATAATCGCATCAGAAAGGCAATTTGTTGAAGCTTGAGCTGTTCTAGTTTCTCGTTTTGTTTTGTTCAAAAATCTTTTAAAAAATATATAGAAATTACAAATTTTAAATTACAACACGTGATGCAATTAATTTCGGTTTTCTGAAAAATACTAATCTGATGAGCGCGGAAATCCGTTTGCGAAATAAACGGATTAATATTCATTGTTAGATACATTTGTTTCATTTCTACTGCTTTAATTTATGCACAAGGGCGCCATTGGGAAAGATTTCAAATAGAAAAATTAGATCTAATCTACTCCTTAAAAATGCAAACCAAATTTCAAGAAGATCTAATTATGAACCGTTTCAAAAGTTGCGAGTATTTACGGACATACTCACATACTAGCTAATTTGAATATATATATTATATTATATCGTATTTATCGGCGTAAAACACGCAATTTATTTTTCTAAAATTTAGGGCTGAATTTTTGTCTGCGTGTTAAACGCCGATAAATGCGATATATTATATATATATATATATATATATATATTATCAAATGCCTTGAATTCTATGAACAAAATCATATATTTTAATTTCTCTATATAACTATAAATTCAAACAATATACATTTACATGCATTATTTTAATCAAAGTATCCGAAAACTGCTTACATCAATTTAAAAATAGAAATTAAAAATGAAAAAAAGAAAAAAAAAAAAGACAAATTATGAAAAGTCTTAGAGAAAAGTTTTGAAAGCATCTACGATTTTAAATCCAATTTTTAACTCACTCTCAATTCACTTTTTTTTTTTCCGCCAACACTTTCCTCCTTTCAGATTCTAAAAAAAAAAAAAAAATGAAAGGGAAGACACTGAAATCGAAGATATTTTCTTATTTATTTTGTTTGACTGTCAGTGTTTTGTAACTCCATTAGGACTTGATATGACTCCATCAATCATTGCGGATAGTTACCGCGGACACGTATCCGGGTTTGAGAAAGTTCATTTTGCATTGCTCAAATGTCATCTGTCACGTCTATGTGGTCAAAGACAAGATTTCTTAATCTGTTGTTTATCAGGTCCTTCGAACGCCAGACTGTCCCATCACTCTGTAGCCGACCACTGATCTTTGCTCACCCGCTAAAAGCCATTGCCCCAACGAGACAAAGACTTCAACAACATCTACACGATGTAAGTTACTTTCAGTTCTCGATACGCTCATCAAAACGTCGTAATTCGAACTGCACAGTATTTTTATAGCTACTGTATTATTTTTCCATTTTACTCAGTTATTGATTTTTTTTAATTAGAATTTAATTTTAATTATACAGCTGTAGTTGAGTAAGGAAATAAAAAGGGGCTGTTATTTGTTTAATAATCAATATATTTTGATATTATCGCTATTATTTTTCCTGTACATATAGATTGTTTTAAAATGTAACTTCGGAAAATTGTAAAGAAGTCCTTTCACTTAAAACGTTTCTTACAATTTTATATGTACTCAATAGAGTACTTTTATATGAATATAATGAAGGGCTAAAGTGCTAAACTTATGGGTGAAGTTTATAGATAATACAGTATACTCTCGATATCTCGAAAACCTTGTTAGGTCGAAAAATTATTTTTCCCCTCCATATTCATCTAATGTTAATTTTAATTCTTATGTCGAAGAGTTTTCACTCAAAACCTTGTTATGTCGAATATTTTTCGAAGTAAAAAATGAATTTTTCCGGAAAAATCGCCGTTCAGTTGTGTCGAAGCAAACAGAGGTATATTTTGTAAGAAATTCTAGCAAGGTAAGTTCATTGTATTTTTACTAATTCTTTTCAATTTAATGTAATTATTTTCGACTACTTTTAAAAATTATTGTTGTATTTAGACTTATTGTTAACTATCATTACATATGTATACTTATTCTCATCTATCAAGACTCTAATTTTTAGAATATTATTCCGTATCTTGTGTTTTAACGTGAATTTTTATGTTTTGGTTATGACTTTGTTATCTCGAAAACTTGCTATCTCGAATATTTTTTAGCGTCCCTTCGACTTCGAGATATCGAGAATTTATTTTTGTTTTATATATATATATATATATATATATATATTAAAATATAAATTTTTAAATGTTTTTTTTCTCAGTATAAAAATTGCCCTTTTAGCCTAGTTTCCGAAGAAAGTGAGGCAACCCAACTATTCGGTCTGTGTGTATGTCCGTCTCCAAATAATATTTGAATAACTCGATGGGGCTTTTTAAAACATTTAACGATAAAAGACCATCTATATTTTTATGTTTTACGTGTAAAATTTTTAGCGTGTGAGTTCTTATCGAGAAATTAGAGCGAGAAGATGACAACAGTTCCCCAAGAAAAATATTAGAACCGAAACAATGTATTTCTGTCGACATCTTAAGCAAAGGATTTTAATTCGCTTAGTATTCCTCTTAATGTCTGCACGAGTATGATTAACATTAATCGGATTCAGCAAATTTTAGTTAAAAAGAAAAAAATGCGCTTTTATTTATTTATTTATTCTCAGCAAATCCTACTGGGATTTTTAATTGTTATTCAATATATATAAAATTCAAAGAAATATAGGGAAGACTTTTCGTCGGCATTATTTATAAAACAACTGTAAAATAAAAAAAAGTAAAATTTTAGGAAAATAGAGGTCGTATTCTAGATTCTTTTTTTTTTTTGCCTTTTTACTAATTCTTGCGATATCTCATCTATTTACTTGTACAATTATTATTAGTATTATTAAACGAAATCAACGAAACTGCGAATACCTAAAAAGCTTTAGGAATCTTTCCTTTTCTTCTTTTTAACCCTTTTTCTATCCAATTCAGACCAAGATAAATAAGCAATGCACGGAAGCCTAACCTTCAATTAAAATTTAGGCCTCCATCTTTTTTTTTTAGTTATCGTGCCTAAGATGGAGAAATGCTTGATCATATTCTCTGGGACCTTTGCCGTCATTGGCTGTAATTTGATACAATATTAACATTCGACGCATCATTAAGGAAAACATGTATTTTTTTTTTGCCTAAAACCGTACTGTTAGCTGTTTGTTAGATTTGTTGCCCTTTTTACTATCATAAGAAAGGTTCAGTTCTTTCAATGCTATATCAGCGAACGTGTTATTAATATATTCAGTCTTGTTACATAATTGTCTCGTTACAAAAGAACTATAAATAATTTGAAATTGGAAGTGGTTTTACACAGCCACCATGTTTTGAGCTAACGAGAGAAATTCTTTTATTTTTCCAATGTCTTTATACCTATTGGTCTCAACAAGACAGAAACTGCCAATTATTTAGCAGAAGAACTGTTGTCCTGGCTACAAATTAGGAGGCAGTTCACATTATACTCTAAAAAGAGATGAAACGCAGCAGAAAGTTACATCCATGCCTTCCCGGGATTCGAGCCCAGGTTCAGACGTGTAAGCCGGCATCTGTCTGAACGGCAGCCGCGAAGGAAATCCGTGATCGTGATCTCACCGATTATATACAAAAGTCAATTGAAATTAAGATTTAAGCATTATAAAAAAAAAAAAAAGAAAAAAAGAAATAATATTTATTTTTCTGAGCAGCTACTGGTCAAGCGTGGAAGCAGACCATAGGTTTTTACTGCTATTAGTCATTAGAATTTTTTAAAAAATATATAAGCACCTTTTGTAAGCCAATGGCCAAAGCACAAACTCTACAGGTTCGATTCCAGCAATAGCCATCTTTGGCAATGTTTATTACTTTTTTCAATTTAATGCATTTAATATTACTCTAATACATTTCTAGTTGTTTTCAACGTATGTTTAACGTCATTTTAAATTGATTTAGAATGTGTATAATTAATTCATAGTTCGTAACTGCTTCCGGTGTTCGAAAATCTATTGTAATTATTTTTAGATCAGTCTGTTATAACTAGTAAATAAAATTTAGTTGCTGTTTTAAGCAACAGATGGCACGATGTTCTCTGCTTATTTTGTTGCCATTATTATTCATATCCCCGTTTGAGTAGGAACCGTATTCATTCTATCAATATCCTGCCTTTGCCGTTAGATTTTTCGGGGAATTAGTGTTGGGCTGTTTGTTACGAGTCAATGAATGAATACAATCGCCTCTTGATGGGTCTGACGCAAACAACCATAAAATTATGGAAGAAATTAGTCGAAATCTCTAGCCAATCAGCGCTTAGTAATACAACCAATCACTACAAGGATTACTACTGTTCATTCATTGACTTTGAGATATTAAAAAAAAAAAAAATATGGACTGATGATTTTGCAAGAATAAATAACTTTGAAATTCTCACTAATTAATTTTAACAATTAAAAATAAAAGACTTCAAAACAAATAAAAAGTAATGTTGTAAAATAAATAAATAAATAAATAATTGATATTTTCTGCTAATATCTCGTTATACGTATATGTACTGTCTATTGTTGAAATGTTACTGTTTGCAGTTTCTCTTTAGTGCAAAAATATATCGTTGTATGATAGCTTGCCACCCATTTAAGATTCATTTCATCTCCAATCCAAGCTCACAGGCTGTTTCCTTGCCTCAGATATCTCTTGTGTACGTTCGCAAATGTACGGTAGTGTACAGTGCAAAACCTGTACTATATACAGTACAGTAAAATACAGTAAAGTATAGCAATCTGTACATTAGTCGTAGTATAAATCTTTGAGTTGTTGATGTATTTTTTTCAGTAAATATTACTTACAGGGGATGTGCGTGACCTCGAACGCTGAGAACCGCACGAAAATGTGCTTAGAATATAAATCGCTCATTCCAAAAACAGTGTATATGAGTCATTGCCATGCAAAACTCAGCTGTTGTCAGCTAGCGCACTTTGAAGACCTGCACTTTGAAAACTGAATAGCTCTGCAACATTATCAGGTCAGTAGGAAAAGTTTGTTGTTCAGATAGCGTAATTATTTTAAGCAGAGGGAAATATAGCAATTATAGTCACGACATTGAAATATGTGTTTTTGATCCTATTATATCGATATTTTGTTTCTTCGCGTTACCAAAATTCCTCTCTTGGACCTTCAATAGGTGATCATTCAAACGTCTCTTCTGGTAAGACGTGCAGTTTTGCATGAGAATGAACCATACTACTGTTTTTGGCATTAGCGATTTATATTCTAAGCACATTTTCGTTCTCAGCGTTCGAGGTCACGCACTTCCCTTGTTAGTCTAAAGAGACTTTTCATAAATGCACACTTACTGTTTGGGACAAATATTAACAATAAGAAATTGTCGTTTCTTTATGTTTTCTGCAACCAAATTAACTTGGCAATGGCTGTTGTTTAGTATATTATGAGAATTGATTTCGTAATGATGACTCCTTGTATCTATCAATGGTGATAGACCCTTTAGAAGCAGCCCGACCTTAGATACTTCAATCATTCTGAACAGAGAGTCATTCTGGAATGTTCTTGATAACTCTTGTCAAGATAGAATCTTTTATTTGATGATTAAAACTAAAACAGTTCTTCACTCAGTTTTGTTGTCAAGGACCAAACGGCGGTCCTAAATTCAAATATTCATTTATTTTACATTCAGATTTCCCTTTGGTATTTTGCTTAACTTTGCCAACCTCAGGATTAGATTAATTTAATAAATATAAATTACTTACAAAACAGGACATTGAATTTTTAAGGCTGAAAGCACAACATTCGAAACAATCAATTTTATTTTATTTTGATGACGTCATCTATAGATAAACTATTCACTCATGATTTAGTTATTTTAGGAAGATATTTGTAATAAAGTTTCTAACGAGTTTTGTAAGATTCTATTGCCAGTAATGATGAAATTAACTAATTTTTTTCCTTATATTTAAGAAAAAAAAACTACAAACAATGTAAATTTACTAAAGTTCTACATATATAGCACATTATGAACTATTAGTGGAAAAAAAATTAAACTAACTATAATAATTGTATCTATTAGCTATCCAAACTGCTTAAAACTATCTAAATAGCTTAAAAACTTCACGCTTTTCAATTTTCATTCAATTAATTTTTATATTTTTAGTACTTTAACCTTCAAAAAACAATTTTTTTATTTCCTAAAATAGTTGAAGATGTCGCCATCTTAATCGTATTTTCTAAACTTTCATTAAAAAAAAAATGATGGCTGTAGCTGCTTTTTCGATATTCAGATGTCAATTAATAAAATTCTTTTTTTAATTTCTTTAACCTTAATCCAATTAAATCAAAACGAAGAGAGAGTTTAGTTCCAGTCTGAAAATATTAAAAAAAAAAAGTAAGTCTCAGTGTCAATACACTCTGAAAAAGCCGCCATGTTTATCAGCTGAGGCATCTGTTGCTAAGCGCCCCACGTGGAACTCACGTGCGATTCAACTTTTCCCCATTTTGTAAAGCAGTTATGTTGTTATTAGCAATTCCGAAGAAAATACTAGATGATATAATCATCCCTATTTCGTAAGATGAAATTAAGCTTAATTTTTAGTTTAAGTCAATATAAATATAAAAAAATAAAATAACTCACCTAATTATTTGTTTTGCTTTGCTTTACATTTAAAATGTGAATTTAAAATTTAAAATGTGACTTAGAAATGTTTGAAAACGGAAGAAAAAAAATTAATCTTCTCAATTCGAGTTCAAGGTTGTTCATATTTAGTTTATTTGTTTTTTTACTATATTTTTCACTGAATTGTGATTTTAGTAAGTTAGTACAGCTCTAGATATAAATACTAAAACTTATAAATGAAAGTATTCTCCAAGATCGAAGCGTTGTAGCAACATGGACGCCATGTTTGTAATGATGAAATTGGCATTGGCTTTGTATCTGCTCATCTGATGAGTAGGTAGCTGACAGCCGGGTTCAAGGAGGTACTTTTACCTTTGGACAGTCAGAGTAGCGGCCTTGTTTCATCTGACCATGAAATACCTCTCTCAGGCACTCAGACACCATCGTGCCTTTTTGCTGATTACGTTGTTTAGATTCTGATGGGTTTTGTTGAAATATTTTCCCGTGTATAAATCTATTTGCCTGTAGTTTCAGCATTACTGAATGATTAATAATTGTGGAATTAATTTTTGGAATAGATTATTCTTTATTAATGAATTTTTGAAAAGGACAGTTCATAATTATCTATTATGATTGTTGAATATTTGAAGTTCGTCAAATCATTCAGTTTATATTTCTGTTAATATCTCAGTGTCGTAAACCTGAATATTAAATCCTTATTCATTTCGCATAGTTAAAATTAATCCGAATTAAACACTTTAAGTAAATCTTGCAGATTTAATTCACTTTTTCAGTCAAAATTTTAACTGTTTCTATTCAATGATAATTAAAAATACATTTTTTTTTTTCCTTATTATATTAAATAGTTTAACGTGCGTAAAATGTTCTTAGCAAGAAATCAAGGTCACCACACAAATACAATTATAATCAGTTTATAAATTAAATTAAATAGCGATTTTTAATTTATAAACTTATTATAAATTATATGTTTGTTTGCTTTTTATCGATTTTAATAATTAAAAAAAAAATTGAAAGGAATTGAAAACTTTTTTTAAAATTTTTTTTCGAACATCTTGTTTTTTGAAAAGCAAAATTTATAATAAATGTCCATAATAAATTTATAAATTATTATTTGATTGTTTATGTTCTCGGGGCCATTCCCGGGAGCGAGAATGCTTTCCATTTAACTTTCGCGAAGTCTGAGCCAAACATGGAGGGTAAATTCTGCTGATGATTCCTAATAAGGATGAAACAGCTGTTCAGGATTCCCGTTGATGTTGACTCAGTGTGCGAAAGCATATTAACCGTCGAGTTGTGAGTTTTTTATTCTTAATTTAATGTTTTTTTTAGATTCAACATTTTTAAAAAAAACAAAAAAACAAACAAACTCCACCTACAGTAATTAAAAAAAAATTAATATTTTTTGTCAATAAAAATAATTATGCAAATAATAAAAATTAAAAGAAATTCTAATTACTTGTTCTTTAACTTAAAATTTGCATAAAAATTTAGAATTGTCAGCGTGAAATTACAATCATTATAAGCATAAAAGGAAGAATGTCTCAATTATTCCTTCTTTTACATTTATAAATCACAACTTACTTTTCTTTTAATGTTCTTAGAATTCAGTCTTTATTTTATTTTTCTCCTGTTAATGAATTATTTTATATTTCTTGACTTCCACGCACTGTTATTGAGTATTTTCTTGATGAATGTTCATAAGATTTTGTTTTTGTGATGTATTGTGAAATGATTTGATATTTTTCAAAGCAGGACTGGGTCTTTTTTCTTGTTGATTAATGATTTTTAACTGTATTTTGAGTTTGATTGATGAACAGTAATTAATTCCCAATGCTTGCAATCCACTGTTTTTTCTACTTTTAATGCGATAGTTTGCTCTGATGTCATTTTATTCTTTATCACAGGCGTGCCCAGGAATTTGGATTGGGGGGTGGGTAGCTTATGATGCTCTTAAAAACCCCCTTCCAAAAAAAAAAAAAAAATATGTCCATTTTGATGGACAAAAAACGATGGATGCCAAATGCTAGATGTCGTCATTTTCAATGCAATCGGAGGGGATAATTACATCCCCTGTCAATTCCCCCCCCCCCCCTGTACGCCATTGGTTTGTGTTTGTAAGGAAAGTTAGATTAAAAATACGTATTTGTGTCCTTGTGAAAGTCCATCCTTCCAATAAGTTCTGAACAGTGAGTGAATGTTCATGAAAGTTGGCGTTCACGTTTTTGGACAACTCACGATCTCATTCTTTGTTTTTAAAATTTTCTTCGTGTGAATCCCGGTAGAAATATTTGCGCGTGAATGTTACGAGAAATCTCGTTGAAAGGCATTGGACGCAAAGAAATTAATCTCACTAACAGTTCACAGTTACTTTCTATTAATTTTTGTAATTCATTTTAAATTCTGCGGATTCTTTTTGATTTGATTAGATTTAGGCGACTTAAGTCATTTTTCAGTCAACTTTTGTTGGTCACGTGAGTTACACACATATACGTTAGTGCTTACCTGTCCATAGGTAACTTCTGAACCTCTGAACGGGTCTTCCTGAAACTCGCTTTACGAATAAGAGATACAACTTTGAAGTTTAAATTTTTCAAAATGGAGTCCCAACGATCTCTAACAGCGCATATCAGTCCATTTAATAATCCACAAATTTGCGCGCACTTTGATACGATAAATATTAGTTGCCAACTTAAACAGTAACGAGGACAGGAATTTACTTAAACTATTTTCAGAAAGCTTCTAGATAATCTTGTTTTTGGTGCAATTTTTGTTTTTGAACCTCCTTACAGATTTTAAGGAGGTTCAAAAGTTTCGACGAAAGAAGACTCCTATACTTCTGTAACAGCTGAAGATAATGTGGCTATAGTTCGTTTCGGGAGGGACATGCAGGAATTTACCTTGTTTTTGTATAATTCCGCAAACGAACTAGTTCCAATTCAAAGTCTTATAACAGCGTTGTTATCTTCATACTTTCACCATCCTGATTTGCTCATTTATTTTCCTTCTTTTTAATTGCGTAATTTTGAAGCTGTTTTCCACCAATCACAGAATTAGAAATTTTAGAACAGTTCGGAGGCGGAAGGATATGTGACGTCATTTAAGTAACTCGTCTACAAAACGAAAGCGGAATAACAGGTAGTATCATACTGTAGCTTCGGTAATTGACCGACCTTGGCTGGTACACCTGAAGACGTGTCTGGACTTTCAAGCTAAAGAAATTGAAGATCCAACGGAAAAAATCTAAGTGTTCAGCCAATGAACGAACGATTGAGCCACAAGGACCCATCAAGATATACCGTCATTATTACTTAGCCAAATAAGCATTCAGGTACAAACTATTATAACTTATTCTCTGCAAAGATATCTTTTAATAATCATAATATTTCTTCTTGTAGTTACTATTTTTAATGTCACATAGAAACACTGGAAACGCGTGATCTTAAAATATATCCAATAATTATGTAAACATAAAAAATATGCAATAGATGGCACTCAGGAGTTGTCTTGACAACCTGTTAGCAATATTGTCGTAGTGTATTTATTCTTTGTTGATGCTGATAATAGTTACATTGAATTGTTGTTATAGTGTTGGCGTTTGATGCCGTAGGACATTAAGAGCCTTCCATTTAACTGAATGTTCTCCATAATTTCACTACACTTTAATTCCTTCGTGGAAAACTGATTCGCAATATTTAATGTGTTTGCAGTTAGGTAGTAAAAGTCTGAGCGTCTGTACAGCGTTTTCTTATAAAACTGGAAAAACTGTCTGTGTCATGTCTGTCTTCCTGTTCGTGTAAAACAATTTTATACTTAATGGTTATTTTCTTTGTGTTGAATTGTTTTTATAAAACAATTCCTTGTTAGACAGATCTAAAATTACATAATTAACTCCCCCCCCCCAAAAAAAAAACACACATTCATTTCTTTCTCATAAATGGAATATTTGGGCAATTCTATGAAATTACCATCAATGCTCTTCTTACATGATTACAAGATCGTTAATCCAATTCCAAAATTACAACATAAACATGTTTAATTTAAAAGTATGTCGCATTTCAGTTGATAGCAAATTTTCCTGAAGTTCTCTTTTTTTTAATGTGTTGCATTGTTCTTTAATATTAATCCGTTCATATTATTCTTTTAACCTGTGAGTTTTTATTTTGTGTTATTATTTGATTCTTTGTGGTAAATGTCTTTTGTGATGAGTGTAAAGACTGCCCAAGTTATAAATTCCATATTTTGTTGTTTTATTTTTAGTTTCTATCTTAAGTTTCTCAGTGATCACTTGTATCATCATGAATATATTACTTTTCCCCTCGTACGTCTTTTGAAGTTTTGTTTGCTAGATAGCCTTGGCTAAGGAGAAGCCTAATAAGCTCGAAACAGCTGTCCTAGGGTCTCAGCTCGACTCAAAAGCTTTCCTTTTATCATGTGGATTCCTGCTTCTAGTCTAGGTTTCTAGATATCGTTGTTAAGTGATTAACATAGGCATGTGCTTTCTCTGTAGTAGAATGTCTCCTTACAATTGTTGCTATGTAGATGTAGCAGAAAGAAAACATGCCTCAATATCTTTATTAACTCCTTAACAATAGTCAACAGAACTCTTGAGACAGATTTTATATTTAAGATGATGTCATCAAATTATTGCTGGTTCACTAATTTGGACCCTGATTTACGATAGTTACAGGGACTCTTTATTTTGACGGACGCCGGACGGACGAACCTAGAGAATTAGTGACAATATGTAATACCCACAAAATATCAAGTTTTTAAGACTTTACCCGGAGGATTTGTTTATTCTTTGGTTTTTAGCCAACTTTGCTAGGAAAACGAGGCTTATCAAATCAGTCAATCTGTCTGTGTATGAATGTGTGCGTGTATATGATACCATTGTAATGACTTTTGAACCGCTGTATGAATGTTCTTGAAACTTGATATATGACTAGGCACGATTGAAGTTTTAATATTTGAAATCACTTCTAAATGGGCCCTTGTCTAGTAATTGGATGGCGATAGAAATTGCCATAGAGATGCAGGAGAACCTAAACAATGGCTATTAACCCTTGTAGGTAATCCATTAATGTGCTCATGGTTTTAAAAGATTAAAATTAAAGTTGAATTCTTTTAGATAATTTATATTATTTGTATTCAACAGATGGAAAATAAACTTAGGATTTTCGCTTGTATCGTTTTCATGTTATTTACATAATACCATGAAAATAATAATTCATGTTATTATAAAAATAACATTGTAAGGAAAGAAGGTGTTAAGTTATTTCAGGAACCTCTAGTTAGTTAGGCAGTTAGACATGTTGCCAACCGAAGAGGTCTCCTACTATTGAGGATCTATCGACCAACTGATTCGAAATAGTCCGTGCTCTTCTTGTTAGGCTCCCGCCGTGTGGGTTTAGAGTTTCTGCATTTGAAAAATGCGATCACTATATTGAATGGAGAATTTAATTTCGCCGACGCAACAGCATCAGTGTTGTTCGCCGCCCCGGAGGGTACAAGGGAGGATCGCAGGGAACCGATTGAGACGCACTGGTTCAACGGCCTCTGTGCTATGTTTTTCGCAAAGGCAGATCCCACCTCGACACAAGGCAAGTGGCCGAGCCATGCAGGCGGGGAGGGTGTGACGTCATCGATGGAGGCTTGTGATTCCAAGGGAGGGGATGCGGGCTGTGGATGGGGGTGGGCCAATCTGCAGCCTCACCCTGCTGGCACGAAGATCAAAACTACATGTAAATATGGACTATTAGAGAAATTATTATACATCAACTTTTCATTGGATTAGAGTTACCGGAATGAAACTACATTTAATTAATCCTATTGTACGTAACAGTTTGGAGGAGATGTATATTACTTACGCATTCTACTCGCGTTTAAAAGTATTCGCACGTACATGCACTGTTGATAACTTTCATTATCATTTCTGTTGATTTGTATACGTCTTATCTAAACACAATTGACTTTATGTAACACTAAAATCCATTCAATATCAAATACTTTTTGTAAGATATAGTTGTCGTGCCAACTTTCACCTCGACATTCGGTGATCATGATTGCTCCCAAAGACAATGTTGATTTACCAATGAACTTCCAACTTTTCAGTATAATTAATGCTTATGAATAAGCACGGGTTCAATCTATAGCAAAATTAAAGGGAGCTCACTTTAAGCAATATTTGTCTAATAAGGGGCCGTCCATTAATTACGTGAGGTGCTTTTTAAAAAATTTGGACCCCCCTCCCCCTTGGTGAGATTTGGTGAGATTTTGCCGGACCCCCCCCC
>JAFIDM010000001.1:13161589-13195642 GCA_023159025.1 Thereuonema tuberculata
TTACTTGCAATTTGTACAAGAGTTACTGAAAATGTTATTTGCAATTTGTACAAGAGTTCTTGAAATAGCTTTTTGCAGTTTGTAAATACTCTTTAAACATATATTGATAAGACACCTCAATCAACCTTTATATTTTGTCGATTCCCTCTTCAACTTCATTTCGAATTCTAAATTTCTTTTTAATATTTTGAAATCGCGCTTTCGCTGAGCTATGGTCGAAAAGTGTTTACTTGTAACAATGTTCTCTTGTTGCCTGCTGTTCTTTTTCTCTTCTCTTCGCGGTTTTCCTTTTCTTCTCTTCTTCTGTTTGTGTCTTTTTTTCCTTTTTGTTTCTTGTTTGTTTACCTTGGATTCGTACGTTTTTTTTGTTAAATTGAAGAAACAGAAAAGGTGAAGGAGTTTCACGGGAATTTCTCATTCGTTAGGTTTTGGGAGGAAAGAAAATAAGCAACAACAACAAAAAACCTGTTTGTTTTAATGTCTATTTAATTATTTTATTTGGCTAATTTAAAACACAACTGTCTTCGTCTTTCCTTTTCTTTTGTTTTTTAGTGTAAACGTTTTAATTGTATAATAAACAAGAAATTCCTGAAAAAACTTCAATCTATTTTCCATAAAATTTTCAATTTTTCTTTTTCTTTCTTTCTTTTTTTCTCGTCCTGAAAAACAAGTAAGAAAAAATGTCTTTGTTTTTTCTTAAATAATTTAATAATATAATATTATTATATTGTTGTATTATTAATAGTTTGCCTCCAATTAATTTTACTCAACTCGCGCATACATTAATAGGATTACTAAGCAGATGTATTTCCTTTATTTAAAAAGAAATCGATGGAACTCCATTGCTTCGGTAGAAATCATTTTTCTGTAGTAATTTTTGTCAATTTCATGCTCTAATTTCTCGATAAGGACCCAAAGGACAAAAATTTAGAATATAAAGTTTAGATAATCTCTTGTTCTTAAAAATTGCTTATGAAATTTCAAGAAGATTCGTCCAGCGGTTCAAAAGTAAATGACGTAGCACTCACACACAGACTAATTTGATGGGCCCCACATTCCCAGGAAAATAGGGTAATAAAAATAATATAAATGCTATAAATTGATGAAAAGTGATATTGAGCAAAATTAAAGTTTTGCCGAAAATACTATTCATCAATTGTTTTGCAAGTGTTCATCAATTTTTCATCAATTGTTCTTGTTTTCCTTCCTTTGCTCGTGTTTCATTGTTTAAAAACCATTGTTGCTTAATTACAATCTTGCTCAAACATCATTGTTCAATTATTTCACGTGTTCATCATTACTGAAATATTTTGTTGATCATTTATTTCATTTCATTGTCTTGATGAGTTGTTGATGGAATCATTTGTTAGGTGGGATGGCAATTATATTAATGTCTCATTCTTTATGTCAGATCAATGTAACAATGCTTATTTAATTAGTGTGACTAATGCTTTGTTAATCGACTAACAATGGTTAACAGGGACAACCACAGCGGCCATCGTGCTCGGATGTCATCTAGTTGAGTAATAGGAACCTAAAAAATATTCAAAAAATGAGCATATTTAGTTTTATTTTTTTTTTTTTTCTAATTTATCAAAAAAACAAAAGAGAGAAAAAAATACAATATGGTGGTTTTCTTAAGGTGAAGCTGCAGTTAAGGTCGTTCCAGGTATCATCTCACAGACTCTTACAGAATCTTACCAATAATAATAATAAAAAAATGCCAAATGAAGTATTATTATGTGAAGAATGCCTTCTAATCACAAACGGACAACAAATATGCCTTCGCACATTGAGCCAATATCAACAGGAATTCTGAACAGCTGTTTCATCCTTATTAGGAATCATCAGCAGAATTTACCCTGATGTTTGGCTCAGTTGCGCGAAAGCTTTACCTAAGGCATATTTGTTGTCCGGTTGTGATTTTCTGTCTCTATTTATGAATAATTATGGACGTTAAATTTGCTTTTCAATGCCTTCTACTTGACAGAAATAAAAAAAATCGTATATCGGACTGCATTTTTTTAATAATTTACAGTTTTAATTACATGAGAAATAAAATTACAGTTTTAAAATTGTTAAAAATAAAATAAAAGCAAAAATGAAAACTTCTCAGATCAGGATATGTCTTAATTACATTTCTTTTTCGCTGAAAGTTAATTTCCATATTTTGATAGTTTAAACATGATTACAAAACCGAACCTACCTTAAATTTTGACAATTTTGAAATTAAATAACCAGAATTTAAAATGAAGTTAAAAGCAAGGAATAACAAGAAATTAAAATTTCTATAGATATTTAATTGCTTTCACATTTAAGATTTCAGATTTTTATCTATATTTATTAAGATACGAGGATTTGAAATGATCCTTAGCTATTGGTTACTTAGAACTACCTTCATTCGCAGTTTAAAAATTTTTTTTAAATGTTTTGAGGTAAAAAAAATTATCTTCTCAAAGGAAAGTACGCTTCAAACAAGCGCCAGCTGCAGCACGGGGCTATTCCACAGTCTTAGCACTAGTAACCGGTTATTTTGAACTATGACGTCATGTCACGTGGTTTATGACAGCAACACTTGAAAGGTCTGTAACAATCAAAATCACGAAAGTAGTGGTAGAAAATTGGAATGGAACAAATTTAGGCCTAAGATTTCGTGACCACATATAAGATGATCTGAACTTTCTTCTAAGTCATTGTTAAATTTTCTGGAATTATCTTTGAAATCTGAAATGTGATGCCAAACTTAAAGATTGTCAATCATGCAAAACAACGAATAAATGTCATATAAACATGGGTCTGAAAATACGTTATTTCCAAGATACGAACGATGCAACAATACAGAGATGGTGGCCGTACAGTCGCTCAGTTTCACAGAAAGTGCTCGAAATGTCCTCTACCAGCCGCAATGCTCGCAACACAACGTCGTTCCATCAGCAGCCTAACACGGTTGAAGATGCCAGGTGCACGTCGAATTGTGTTGCACCCATCCACTAGGTGATCATGCAGTGCGTGGGCGTCAGGAACCTGTGTGCTGTACACTAATGCTTTAAGATAACACCATATGAAAAAGTCCAGAGGGTTTAAATCAGGGGAACGAGGAGGCTATGTCACGATTACTGAGGAGCAATTTAATGACTATGATACGACGTAAAGGCCAACAACTCTGTATCGCTTCAACATTCATATCTTGGAAATAACGCATTTCCAGATCCATGTTTATACGACATTTATTCGTTGTTTTGCATGATTGAATACAACCTGCACATTTCAGGTAACACCCTGTATAGTAAAACCCGTGATTCTTCATGGTTTTTTTTTTTTTTTCGAACATTAAGACAAGAACGGAGATGAGAATGATGAGAGCAATGGAGAAGGATGATAAAGAGACTGCAGGGGATTATTCTCGAGATCCTAGATTCTTAAAATTGAAACCAACATAATTATGGCGTAATGACGTCGAACAAATGAATTTATTAGAAATTTTATTTGATGCTAATTTGCTGGTTTGTTTGTTTGTTTTTTTATTCATTTTGGCATCAATTTGTTTGCAATGTCACATTTGCAACACGGATCTAGTGAAATATTACAAACTCCACTTTTTTGTTTTTTTATTTATTTATTTTCTCCCCAATATTTACCAAAACAGATGTTTTTAAACTCTTAAAGGAAAGTCATGATGTACTAATTTTGTGACACTGGTATGATTAACAGGGTTTTTTTTATTTCGTTTTTTTTGTTATTGTTTTATTTGTTGAACGCTCTCTTTCATAAATGAGGAAAGTCACACTACTATTCTTGTCGCCATCTGTCGGCCAAAAGATAAACAATTGGAAACGATGTTGATAAAAGCGCTATGTCCTTGAACTTCGACAGTTAACGTAACCTATTCAGTAAATAAATCTTAAGAATCGAATATCTCTACTGCGATTTGAACAGCAGATTACGACGAAAACAGAGTAACAGAAAATCAAATAACTATTTAACCACTGAATAGATCATCTTGAAACAAAGTATGCACATTTAAGGAGCAGAAACGATCTAATTGAAATCTTACCAAATGGGTCCTTGACCAGAAAATAGCGCGAGAAGGCGAGTGAAAATGTCCATGGAAATCATTGGAAATCCAAACAATGGATTTCTATCCTATTTCTATTAATCACTTTAGTGAATCTATTAATTAGCACGAGGTTTGATATGATTAATGTTCAAAAAATAAAACTTCGTTTTGCAAAATGAATCCAGTACTGGAGGATATATTTTATAGAACACTTGAGAATGGAGCCTATTTAGCGGAGGGTTTGAAACGTCCTGAGTTGTAATATTTATTTTTATGTTTTTTACTCTACTCGTTCTTATATATAGTAGGCAATATTTTTTAATTTTTAGTTTTAAGTTCTTCGATCATTATTTATTTAGTAGTAGCAGTTATAAGTTAATGAATTAAACTGTAAACAATGTATGGTTTGTTAGTCCTTCCATTTTTTTTTATCAAAAGTACTTTGATTTTTGTGACCTAAAAATTTTACTGTGCAGCTAGAACTTAAAAAAAAAAATGTATATTGTTATGTGGTAAAGGTAACGTAGTCAGAGACACGTTAGTAAGTAACTACTGACGTTTTTCTGGACTTTTGGGCGCCAGTAGACGGTAGAGATGATAGTTCAGATTTTCATTAAAATTTCAAAAAATAGCTAGTCATAAAACAAAAAAACAAAAAAAAGAAGATGAAAATGACATTAACTGCATTTTCTAAAAACCATTAACACTTTAATTAAATACAAATGGGACAGCTGTTTCGCCTTCAGTTCAGGATGGATGCCACATCTTTAACGCCTTTTTCACAGACATTTTCTATTTTCTTACTACCATTTTTGTTTTTTATTTTTAAAAGTGGATCTTAATTCATTAAAAATGTCATTAAAGAATTCAGACTTTTATAAACCTTTAGCTCTTCTTTTTTTAAATGATTCCTTTTTACTTCCACCCTCTCCACTTGATTCGAGTCGTCCCTGAATTAAGAAATGCTGTGTTCTATTTAAGCGCCATCTATTTCTATCAGAAATATTACGAAACTCATGTGTTCCAGGAATTACACCGCTTTTCTATCTCTCTCTTCATCTTTTGAACCAATCATTCAAGTTGTTTGATACAATTTTTGGGGACGAAAGTGACTCCAACGTAATTTCGTGTTCGATTTCTACAAATTAGATCCGTCTCGAGCTCAATTACGTCTCACTGGGTGAATTCAACTTCAAATCAAGATATTTTGAAATGTGAATTTGAATCATGTCCTTTAAGACGTCTTCGTTGCTCTTAATTATAACTCAGAGCAAAATAACCCTTAATGGGACACATTGAGCAACAACCACTTACAGAGGTTTGTCTATCAGTTATTTTAAGAAATATACTTTGGATGAATCTATTATTTATAATGCATTTCTGCGTTGTTGCGTTTTTCAAAATATAGGCTACTTCCGGGACCATTGGAGTTCTACCAAAAATAGCCTTTCCGCAAAATGATTATTTCGTTTTGAAAAATCACAAAGTATTCAATGAAATATATTGTTATATTCTACTTTTAGACCTTGGATGTATCTTTAATTCTTTTTTAGAAAAAGTTGTCTGGTTGTTTTTATATCTAACTAGCAATTTTTGAAAATTAAAATGATAGAACCAATAATAATAATAAAATTGATATTGACATTACGTTTAAAAATTTTGGGCACACATATTTAAAATTGATTAATATATACATTTTAAAAACAAAGACTAATAAAAATTCTTATCAGAACAATTTTAACCCGCTAACTGTCGGGTTATCTTCATTTAGCGGGTTGAAACTGTCCTAATAAGTAGTATTTTATTATTCTTTGTTTTTAAAATGTATATATTAATCAATTTTTATGTGTGTGCTTATCATTTTTAAACATAATGTCGATGTCAATAAGGATTTCAACCCGCACACGTTCAATGCTATTTTAATAATAATGATAATAATAGTAAGTAAATAAATTTTATAACTGAATAATTCTCTTTCCTATAGAGAATAATAAAGAACAAAAAAGTAATTTATGCATTTAAATTTGAAGAGTAATATCCTGAATTAAATATAATAAATAGTTAAAAAGTTAAAATTCCTTGATATTAATTTTTATTAATTTTTTGTTGCTATGTTATTTGTTAAAAACTAATTAAAGTGCTTATTGTAAAGTCACTTTTTAATTCCTTTATCGAAATAATTTTGGTAATTAAGAAGTTCTTCGCCATTGAAGCTTTACTGCGCTTATTGAATAAGCTTTACATTATAAGTCTCATAGTTTGAAATCTTGTAAGCCCATCCCAGAACGGAGCTGTTTCGAGATATCCCTTCTCTCTATCTGATAGCCCAAAACATCCCAAATTCTCTCCCCGATGTCATTTGTGATTGTTGGGACACTGGAGGTATAGACTCCCACGATCCTCGAAGGAAGTTGAGATCTGTGAGACGCAATCTCGTCTTAAAAAAAAAAAAAAAAAAAAAAAAAAAAAAAAACATTTTTCCAGAGGATTGGGTGATCCTAGGGTCTGTCTAGAGCAGCGATTCCCAAGCGCGGGGTACGCGAAAAAAAAACCCAAAAAAACATTGAATAATGGCGGAAAAAGGCGTAAGACAAGAGTTAAGGCAAAATTGCCTAAGTAATTCAACACGAAGGTGAGGAACGGTGCGGGTTTTTTTATTATTACACCTTGAGAAAAGCACACCTATCCCTCCCTAAACAATGTTCGGTGACACTGTAGATACATATGCATTGTTTATTTACCTTATTATTACATTGTTTATAATTCTATTACTGGCCCATTTATTTCCAGGTACAATAAACAAAATTGAAATAACAGCAACTCCATTCATTACAAACATCTTGCTAATATTTAGGTTAAGGGAAACGCAAATGAAAAAAACGGTTGGGAATCTCTAGTCTAGTGGATAGAAACACTAGGAAAAGTTCCGACCTCCACTGGAATTGAACTCGAATCCTCCAGGTTGTAGACCAGCCCCCCCCCCCCCCAATTCATAATTTATTATAATGTAATTTAATAAATGATTTAATAACTGAAATTGACTAAGAAAATTAACTTAATCGCAAGCAAATGATGAGAAATTAAAAAGATAAAATACATAAAGAGGATCTTCAATTAAATACAGTTTAAGAGATTTCTCGTCTTTACTGTTTTTAAATATTTTCAAAAAACAGAACATCTTTCGCTCTTCTTACAGATCTTTGAAGGTCCTTGGTGATTTTATTTGGATTAAATCTGATGAAACATAAGTTATCAATAAATAGTTTCTTGTTTATTTATGCACTTGTTAAATCGTCCAGGGTCTTTTTTCTCAGACTCTGGACTGTGTTTGCAAAGAAATATTTAATGATTCTGTGTCTCAATGTTTTTATTGCTAAATTCTGTTTTCATAAGAGTTAAAAAAAAAAAGACACATATCTTTCTTTACATCTTGAGTATTATTTTTTTTTAAAGCAACTACCAGCGCCATCTTTCGGTATTATTCCTAAGTAACTTTTTACGAATTCGGTGACTGATGTAAGACTCAAGTGTGATAGATTCACTTACAGTTCAGTTCATGAAAGAAAAGCTTTTGATGACGTAATTTCCTTATAGATTGATGTTTCCAGGATGTAACAGCACCATCTATTGCTAAAATCCATAACTGAATCTTATAAACATTACGAAAATATTCTGGTTTTTGTATTTTTTACAGTTACGAATGCATAATAATAATTAAAAGTGAAATAATTAAAAACGTTCCACACTATTCCCCTTGCTTGGCTATGCAAAGTTTGTCCTTTCTTGGTCACGCTTATACGATCACAAAACGACGCCATCTTGGACTGACTGCTCGGAGTTCAAGTTGATGACGTCATGACTGGTGATGTTTGTTCCAGACAAAATCGATCGGTACATAACGACCATATATAGCAAACCCTTCCTTTTTTGAAAACTACTACAGGCATCGACAAACAGAATCACAGACACACGGCAACTAGAATATAAATTTATCATTTTATTTTTTTTTTCCGATTGAAAATATATTTTTTTAATAATATTTTCCCGATGATCTGAGTGGCGGTGATAACAAATAATTAATTACAATATAATTTCTTTTTACTTATTGTTAAAAAAAATAACTGTTTTGCTAAAAATTACATATATAGTAATTACTCTCAGTTTTATCTTTTAAGTTATTTGTTCTACAAAATATTAGTTGTTGTTGCTTTATTGAAAATTCCAGAAATTTCCATTGTTCTATACAACTGCATTTCATTCATTCAGCTTCATAGAACTCAATGGAAGATACTTTAATTACGAAAACTCAAAAGCCGAATCTTTTTGATGGAATCCCTACAACAGCAACCATTTTGAAAAGACTGTAGCGCACCAAGCGGAATTTGCAATTTCATGAATGGAACGTTGAAGACACTAAAATGCACATCAATATACAGAGTTCTTTTAATTTTTCTTTCCTCTAAAATTATAATAATGTAAACTCTTAATTTAAAAGTTAATTTTAAAGTTTGTTATTTGAAATAATACTTTATTTATGAATATCTTTTCGTAATTTATACTTTTATTGTAATTATCTTTATTGCCATGTGAATTGAGGCACGTACGTGAGTATTTAAATTCTTTAGGACCTTATTAAGTTTTTTTAACAGAAATTGAAAGCCTTGCAATGAAGTACAATGTATATTATATATTTTTGTATACATTTTCGTATTTATTAGCCGTTTATTGTAGATTTTGGCCTTGTTCTCCGCTCTCCAATTCTTGGTTTTTTTGATAGTGAAAAGTTTCTCTCCAAGATTATTAACATCCGGGACATTTACAGGATTTTATTTGGGGGGAGGGGTCAAGTTAGGGAACGACCAGCAAAAAAAAACTTTTTTTCGAAATTTGAGGGGGGGGGGGGTTAAGTGTACGTCCGTGATTAACTTTGTACAGGTGGCACGTTTTTAGTAAAAGTTTTTCGAATTCATTTCACACACACACAAAATTATACATAGAGCCTTCTATCGCTGAGAACTTTCTGCATTACACCGAAATTATTATAGAATGAATTATTATAATGTAGAAAGTTTGCCGCCGTAGAAAAACTTTGTGTTTACTTTAGTTTTCTAAGCTAATCAAGTTACTAAGTCAGTTTCTAAGTTACTTCGGTTTTCTAAGTTAAACAATGGTATTGTTTTTTGAGAAATGAATTCGTAATAATGAGCATCCCATATCGAAAGCATGGAAATTGTGATATTTCCAAGACACGTGATTTATATCGAGTTTAATTTTTTTTATGCCTCCAAAACTACTTCTTCAAAGTAAATCGAGGTCATTTTGTTTAACTATGTGCGTTTTTTTCAAGAAATTGTTCTCTTTCAATAATTAAAAATACTCATTTCATAACAATTAAATAATTAATTTCAACAATGCTTTCCTCTAATTTAAGTTAATTAAGCGATGTACGAACAGATGAACAATAAAGGATAATAAATTAACAAAATAAGCAGATGTCTATAATTATATCAGAATTAAAATTAATCATTAATGAGTTATATTAATATAATTGAGATGAACATTACTGATTACCGTCATATCTAGAAAGCCATTGTTACAAAAGTCATTTAATTTAAAGACAGTATCTTCAAAAAGTGAACGAACTCAAACTACGCTTGCTATAGTTTTTTATTGCTTTTTTTAGCACAGAGGTACTTTACACTTCCAAAATAACTTTTTTTTTTATTTATTATTCGCTTTTCACAAATTCATGTATTGACGTTATATAAATTATATTATTTACGTAAGTTTATAACCGAGAATTAAAATGTAAAAGTTTATTATTATTACTATTGTTATTAAGATGTTTGCAATTACAGCTATTGCACATTGATTGATTACTGCTGTCGTGTTGATAAGCCTGCCTCTGTTTTCACTCCACAGAGATTTCGTTTCCATCTATGTTCTCTGCGATCGCCCCGTCGATAACCCGTCGTAAATCCTTTTTTCTCGTAGCTCCTCATTCACGCACGGGGTCGTAGACGGCTTGCCGCTCGCGCCTTCCAACTTACTGCCACGCCTTTCACCTGAAAAAGAAACTACATCGTTTCCGATTTTCGAGGGATTTTCTCAGCATTGTTAACGCAGAAGGCGAAACAAGCGCTTGGGTCCGGGGAACGCTGACGAAGTGATGCCGGTGTTTGCAGCGGTTTCAGCGGCCACTTCCATTTGCTCTCCGCGGTACCGAGTTAACGGCAGCCGGTGGAGAGAGGCAAGCAGCTGACGGCTAAGGTCAATGACTCGTACTCACAGAAGTTGGGTTGCACAAGATTAAAACCAAAGGAGATGATGAATAATGCGGTGAGTATTAACAGTTCGCGCTGCGAAATGGAAAAGCATATTACTATAATATTGAATACAACGAATTTTTTAAATTAATTTTCATTCAATATAAATTATTTTTATATATAGTAATTTTAATTTCTGGGTTTTAATTAGATTTATATTAAATAGTTGTACTTCAAATTGTACATAGGAATAAAATAATAATTATAATTTTTAACTTTTTAAATGAAATTTCTAAATTAATTATTTCTATTTTAAATGAAGGATAATTCAATTTAAGAATAAAAATAATTATAATAATAATACGTTTTATTTAGGTAATTAAATTAACGCTATTTTCGGAGTCTCTTAACAGTGACATGATTTTTTTTAATATAATAAATTATTATAATTTGAGATTAAAATTTTTAAATCGTATAAATATTTTTTTTTCTTCAAATTGCAGTTTGGCAATTACTTCTGCGGATTTCAGGGCTTAATTTGGACAGTTGTTTTCAAATATCGGTTAGATTCTGTCATCACTGACCTAAAAAAAGAGGGTTGTCCATCTTGTTTTTTTGTAGGCTGCAACTTCGTCGGATAAGGAGTGAATTTTGTAGAGCCTGCTCTAGAAATGGAGAAATACTTTTTTATTTTGTTTTATTTTATTTTATTTGAATTAGACTCCATGCAAATAAAATAAAATATTTTAAAATTACAATTTAAATCAGTGTAACATAAAACATTTTAATCTTAATTTATAGTTTTTAATTAAAATCGAAGTTTATTGTTTTTATTCTCAAGATGTAATTATTGACGCTTTTTTTTAACTTCCTACGTAACGTAGAAGTTATATTTTGATATACTGTATAAATAATGTAATTAGTAAATGAAATTAATGTAAAGTATTTATTTACATGATATTCCAAAGAAAAGTATAATTAAGTATAATTTAATAATACAAAGAAGTTATATTAGTAATGCGATAATGCAGTAAATATGCAGACGACATGCAAATGTAATTATTATTATTAATATTTAAAGTCATTTTATTTTATCAAAGCTAGCAGGCAGTAATCACTCAAAATATATCCTTTTCTACAGAAAGTCATTTTCAGACATATTATCAAGTGATGTCTATGTGTGAGTGTGTATGTATATGCCAGTATTGATTTAGAATTTTGTATGTATGTTAGCTCAAAAAACAATGCATCGATATACTTACTTCAGTTTTCACATTTAATAGTTAGTCTTATTATTTAATCTTACTAGATTTTGACTAAACTTTTATAAGGACCAAAATTGTGGATCACTTGTAATTCAAAGAGTAATGCATGGATCAACATCAAGCTTCGTATATACGAATCTTCTTATTGTTAGATTTGATTATTGTAAGTTCAATGTATGATTGGTTTAAATTAAGGGCCGAGACCTTACAGTTTTTAATGCTCTGACTAAGTGGATAATCAACTTTAAACTTTGAGGAATTTAGTTGTAAATCTAGATTGACGAGATTCTGATGCTTCTATATCTAAAGGCCTAACCGTTTTCTTTAACTGATTAATGCACTTTACATTTAAAACAAAGATTAAACTGTGGAGATATGAATAGTTTTTTTGTTGTACATTCTTTAATATTGTTTCTATACAGTTGAAGTCTCAAAAGAAATAGAAAAGAGGCGTGACAATTGCTAAAGAATTAATCATTGCATCAACATATATTGTTGAAAAAAACTGAACTGTTGTAAACATTTTCACTTATTAATTGGTTTTTTAGTCTTCTGATTAGTAATCAGGAGACTAATATTCCTGTTTTGTCTGTCCGTTTGTGGACAGGACAAGTATCATTAAAATCTCATTAGCAACAATCACAACAATCATAACAATCGCAACAATTGCGTGTTTTGCATGCACAACAATTACATTGACAATACAGCTTTACAACAATCACAACAATCACAATAATCGCAACAATTGCGCCTTTTGCATTCGCAACAAACACATTTATAATAATAAGGAAAATTAAAGCAATATTAATTATATTTACTTATCAGAAGACGTTGTGCAGCATTGTGATTGGTTTACTAATCGCTATCCCTACCTTGTTTAATTCATTTTTCAATTGATTCAATTTCTGTCAATTTCTAGGCAAATTTAAGAGATAACTCGTTTAGGACCAAAATGAAAAACAGAAAAATCTTATACATTGAAACAGTTCCAGTTACATGAAAATAATTTTGCTAGACTTAACCTCCAATAAATTCCTGTCTTTTTAATAAAGTAATTTTTTTTTTAACCGTGATCTTTTGTAAATAAGTTATTTTTGGTAAAGTATTTTTTTTTTTTCAATTATTGTTCCTTATTTAAGATTAATGCAGTATGTAGAATAATGAGTTTATACACGCGCTATTAATACTATTAATACTATTTCATCATTGTTTAATTTCGGTTTTCTTTCTTTTTTTTTATGTTCTATTGTGAGAATGGAGGAGAAAAGAGAAAATGATATTAAACTATGGAAGATTCTGTAATTAATTTCAAATTAAAAAAAAATCATAATTATGATTTTTTTTTAATTTTATAATTATTTATAACAATCAAAAATTTAAAAAATTAAATTGATAGCAAAAAAAAAATAATCTTGAATTTAATTTATCTAATTGACTTTATGTATTTTTGCTAAATAATTGAGTTTGTAAGGAAATTTCCTTTTTTGTTGATTTATCTGATTTGCTAATTACGACTTTCGTTGAGTTCAAAACGCTTTGTTTATTTCGGAGTTCCTGTAACTCTTATCACGAGGGGAATTGACTTCCTTCTATCAAAACTGTCAATGTTTAAAAAGTGATAATTCGAACGTTGAAATTTAAATAGAAAAGTGATAGTGGTTAAAAAATTTCATAATCACTTTTTATTAGTACGTTGATCTCTTTAAAAAGAATTTTTAATAGTACTTTTTATACTTGTGTGTATTATTAGTATTTTTCATCCGTAGTCTGCGCATTAAGAAAGGAAAACCAATTAGTGTATTCACAATGTACGGAAATATTATTAAATTTATAATTGGATTAGCCCTGTTTAACCCCTGTTGATGATAGTGGTAAATTAGACCGAAATTCTGGACCTATTACATTTTTTTGTTTTTATTTTGTTATATTTTATATTTCCTAACATTTCTTCGTATTGTTAGTATATTTTATTCTTTCTTAATGTAATTACGTAAAATTTCAGTATATAATTTATCCTATAATTATAATTTTTATACTCTCATGTAGCTATCGCAGAATCTTATACTTTTGTTTTAATCTTTGTAATGACTTTTAATATTAGAGAAAGAAGAGTTAGAACAAAACATTTATAAAATGAAATTGTAAGTCGTGTCCGTCCATCCGTCCACACGATAACTCGAGAATTAAATTGCTAGGATGTAGGTTAAATTGTTCCTATATTTCTACTGATTTTGCCTATTTTAGAAGGCAAGGAATTACGGAGCCAAGAACAGTCAACATAAGTGAACGGACATTTTTTTTTCCATATTAACATTTTATATACATATAAAATGTAGAAATTTGAAAATAGGCATGTCAACTATATTTTTTTTTCCTAATAATTTATTTGATTCAAAGATTAAAGCGCCACAGCTTTACAGGAAGTAGAGGCTCCTTGATCAACAGCCTAATGAAAGGTCAGTCCAATGCTTACCCATCTTATTCCCCAAGAAGAAAACCCTTCGAGTCTCATGAATAGAGAGAGGGAAAAAAAAAATCTTTTTTTAAAAAATATATTAATATATTAATATAATAATAATAATAATAATAATAAAAAAAACTTGATCCCCCGGGATTCGAACTCAGCACCTCCATTCCATAGAGAAAGAGAGAGATACACCACTACAGCTTGAGTTAGAGGCTCTCAAAACATGTAATATGCATGAAATAATGAGATATAATTAAAGGAAAACAAATTGCAGTTTCCAGCGAAACTTATTACCCTAATGTCTTTTATCGATTCTCATTCTGTTGTTTTTCTGATTTTTTTTTTTTCCTAAGACCTGAATCCTTGATTAAAACCTCTATTCATTATGTAATGGATTTACATAATAAGTTCATTTAATTCATACAGAATTATTTCAGGAGTTGAGTTCATCATCATACCCATCTAACCACTTACAACAAGAAATCCCCGAAAGAATGTAAACTTTACTTTCCTTACAATTTTATTCCTTAAAATATCTTTATTATTGTTTTGTTTTTTTCTTTGAAGAAAACGACAAAAATGAATCGATATATCCTGACATCTGCGACATTTCACATTTGCGACACTTGCTTCGGAGTTCCGACACCTAACTAACATGACACCAGCATCGGCATCACTGTCGTAAGTTTTCAATACTAAAGTATTGCAACACCGAAAAATACAGGGAAACGAAAAGGCATATCTACAGTTCAGTTCATGAAAGAAGAGCTTTTGATGACGTAATTTCCTTACAGATTGATGTTTCCAGGACGTAGCAGCGCCATCTATTGCTAAAATCCGTAACTGAATCGTATAAACATTAGGAAAACAGTCGGGTTTTTGTATTTTCTACAGTTACGAATACATAATAATAATCAAAATTGAAATAATTAACAACGTTCCACACTATTACTCTTGCTTGGCTATGCAAAGTTTGTCCTTTCTTCGAAACGCTTAAGCGATCACAAAACGACGCCATTTTAGACTGACTGCTCGGAGTTCAAGTTGATGACGTCATGATTGGTGCCGTTTGTTCCAGACAAAAATCGATCGCTACGTAATGAGCATATATGGCAAACCTTTCTTTTTTAAAAACTACTAGAGTGCAAATTCTAGGCACTGCTTCGAGTTACGACATTGATCTGCAACGTAACATGTCGTTCCTGTGAGGGCATACGCCCGTATTTTCTAATTCTAATAGCTACTGAATTCAAACAGTACAAATTCTCCATTTTCCGAAAAAAAATTAAATTCGCATTTTTCACTTACAATATCTGAATCGTATTAGTTATAAAATCGTATCAATCGTGAGCAAATTATGGTGTTAGAAAAGAATTACTATCCATTGTTTAAGACAACAACAGAAAAATCATCGTTTGGTTTCAGTGCTTTTCTGTTAAAATTTTTCTCGCCATCGCGTGCTAATCTCTGAATAGAGAGTCACTTGCAAAAGATTTCAAATATGAAAGTTAGATCGTCTATTGTCCTTCAATCTGCATACCAAGTTTCAAGAGGATCCATTGAGCGGTTGAAAAGTTATTAAGGGGAACAAACACCCACCCATCCACACACAGAATGATTTGACGAACTTCACTTCGTAGAGGAAAGTAACTACTGAATCATTCTTGTTTCAAGAAGAAAATAGAGGTTACAAATGAAATGTTGATGATACACGATCTTTTTCCTCTTCTCTCCCGCTGTCAGTAAGTTACGCCGACTGTAGAGTTGAAAGAGATACAAGGTTCTTTATTTCATTGGACGAAATGCAAATCGCGAGGCCAGTTAAACGCTCGCCCGCCTTAAATCCCATTAAAGAACCCAATTACCGTTGATGATTTATCTTAATTTACATAAAAATTAATATTGAGACTTTTAATTTCTTTTTAACTCTAAAATACTGACATGTGTTTATGACTAATTCATTAACCAGTATTTCTATGTTTTTGCTGTTTTTAATTTTCGATTTCTTATTCCTCATATCTTTTTAGACAGATACGAGTCCTTTTGAGAAAGACGAAGAAACGAAGGCTTGTAGCTATTGCTTCAACCTTTAGACTCTACAAAAACCCATCTGCTTTTAAAGCGAGATTAAAAGTTTCAAATTCTGTTTGAAAAAGCTTCTTGTAACCACAGAAACGGTCTAGTAAAAGAAAAAAAAAATAGTTGTGGCTGCTATCAGCAAAAAGGTCATTGAACTCGAAGGCATTATCAGCTACATTTATCCAGTGAGAGAACCTAATCCATAGGCCCTGATCGAAGTGTGCATGCAGATAGACCCAGGCACGTGACACTCTATTTGGCTTCCTTGTTGTAACTGTTTACACTGACGTCACGTGGTGATTGTGACGTCAACACGCGGTTGTCAGACTATTAAATGTTCGCGTGACAGCCAGTTATTTTGTATTTCAAAATAACTATTCTTTATTTTTTATTCTGGCGGGGGAGGGAGCCATTGTCTTACTTTTTCCTATCTAACGTAGTACGGGTAATTAATTACCCTAATTACCTGTTACCTTACCTTAATTACCTTTTAATACGTTAATTTGAAAGAAAGGGTTAAGACACGGAAGTTTTAAAACGCAATTTTACCTGCCAATATTTCTGTGAACTCAAAAACTACTTACCTCCCAGAGCTGAAACTTTAAATGGTAGGTTTTTATTAGGGAAGTTAGTTCTCTTTGATTTTTGGTAATTTGAGATCTGTAGATAACTAAATAGTAATGCTCTACAGATTGAGTAACACCAATATTCACAAGCAGTTTATCCTAGGAAGATGAAACTTTTAATTTTAAGAAAAACCCTTTACTTAGAAAAAGATTCGTGTCCAACTAAAAAATAAGGGTAAATGGGTGTTACGTTTTGTTTTTGAATGTTATTATAAGCTAACTTATTCTGTAGCCCTTTTAAACTATCTTGAGACTCAAATTTCTTCTACTAATATTTATAACATATATTTTAATATATATTTCGAATGTAAAATTTTTCAGTTCAGATATAATTTAGTCCTTGTCCGTTGCTGACGAGACAAATAAACAACATAACAAAGTAAGAATTAAGGTAAATAAAGCAACTAACAACATTTAATTAAGATTAGCACTATCGTATTTTGATATCATTAAACTTCAAAGATATTTTCATTAATTTTCACTCCTTTATATTTACTTATATTTTTGACATTTTCTATCATACATGATTCAATAATGAATCTGTAAGCTTATTTTTCATCTTTGATGTGGAACAATATTTTAGTTATTGGGTCCGGATTGTGTCCAATCATTAAGCAATGATCTGCCCAATCAGATACATTTTTCTTCTTATGAATGTATTTATATGTTACAAATATTAGTAGAAGTTTGTGTCAAGATTTATATAATGTACCATATACACAGGGGCACATAAAGGTTTCCAGATATATTTTGGTTCTGAAAATGGACATTATTTAACGCTATCGCTCTTGTTCATATTATCTGTATATTATTGCCGATATATTTTTATTGTCATGTTCAGAGCAGATGTTGGAAGTGGCCGCCATCAGCCTCTAAGCATTTCTCCGCCTGCCGCAGCATGTTCAGCAATACACTTCTCAATTCTGTGGCGATCTCTTGGACCAGTTCGACGCCATTTATTAACTAAATACCGAGTCGTTGATTTAGCAGGAACTTGGTCACTATTTTGCTTGATTCACGAACCAACACGAATGAATTTGTGTGAACTTACTCCTCCACAATAAACACGCGTCGTGGAATACGCCGTTACTCACACTTTGGCCGACGAACACTAAACAACACTCAACAGCGCATGCGCGACTGTAGCGAACAACATCCGGAGCGGATATCATGATCATTAGCGTTGAATACTGTCTATAGCGAACATACAACATATATCTTGAAACCTATTGGGGCCGGTTTTATGTGCGCCACCCTGTTTAACTTGTGTATGATATTCCAATGGTGGTTGTGGTAGAGTCATTGAGATGGAAAAACAACGAGTCAAGTTCTGGAACTGAACTGAATTAATTTATTAATTCAGAAAACATGGGTTTTTATAGATTATACATAGGAGAATATGATTGGAAGATTAATTAAAAAATACAAATATCGATTGGATAAAAACATAACGAACTTAAATTAATTAACTAATTAAATGGCTACAACGGAAAAGAATTTAAAAATAAACAAACATCAGTAGTTAGGAAATAGAAAAGGAATGTTTTAAAATAAATAACGATTAACGATTAAAATGAATAAAATATAGATAAATAATTTCTACAAAAATACAAATAAGTGATTTCTAAAAATATTTACATACAGACTGTTACCATATTATAATATCTTCAGATTGTTTGCAAATTCTAAAAATTGGAAGAGGGATACATCCTCTGTTAGATCATTGTGGAAGTGAATGACGTATATCACTATTTTATAAGCAATGAATGCCTAAAGTATACCAGTATAGTATGTTGTATATGCAGTATACCTGACTAAATCACACATATGTCCAAGCACTTTTAAAGTTAGTTACAACTGTAAATTTGTACAAATTTAATATTTAGTATCATTATTCATATTGTGCCAGTGATTAAGTCTTCTGACCACTGTCTGATTTCTGCTTACGAATAGGATCACCATCGGATAATCAACGCCATCTTGAAAACTCGAAAGTACTTACGATAGTTCGTCGTAAATGCGAATGGTCGTAAATCTATCTATTGTAATCTGTGTTTAAAAATTCGGTATATTGTGTTAATTTAATTTTGAGTTGAGGTTAATGTAAAGTGGCGGGAAAAAGTTTCGGATATGTAATTAGATCGTCTTTGGTTCGACAATGTCATTGCAGATCTCTAACTAGTTCACAAGTCGTTAATGAGATACACATTCCTATAGACTTACTATGATTTACTTCCCTTTCGTACGAAATCACGTTAAAAGTGGACCGTAGCTTAATTATTCTCGTATGTAATTCTTAATTATTCTAATTTTTATTCTTTTTAATGAATTTGTAAAAATACAAAACTTTTCTTTTCTTGAAAAATCTTTCATATAAATCTTTCAGGCCGCATCATAGCTTGCAACTTGTCACAGAAACATTGAAAATATCTATCTATCTTAGTGCAATGGCAGAATAATAATAATAATATGAAACGAAAATTAAAGAAGAAATATTACCATCAATGATTTTTATCTAAACAAAATTATTATTGTTTATTTAATAATTTTTTTTTACATAATACAATTGTATTATTTATTATTTATATTAATTTAATATAATTAAAAAAATATTTTTACTATTTGTTAGAAAATTAAACATAAAATTTTATATCATATCTAAATGGGTATTGTTAAAAAAATATAACAGCGATAATTTTAAATGTATAAAATGTATCATCTTCCTAACACAGCATACTTATTATTATTATTATTACTGTATGCAAACTGTATTTATTTAAATATTATTTATATAAAGTATTATACATTGGTATTGTAATAAGTAGTAATAACATGACACTCATTCGCGTTTCATACAGGGTTTCTATTGCTTATGGGGCTGAATTTGTATTTTCTAATTAAATAAAAAAAATTAAAATATTATTATTTTTTTCCATATTCTTAAATTTTTCTTTTTCTTTTTTTTTTAGGTAATGATATTTTTCTCAATGAATTACTTGTGTGTTGTCAATTGTGATCTCATCTGTAAGACATCGTAGCGTTGCAGTAAAATAGTTCTGCTAGATCAGGGTTCGACTGTAAGTGACTCACTCAATTCCTTTTATGTTTATTTCGATTTGAAATACGTTTATTATTTGAATGTAAATTCCTTTTTTTTTTTAATGTAACGTTGTCTGAAATGAATTTTTTTAGATTTCTTTGTATGTTTATTCAGGAAATTGAAAAAAAAAAAAAAATCGATTGGACACACTTGAATTGGTGTCCAAATAAATAATGAGGAAAGTTATTCACAAAAGATACAATGGTGGTAATTGATAAACAATCACTGCTTTGTTATTATTACAGTTATTAACACCAGATCAGCCATGGGCGAGTTTATAGAGACTGTTGTCGAGTGAATTCAATCTCTTTTGTAACTTCTTTCAAAAGACATTATGTTTTATCTTCTTGCTCACAATTCACTTTATTTTCAAACATCGTTTCTTACATTGACTGACCACGGATATCATCATCTAACACAGGCTGTTAAGTAATTAACTTAATTAGCTAATGCCGTTATGTTTCTCATTATTCGGACGAAGAGACCCTTAAAGATATGTTATTGTAAAAATAACTCCATATCATGACATATCATGCTTTTTACATTATTTAGATCGATATTTTAGCGCTTAAATTATTTATGAATGGATTTAAGTTGTATTTCTGGAGCCCTGAAAATTACAAAACAACGCACGCCATAACTTCAATGGTAGCTTAGACTGTTTTATTGTTAACTTCAGTTCTACAAAAATGCCGTATTCTTCGGTATATTTTATGCTGAATATAGTTTATGCCTATATATTACTTAGAAAATTGATGGTGAATTATATATATGTAATTATCAGACATGATGTGCGTAATTATATTAAAGACGGACCAAACACACACAATAAGTAAAAATAAATATAAACACTTCATTATAAAAACTTCATGACATGTTTCGAGGATCTTAATCCTCCTCTTCAGATGATAAACATAATATTAAGGAAAACTCTATGGCTCCGAACATAATATTTAAGCCAGAAAAGAATTTCAATAAATCTGAAGAGGAGGATTAAGATCCTCGAAACATGTCATGAAGTTTTTATAATGAAGTGTTTATATTTATTTTTACTTATTGTGTGTGTTTGGTCCGTCTTTAATATTATATATATGTAGTCTATACTTTTTTTTTTAAAACTTTTTTATATTTAAACTTTTGAATTTAAGTTCCATAAACAGTGAGCGCTATCTAGTGAGCAAAAGCATTATTTGTTTCTAATTAACTTCTTTCTGAATGAATCTCTATTTTCACATAGTTGATTTTGCACGACCCTGCTGAAAACACGTTAAAACTTTTTATTATTTGAGAATTCCTTAAACAATTTCAAAGTATGATATTGCTGCTGATGCATTATGTAGTTTAGTTTAAAAAATAACAGGTATTTTTTTGTTAAGTTTTTGAAAAAAGAAATTAATTTAAAAAAAATGTAATTCTAGTTTTAAACTTCCATTTGTAGACGGGTCACAGGCTAGTTAATGCAGATGATTGAATTTTATGAATTTTATGCCTTCACAGAAAAAGGACTGAATGCATTTGCTAATTTCTTAATTATCTACTTCCATAAATATTTAAGAAAATATATTTTTTCAAATAAATTCGTCTAACAAAGTGTCGACCCATAGAAAAGAACGTCCCTGCTGGATACATTCCTTTCGCGACGCGACGACGAAATGAATGAATAAATTACCGTGAATTTCACGTTGCCATGGAGACAAAACGATTGACCGCAACAATTAAAGCTTGAGATGAATGAAATCACAGCAGCCAATCGAAAGAGACTTATCAGAAATCAATGAGGCGTTTGGAAACAAAAGAGCATCGGAGATGAGAAAGCGAAGAAAATCTCGATAATTCAGAGCTAATGGACCTTCTTAGGTTTGTCTTCAGTGACACAACATAAAAAGTTTTATAAAGTGATCTAGAATATTCCACGTTTTATGAACTTTATTTCTGAAGCTTAAATTTAACATATTTTAGATCAATCTTAAGAAATGGATTCAAATAAGAATGTTCTTATATAATTATAAAAACATTTTAATATTTTTGTTTTATTAGCGAAAGAAAAAATGATAAAAGTAAACAAAAATAATAATAAAAATTAAAAAGAAAGAATACTTTAATGATTTGAAAATATAAGAAATAAATCAACTTTTAATTTTGTAACTTTATTATAAATTTATTTGTTTGTGTGGAGTTTTTTTTTTACTATTTTTTAGGATTTCAGATTACGGGAAGGGAAATACTATATTATTACAGTAACGTTACATAGTAGTATCTGTTATATCTACAGAAATACCTACAGTATAAATGCAGTATATTTTTGTTATTATTATTAAGACAAAAGATTCAAACCTTGGTTTTCCCCACCAAAGACAACATGGCGGGTCAAGAACCAAAGGACATATTGCCATGTGTAAAATAATAATAATAATACGGAAATCTGTCGATTGAAATACAGCGAATATGGAGCAGCGACAAATTCAAATAGTAAGGCCATTGGTGATATCGGCGACCGGAATTGTTTCAAGGAATTTCACTGATAATTTAGAAAAAATAGGACTACTACAATATCTTATCAAAAATATCCAGAAAAGTATATTATTACAAACATGCCACATTACCCGTAGGTTTCTACAACAGATGGCTTGAGATGAATTTGTCCGCCTACAAAACTCCGCCAGACTTTGTCTGAGATAAACTCAAGTTTAAAAACAAAAATAATAATAATAATAATAATTATAATTAGGTATTTATTATTAAATATCTATATTCTCTTGCTTATTTTAATTATAACACAAAAATCATTCTTTGGGATAACTCGCTAGAGTCAGTTCTAATTTAGCGATTATGGTTGCGCTGAGTTTCCATTAATGTATTAATAGGAAACATTAAATATTTAATTGGTGAACTATAAAACTGTCATTGAAGCCATCTTGTTCTGTTAGTTCTTTGTGTGTGTCAATTATCATACTGGAATCATACTGCTACCACCGCTATTGTACACAGTAAAACGTCACTAATAATTGATATTTTTTTTTTTTTTTTTGCATTTCAATTATTATATTAATAATTTCCAAGAATCAATATATCACTCTTTGAGACACTACACTTAAGTCTGGCTTCGTATTGTTAGTGAAGCCCAACCGTCTTTGTCAGTTACTGCGCAGGTTCACTTGTAAATGCAGTAAATTTGCTCATAATGTAATTCTAACCACATTTGGCTTTAATCTGGGTAAGGGCTTCTTAATCTCTTTAAAACCTAAGAGAAAATTGAAGCTGAAAAAAAAAAAAATTAAGTCACGAATAAGAAATTAATAAGAATTTTAACAAATTCATCTTACAATATGCATTAAGCCAATAAATAACCTAAAAACTGCAGAATGACTGTAGCTAATAAAGTAATTGGAGTTTTATATGAAGTAGGTTATACTCTGAACTTCTTTGATCAGATCACAGCGCTCTCAGTGTCACAATCCCAAGTGACCCATTTTTGTATCATTCAGATTCCATTAGGGTGTTTCAGAAAACACACATTTAATTAGGTTTTTGTAAATAAATATATTCCTGGCTCGAGCTTTCAAAAAAAATTGATAAAATTTAATAAAACTAAAGATTTATAATAATTATTTGCCCCGAATTAGAATGCCAGGGACTTTGGTATATTTTATTTCAAGCGGTTTTTTTTTTTATTTATTTTCCTTGAAAAACATATATTAAAGTCTCTTGTATTTGTTGCTCAGCGAGATGAAGGATCCTGCAATCCACAGATAACGGGATATATTGAGATTCCTGGCCTAGAGGGCGCTCTCGTTCTGCGAAGAAGATCAGGTATTCATTTACCAAAAAATTGAATTAAGCCTATGACCTCACTAAGTAAGAAAACCAGAAAAAAGAAGTAATTAATTCCGATTATCCACAGGGTTCGATACCAGTTCTCCAGAATGTATTTTACTAAAATATTGTGAAATCTGAGAATCTCGAAATAAGATCATTTAAATGAAAAAAACCTGTAACGAACTATTTAAAGCATAGCTAATGACTGATCACTAAATATAGCCTGATATTATTAATTAGATACATCTAAGTGACTATATACTGAATCTTATTTAATGTTACTAATGAAATTAGCTGCATTTCAAGCTGCTCATGGAACCACAAGAAAGTTTATCACGAGGATAATCTCTGTGTTATGTGATACGGCGCAATTTTAATTAAGTTTCTACTTTTATACATGTTTATTTTTGCAACCTTGTTGAATATCAATCTGACTATATTTTTGTCTCTGTAGTTCTGTTTGGCTGAACGTAAATATATATATATATATATATATATATATATATATATATATATATATATATATATATACAGTAGTCAAACAGAAATCTGGAATTTATAAAACTCTACTTCAAAGACCACACTTCTGTTTCTGCCTATTCACATCAATTGACCTTCTCTTCAGCAGAATCTAGTATTAATTTTAAATTATTTTGATAATGCCCTTTAAAACGTAATGTTAATAGACTTTTGCTCTTATATCCAAACTAATACCAGATGCTGCTGACGAAGCGAGGATAAGTTGGTTTCTTGCAGAAACAGAAATATGGTTTTTGAACTAGAGTTTTACAAATTCCATATTTCTGTCCTGCTTTAAACAGGTTTTTTTGTATTATATGTTAATTTTGGTATTATACTTACATTCTCTGTTATTTCAAAATAAGTTATGAGTTTTGTCATTCGAAATACTGTGTATTTAGTACTGGACTGTTTTTTGCTGTTATTGGACTCAGCATGGCATGTATTCCAAAGACCTAACAGATCCACCAATCATCTACGCCCTTGGGAAGAATCTTGCTTGCTGTTTTAAGTGTTGGAATATATTGCTATGACGTCACGAGGGATTTCCCGCTCGGGGCCATTGCACGGAATCCCCACAGAAATTTTTCCGTCAAGACGTCTATGACCCTGAAAAATATCGGCGATACCAATTCTGGTCGTCCAGTTCCTTCACCTCTTCTCTAGGTGTTAAAACAGCTCACCTGATCCACTGTGGCTGCAGGCTGCGTCTAACAGGAAAAGCAGGTCCCCTGATTTACATCACGTTTCGAAATCCTTGCGTTTTGTTAATGAACCGGCTGGAGAACCCGTCATTAGGGTGGACAGGTGCGAAACAGGTACACGGAGGGAGGTTTGGGAAATGCAATTATTTCCCAATTAGATTTCAGCACCGCTAAAGAACTTACTAAAATAATTTATTAAGCTTTTTTCTTAATAACTGGAATGCCGCAATTTGAAAAATGTTCAAGGAGCTAATATTGATAATGTAGAAGAGATTTCAAGATGATTCGATATAGAAATACATAGGAATCTTCTCTTAGGTTTAAAATAATAGGAAAGGATAGTTTTTACCCTATATTTCTGAAGATACGATTTACTGTCAAGACGCCATCTTGGATGCTTTAGCAATAATCTGTTGCCTAGCAACAAGCCATTCCATTTTTGCAAGATGGGTAGACTACCACCCCCAGACGTATAAATTCGAAGCATTAAACTAAACACCCGAATTAATTAAAAAACCGACTTAGATCTTCCCAAGTCTGTGTATGCGTACCAAATTTCAAGAAAACCCATTTACAAAAAGAAACGTCATGAGGAAAGACAGACAAAGGGTCAGGCAAATATACAGATTTTTTGAACATGACTTTTGAAAGCTAAATGAAAATAAAATGGATAGATGTCGTTTATCACTACCCTTCTGTGATAAGAATTTTGAACTTTGGAAAAACTCCCACTCTCTGATTGACAGGTTTTTCAGATACTACGTCTCGAAAGAGTAGTGATAGCTTATTTATATGTTGTTTTGTGTGAGTTTCATGTAAATGTCAATCCTAATGCTAATTTCCCCAAAGAATTTCGCTTCTTATTAGCTCTTGATATAATGACATTTTTTTGCTTCTAATATTCTCTGATCAGCGCCGCTTGTTGGAGTTTTGAGAGAAGTCTGCCTATTTGACCAAATCACATTGATAAAGTTTTCGTTACAGTTTCGATTACTGACACAATCATGATCGCGTGGTCTGTGTCTATCATTATTTTCATCGTCAGTCTTTAGAACTTGCACTAAATGCAGTGAAGAAACATTAGTCAATAATCATGAGCGGCGGAGTAGTGACTTACCAAAAGATACCATTGAAATATTCCCTTATAGATCATGAAAGACATATATTTCATGATATGTATTTAATTGGAAAATAGTTAACATCAGTTTCTAAGAACATATCAGAATTATAATATCGAGAGATTCGGAAATCGCTAACCATTTAACGAAAAACAAGCTTCATTACATGTTTTCCGGGAACCTAACTGTCGTTAAGCGAAATATCGAAATAGAAATATTTGGCGACTTTATTTCAATGGACTTTGTGGGTTTTCAATTTATTTATAAATCCTTTGCTGTTCTTTTGTCAGTTTCCTACTAAAACTAGATAGGAATTTGAAATTGCACGAAATGCCTCACTGAATACCACAAAAGGCCGCAGTTCCTCACTCCTGTCTTCGACGAAGCAAGAGTTATCAAATAGTTATAGTAGACTGTAACAGAATATCACTACGGTCATAGTTATATCCATAAATTGTCATTTTAATTCCTCATTATCTCTCTTTCTTAAACCACCTCTGTAGGTCGGAATCCACTTAGGACATTACCAGAAGATTAACATATTACCAGGAACTGGCTAATGATATTCTACAGTACTTCTCAACCTTTTTTTGCTTCATGGTAGACTTACATATTTGGCTAAATCTCGCGGCACAACAAACATTTTCTTACTATTCCACGGTACACTAAACTTTTTCGTTGCTTTACTGTATATCACAGAATCCTTTGAAACACCTCCGCGTGAATAACAGTCTATTTCAAAAATTGAAAAATACTGAAAAGACTAAAAAAAAATATGATTTTTAAACTGAGTTGAATGTGAAACAATGCTTTATTTATTTTTATTGTTAGAATGATAGGATGTACAGTAGTTTAAATATCTGTTTGTTCAAATCGTTGATGTCAAAATTTAGTCAAGATCACAGCATTTGCGTTTTTGTGAAGCTCTAGAATCTTCTTGTTGCCCACAGATTAAGAAGATCTGCTATTTTAAATAAACCCCATTGCCATTGTATCTTATAACGATGCCTGCGTCAGTTTTCACAGAGTTTGAAAAATTCTGTGAAAAAATTAAGTAACTAAAGCAGATTATTATTATTATTATTTCCAGATATTTGTAAATGTTTATTATTTGTATTCAACACTAGACAGTGTCAAAAGCAAAGCGGCCCCATAATATGCACAATTTTATAAACAAAAGTAGAGTGAACCTAACCAGCGTTTACAATGAACGTAATGGACGCTTATAGCAAACCGGAAGTTGGGGAGGGGGTCAAAAGCGGTCACTTCCGATAAAGAGGAAAACGGCGATAGACGTCCCCAAATATCGACCCTTCTGAACACATTGGTGGTGGTCACGTTTTTGCCAGACAAACGGTTGCTGAGATATGATAAAAGAAAAACGTATTGAAGCACCGACTTTTGACCCCCCCTCCACATCCGGTCAGGGAGTGGTCCTAGAGATCTGATTTTTGGACGTGGTCAGCTACTTTTTGATGCTGAACACAATGGTGAAGGTTTCATTCTAATATCTAGAACCGTTTGGCCACTACAGAATAGTGCATCCAGCAAGCATAAAAGCAAGAGCGGTCCCCTACGTTTGACAGGCAAGCTGTAATCTAGGGGCCGCTAATAAACGGCTACTTTTTGGTTGCATTGTTTGCACTTTAAAAACAATAAATAAATAAATAAATAAACCAACCAGCCACATTGTGAGGAATGTAGGCTTCAAATTCTTTGTGTTTAATCTCGACTTAGTTTGTTAGAATCCATATCAATCGTGTAACCAATTAATGTAAAGGTGGATTTTTTTATTCTAACCCCCTTTTTCATTAAAGTGGATCAGTCTGATTACGCAGTGAAGCGAGACGACTACATTCACACATGGGAACACGATTAAAAACGATGCCTAGTTTGAATGCTAATGATTAGGAAATACTGTTCTGATGATTTATTCTCTAACAAAACCAACAGTTGATATCCGAGAAATAGTTAGTGATAAATCTATTAGGAAGTGATTACTGGTTGATTGTTCACCTCAGACTACTTTTCTATATTTTTATCAAGCAAAACTGCTTTTTTTTTTTTTTAATAGAAATTACATTTCTCATTTAAAATAGTTTTTCACTTAATCTATCCAAAAATAAAATTTGAAATTTTAAATATAAAAAAAATAATTATATGTATATTGAAAAAAAAAGAGAAAACTTTATAGTTTTTTTTTGTTGAATTTTTGATAATGTATGCAAAAGCGTACAAGTTAAAGATGTATTATTATTATTATTATTATTATTATTATTATTATTATTATTATTATTATTATTATTATTATTATTTTTATCTCCAGGCTTTTTAACCATATTTATCTTAATCTTTCATTGCATAGCTTAAATATTGCACTAAATTCTACAAAACCTCCGTCACACAAAACTGAAGATAAATAAACAGAAGCGGTTTAAAAGATGTTCTAGCTTTCAATACAAAATTGCTTTAGTATTAGCCTAATTAAGAATTTAGCAAAAAAAAAAAGGCAAAGAATACGGGCTGATGAGTCCCTTGCAGGACGAAACGACCGTTCCCGATTCCTTCCGATAATCGAATCAGAAAGGCAATTTAGTTACTCTTGTGTTTCTCATTTTGTTTTGTTTTAAATATGCATCCCTTTATGAAATTAATAATAGAAATTTAAAAGGTCCCATTTGAATAAAAAGCTGCGTATTTTATTTTAAAAAAAAAAGTAAATATGAGGGTAATTTATTTTAATAATAAAAATGTAAGGCGTGTTAGGTTTGTAAGGCTTCACGTTACATAGAAAAAAGGTTTAAATAATTAATAATACATTATGTAAAGAAGTTGTAAAATATTAGAAATCATTAACGAAATGTCTCCTTCATTGGCTTTATAAATGATGTTGCAAAACTTGTTATTTGTTACAATTTTGTTGTAGGATCTCCTTGGTAGTTAGGCTTCCCTGGTTAGTTGATTAGATTTACAAATGTTTGACAAAGATAAGAAACCTGAGAATAAATGTTCTTGGATGATTCTGTAGTTTGGTTTTTAAGTTTTTAACCGAATGATTAAACTCACAGCCTAATCATAGAAGTTCCACTTTACAATGCTTAGCCTATTAGCCAAAGGCAATTTGTTTTTTTTAAATTTAAATGTTGTGATATCTGCCATTTTTTGTTTTTAATCTTAATTACAACTTAAAAAAAAATAAAAAATAACAAAGATTGTAAGAATTAAAGTGTAAATGAATGGTTGAATGTAATCATAACATACAGCTTTGTATGTATTAGTAAAATTACAAATTGAATATTGAGCTTATTGAGTAGTTATTCAAACTACTTAAATTTAAAACTAACACCAGATACAACAGATGAAGCAGTAATACATTGTTAGAAATATCGTTGCAGAAACAGGAATATGTTTTTTTTTTTTTTTAATTGAATCTTAAAGTATCTTGAAAAATATTTGTTGGATTTTTTTTGTATATTTCTTGCTCGTTTCCCAGCTCTGTTGCGAAAGCCTACCGTTGTTCCGTGCTGTACATTTTTTCAACTTGTTAAATTCTAGAAATTGGCTCCTGTAAGTATCTGTCGTTGCGAGAACGATTGAATCAATTTTGATGAAATTTGATATAGGAATGGCTAATCAAAAACTGTCCAGTGGTTTTAAACTTTTATTAGCTTTATATGATTCTCTGATTCATTGACATTTGAAAAACACATTATAGTTTATTGAGGAGTATATTTTTAATAAATTATTCAGAGTGATTTACAAGTTCAACTCAAGCGAAGTGATATTTTCAGACAGTTTTTTTTTCTCGATAGAAAACCCACAGTCGGACTGAGAACTATTTTTTTTCCCACGGGGTTCTGGGATATCTGGCCTCGTCGCCTCTGGTATCAGACAGATTACTTCCAATCAACAATACTGGCCCACTGGGCTTCACTGAGCGGCCAGGTCACCTCTTCTTATCTTAAGAGTACCATTACGTAATCGTAGAAATCAGGTTTCAATTAATTTGAAGAGCTAGAATACTACATACATTCGAATTTTAAATTGATTAAAAAATTAAAATAAATAAATAAATAAATAAATAAAAAGGTGAAAATTTTATAATTGTAAACTTACAATTCTAAATTTTGTTTTTTGTTTTATTGTAATTTTAATGAAAAAAAAAAAAGAGAACAAAAAGAGAGAGATGTAGAATCAAATTAAGAAACAGAGCACTTTGCAAAGATAAACGCAAATACAATAATAAAAATTTCATAACCCCCCCCCCAAAAAAAAAGGACATAGATATTTTTATAACCTTACCTTAGCTATTATTATTATATTTATTATTATTATTAAATACGAGATGGAGATAAATAAGCGAATAAATTTTAACCTAAGAAACGCTGTGGGATCTCCAGAAATTACAAAAATAAAACAAACTCAAGGAAGCAGTAGATTCCTGTATCAGCCTTTACACACGCCACATACGGGTGCATAAAGTAAACAAAATTTAAATGCAGTCAACACGGTTATTAATAAATTATGTAAATATTATTAATAAATATTATTCTCTAACATTCATCGAAATTATGTGATCTTTATTATTATCATTATTATTAGCTTTATTTAAGCTTATTTAAACTAATTAAATTTTTTTGTTAGAAGTTTTATTTTGTTATTTAATTTCTTAAATGAATACGACCTTACATTAAAATAATCTTAATTAATTGACTTGATTTTGTTTTATTACGTGACTTTATTTTATTAATAAAATTTTATTATATCTTAATTTTGTAATTTCATTATTTTAATTATCATGTCATAACAATTATTTTTTTATTATTAACTTCTGAATTAAATACATATATTTTATACTTTGTATTACATCTTTTTTTAACAGTGTATAATCACATTTATCTACTTAATTTGTAAATTGGGTAATTTTTCGTATATATTATTTTATGTAAACTTTTACATGTTTACCCATTGATGTTTATGAATATTTTTAGGCGCGTTTTAATTTTTTATTGCGCTCCGGAAATTCATTGAGGCGGCGGAATAGTGGCACTTTGAACATATATTTTGTTGTGAATTTATTGACTACATGAAACTAATATAGTATAATTACTATTATATAACTAAAAAGCAACGTAGGTCCACCGTATTGTTAATAACATCCCGAGAATTTCAGACGGGCTAGAGATAGAAAAAAGACGGGTGGTGTATTTTGGCGGGGTAAAAATAGTGTGCGCTGGCTGTGGTGAACCGTGTTTCTGGTAGTCGGCCAAGCGGCATAAAATAGCTCGTATTTTCAATCCTTTGCTCACGTGAGCTGCTTATTGAGTGACCTACTCAACTGTTGCTTCCCCAGGTCTATTGACCCGCGTTTGCTTCCTTGTTTACCCATCGTAATGTGACAACAGCGCTCCGAAGAGATCACTCATTAGATTTTCAATAACTTTATTCATTGCTATGAAAGCCTAACAAATGTCTTTTCCTGGAATGCCCTGATTACAGCGCAATTGAAAAACGACTTGGATGACATTAATTATTTGTTCTTCAGTTGATCATTTCTTTTAAAAAATCGATATAAATTAATTATTTGTTGGCCTTTTTTTTTTTAAAAAAAAAAAAAAAAGAAAAAAGATATACATTAATTATAATGCAAGATGGCGGCTCTTATGAAATAAACAATTTTTTTCTTGTTGTGATACAGTTTATGAAGATAGTGTTTTGCAAATAAGCAAATTTAGAACAAATAGGGGACAGTCTTGGTATACTGTAAAAAAATTATCGTTTTATAAGAGGCAATCACTGCTTTTTTAACATTCTCATACTGTAAAATGCAAATAACAGGATTTGACCGTTATTTGAAAGTCTCGCCGAAGTCTCGCTGTTGCAACGTGAAAGTTTCAGAATCACGTATGTGCAGTGTGCTTTTCTTTGAAGCACACGGAAAATTGAAGTTATGCCCGGAATTCTCATTGTATTTAAATTTCATTCAATTGCTTCTGTTCCATCAGTAATTTTTAAAAGTCGGCAGCCATAAGTGACGGTTAACTACCGTTTTTTCAACGGCCAACTTCTTACAGTGTAGCTCGCATCTCTCATCCACAACAATCTCCAAAAACTAAAAAATACTAAATATAAAAATGTAATTGATAAAAAGAACTTACATATTATGCTTTTCCTTCCCCGTTCATTCCAGATACTTTTTTTTTTTTTTTGTTGGATTGGATTTTTGTAATGCAGTTGCAGGCTTTTAAGTTACATTATAATTTTCTTACGTTTAAGTTTATTTTATTTAATTAATACATAAAATAAATAAACAAATAATATTTTTTTATGTTTGTTATTTCTAAAATCAAAAATTCCATTAAGAATGACAAATTCCTGTCAACAGATTCTGATTTTAAATATAATATATTAATTAGACTATTAATTTTAAATACAACGTTTTTAATAGAAAATTAAAAAGTTTAAGACTTACATTATAAAATCTTTAATTGTCAAGTAATTTAATAATGTGAATAAAAAAATTGACGGCCAACACACATAACTATTCAAAAAGTTTTCACATTAAAAATACATTTGGAGCACAACCGGTTTCGTCCTACACGGACTTTGACGAGTGACAATAATAATAATAATAATAATAACCACAATTTCATAAACTATTATATTACTAGATTCAATAGATATTAATGTACGAAAGTTACATTTTAAATAAATTGTTAAAAAAAATATAAAATAATTAGAATTGTGAAAGACTTACATACAGTTGCCAGTACTTGAAGAAGAGATTTTCTTCCCCACGAATTAAATTGACTAACTATTTTTTTTAAAAGATAAACTATGAAAATACATGAAGTGTTACTACAGAAAGTTATTTTATGATCTTTTATTTTATTTTATTTGATTTTATTTTTTATCTGTCCGGAAAGAACAGAAGAATCGGCAATCTTCAAATTAGTAAATTATTAAATAAATTAAGTAAATTATTAAGAACAGAATGGCTTTTATGAATTGGAATCCTGTTGGAGTGCTGATATTTTTGGCGGGAGATCACAGAAATAGAATTCTTTTTTATTTTTTTATTTAGCAATGCAACCACACTGGCTCCAATGCGTGAATGAAGACAGAACGAAGTCGTTCCTATAGCAACGGTTTCCATGCCAACGTTATTTGAGATTGTGGAGTTTTTGAATGTGAATGTTTCTTTCTTTGCTTGCGTAATATTTCAAACATAATTTAATCTCTTCACGCCGCAAAGAAAATAAAGCTTTCGGCGAGATTGTCATTTAAGATGTTTTTAAAGTTCTACAAATAAACAATTTTTTTTCTTTTTCAAATTTGATGTAAAAACAAAAACAAAACAAAAAAAAACCAAGAAGTTTCTGAAGTAACTTAGCGTGTGATTTCCCTAAAATAGTATTGCTTAAAGTTTCTTTATTATTATTTTTTTTTTAAAGTCGTCAAAACAATAAAAAATCAAAACAAAAAACGTACATATATTTTCAAATTACAAATTTTTCGTTCTGAAAAAAAAAATAATAAAAGTCGAACGACTTACTTAAACTGGCTGACTGATTAATTTTAACCATTCTAAACCATCAGAAGATTAATGGTTAGCTAAAAGGAATAATATTCATTGTGTAAGACATCATAGATTGGCCTCTCACCTTTGCATACCGGGGTTCGGTTCTCATGTGGGTTTCAAGATAGTGGACGATCCGCGCTGGGGAGGTTTTTCTCGGGGTTCTCCCGTTTCCCCTGCACTTCTCCCACCATACTTTCTCAGTCTTTCTCTCCATCTATCCTTATTTCCGTGGGATAGCACAAGACCTCCGGTCGCAGTGCTTGGCTTCTCTGCCACCCACATTCACTACATAACATAACATAAGACATAAATCCATTGTTCAGACTCCATTGATTTCCTAACAATTAAATTTATCTTTTTAAAGAATATTTGTAAAAAAAAGAAAAGCGTAAATAGAATATATTTGAAATGCTTTAATTTTACTTACTTTTTTTACTTTTATCATTAAAAAAAA
>JAFIDM010000001.1:13195742-13205917 GCA_023159025.1 Thereuonema tuberculata
TATATATATATATATATATATATATATTTCATAAAAACTTATTAATATTCTGTAGTTAAAAGGATATAATGAATTTCTGTCACCATTTTGTAGTATTTTCTCGACGAGAACTCATTTGAAAAAAGACTTCAAATATAAAAATTAGATAATGAATATATTAACGTGCAACTGTAATACATATGAAGCGACCGTTTTCACAAAAAGATTAGAAACAGATTTAAAATATAATAAAAATAAAGTTACAAGTTTCGAAAAACCTGTAGCAGTTTTCAGTCTATATCAGACTACAAATGTAAAAATATAAATTTAAAAAGACGGTTGTTGGTTTTAAATTTATATTTTTACATTTGTAATCTGATGATGAAAAACGCTCAGGTTTTCGAAACTTGTAACTTGTTTTATTTTTATTTTATTTTAAATCTGTTTCTAACGTTTTTGTGCTTCATATTTATAAAAGTTAGATCTTCTCTGTTCCTTAAATAAGCAGACCAAATTTCAACAAGATCCATTTAAATCATATTAGAGGGACACACAGACTGACTTACCGATTTCATAAGCCTCGCGTTCTTAAGAAAGTAGATTCAAAATGCTTCTCTACTTTTTCCTGTCTTCCAAATGTGAAAAGAATAGTTTCTTACTAGAGTATAAAAAGACCCCTCTTCTGCTCTTCAGTTTTTTATGTTCAATTACTATTTATTTTTAATGAAGGTTCATCATTACGTAATGAGTTACGATCTAACACGTGATATCAGCTCTAGAGTTTCGCATTTGGTGGTTTGCAAAGAATATCCAGGGGGTTCATGAACAGATCCATGGGGGTTCGCTGGAAAAATTCAGTTTTTTTTTTGTTCTTGAATTCATGGTATAACTCGGCCTTTTTTTATTTTTGGTTGGAAGGTGCACAGTAAGGTACAATGAGGGAAAGTTTCACAGTTCCACAAAAAAAAAAAAAAAAATTGGGAACTCCACTGCTAAGTCCTAAAAACATTTTTTTAATATTTATTTTTTTAAATAAATATATTTTTTTCTGATGTAATCTTTCATTTTAGCAAGTACTTTTCATTTGTTAGTATCTGGAAGATAATCTTTCTTGTATCTATAGTTTGAACTATGGAAAAATATCTTACATACTATAACTAATTTATTAAGTGTACTAGATAATCCGAACTAATTGAGACAAAGGTTGGTTCGGATAATCAAATATACATGAGAGTATTAGTGTATTAGGCCTACCATTAAATTACAGTATTATATATAAGGTTGTTATTATTTGTGTTTTGAAATAGGAACTATTATAAAAAATAATTGATTTACGAAAGAGTATTTGTACACTGTACTCATATCTTTTCAATTCGACGGCGGTTCGGTTAATTGACGAGTCAGATAAGCGACATTCTACAGTAGATTTATATAAACTTTTTTTTTTTTATAGAAATTGTAATATACAGATTTAATTAATGATTAACTAAATACCTTAATATATTAATTTCATAATATTTACTGAAAACCGTGCTGACTTCAAATTAAAAATAGCCTACCTTATATACCTTATATACCTAGTTCGTGCTTATATAAGGTAGGCTATTTTTAATATTTCATAATATTTCTTTCTCTCATAGATTTTATTAACCTAGTGTAAATTACATCACGATAAAATGCAGAAAAGCATTTTTTTTCTGTACAGCAAATCGTGAAATCTTTGAATACCTACAATTATGGACGTATTGAAGAGGCCTCTTCACCCCGTTTCCCCCTAAATCTTGAAATATTTGAAATGAGCATTTTTCTTTTTTTAGTTGATGCCGATTGGTGGAATTTTCTCTCTACACTCTCTCCCTAACATCAGTGGAATTTAAGCCTTTTGATTGGGGGGAGGGGGGGGTCAAAAGTGAATAATGCTTGTCGACTTATATTTAGTTGTTTTATTTCCTCAAAATATTGGAGGGGGGGGGGGAGAAACAACTGCGCCTTCCCCTCGGTTCCCTAATTTGGCCCCATCTGAAATAAAATCCTGTATACACCCCTGGATAAAAATGAAATTCAAGGGATAAATGTTATATAAGTAATTTGTTTATTAGTTACCGTATTTGCCGGTGTATAAGATGCACCTGTCATTTGAACAAAAACTGTTATATTGAAAATATATACATTCCTCGTATATGACCTCTCTTTTTTCTTAAAAATGTTTAAGAAAAAAGTTACATAAATACGTATGGTATTTAAAAATGACAAAACGGATGCTAGACTCATGATTTCACTTTAAAACAGTGAATAATTAATAAGGTTATTTAAAACCAGAGGATGTAAAGGGCTTTTATTGCAGAAGGAAGCCTCTTATCTTAATCGAATTGGATTTGCTTAATTGAAGTCTCGGATTACCGATATCCGGTTTTGAGGATTAACTGAAAAACCGGATCCTTGCTTTTTTTTTTGTCCTACCTTCGTTGTAGGAAACTTTTTTTTGGGATTTATTCACAAATAACCTGATTACAGAAGACGAGGGAACCTTGAAAACTATCCATTATTTGTGTGATTGTGTTTCCCATCTTTCCCGTAGGCGTCGCTGGTGGCTGAGAGGTTATTAACCCTTCTATGATTAAACGATCGGCTTCTTCTACTTCTCCTACCTCTGAGGCGAGATGGTACTTCCCACAGCTTCTTTCAATGCCACCATCCTTACAGACATGGGGTGTGCATCCTGAAAATGAGACGCCGCTACCCAGGGGACTCTAATCAAACGGACTCCCGTCATTATTGAACTGCCCGTGTTTACAAAACTTCATAACTCCCTCGCCTTTACACGTGGCGTTAATAAAAGGATACGAAATGAACGGATTCACACGGGTTTGTTTTTCAATGGGAACAAATCTCGTAAATTTTGCACCACATCACGAAATAGTCAAAAAAATTAAAAATTATCGAAAAGTCTGTGAAATTACAATAAATGAAACTATAAAAGTTAATAATGATGGTTGATGTTAAAATTTGGTAATTTATTAAGATACCAATAAATAACTCATATAAGCTTATGAGTCTATTACGAATTTGTAATTTCGTCGTGTCTTTTGTTAAAATTAAATTAGTTGTTAATTAAGAAGTTAAAAATTATCTAGCACAAATAATTAATAATAATAATAATAATATTTTTTTATTATTATGATTTCTACATACAAAAGTTACAGTCCCCTTAGGAATGACAAATTCCTATCAACAGGTTCTGAATATAGGTTTACTATAATTGTTTAATTAATTTTGAATACAGTGTTAAAAAACATTAAAAGACATCAATGTATTGTTTTTCAAGAGATTTTTTGTCAAAGTTTTCCAAAATTTTATATTAGGCAGTAACATAATTTAAAAGTAAAAATAATTTTCTGATTTAATTCTATATATATTTGTATGTATGTATATTGTAGAAGAACTGGTAACAATAAATATAAAAGATATTGGAAGTGTGCAAAATTCAACCAAATAATTAAATGAGATATTACATACAGGATTTACAATAACAATGAAAACAATTGAACAACAGAAATTCATTCTAATTTATATTTTATCAAGCCACTTTTTTAATAGTTTCTTCACACTGGATATGCTTCCATTTATATATATATATATATAAAACAAATTTACTCTTTTAAAAAAATAGTTACACAGTGTAAACGTTCACCCAAACAAACACAAAAAATCACGTTTAATCACTGGCATTTTCTTAGGCAAGACGGGCCTCAACCAGGGGCCTAAGTGTTGCTAAGGTATTGACGTAAAATGTTCGCAGTGCCAATGATGGCTGTCTTTTGTAATTCAGCTGTTGTTATTGCTGGTGCTCCAAGTCTGGTGTAATAGTCCATAAATTTAAGTGATAGTGTTCCTAGTGCACCAATGATGATTGGCAACACTGTAGTTGTTTTATTCCATATTCGTGTAATTTCAAGTGCCAGAGCCCTGTATTTGTTGATTTTTTCCAGTTCTTTTTCCTGGACTCTACAGTCCCCAGGGATGGCAATGTCAATTAGGGTCACATTTTGTTGTTCAATTAATGTAATATCAGGCGTATTAGCTGTTACATGCTGGTCTGTTTGAATACGAAAATCCCAGAGGATTTTAACTTGCCCGTTATCCAAGACCTTTTCTATACTGTGATGCCAGGGTTTTTCTGATGTATGGAATCCAAATTTACGACATAGTGCCCAATGTATTTTCTTGGCTACATCGTCATGTCGCTTTTTATATTCTGTGTTAGCAATTGTAGAACACTCACAGATTATATGATTTACAGTTTCTTCTCGGTTGTTACACAGTCTGCAAAGGCTGTTGGTGCTTGTGCCTTGTATTTTGGCCTTCATAACATTGGTCTGAAGGGCCTGTTCCTGTGCAGCAAGGAGCAGACCCTCAGTCTCCTTTCTCAATGTACCATTTTTTAGCCAAGTCCAGATGATATTTTTGTCATGTTTATGTTCGATTTTTTTGAAGAAAGCCCCATGAAGGGGCTTATTTTTCCAAGCTTCTAGTCGAGTATTGTACTGGTCTTTTTTGTACTCTATTTTGGATTTGGTGGCTTTCAGGAAATTTTCAGTTTTAACTGCTTTTAGCAGTTTTTCATTACTGTTGTTGATGTAGTCACGGAGGCCACATTTTTCCTCTTCAACAGTTTGTTGTATCTGTAATAAACCACGACCTCCAATGGTGCGTGGCAAATACAGTCTATCAATGTCACTCTTAGGGTGTAATGAGTGATGTATAGTTAGAAGTTTTCGTGTTTTTTTATCGAGTGTCTCCAGTTCAGCAGTTGTCCAGTCAATAATTCCCGCTGGATATCGAATTAAGGGCACTGCCCATGTATTTATTGCACGAATAGTGTTTCCAGCATTGAGTTTAGATTTTAGAATCTTTCGAACTCTTTTCAAATACTCTGATCTAGTAAGGTTTTTGACCCTATCAGGCAGGATTATATATATATATATATATATATATATATATATATATATATTTAAATCTATATTGTTGAATATATCTTCAATTATATAGTTAAAATGCCTCTTTCCATAGTCATTGTATTTAAAAGGATAGGGAAGACGGATATTTTTCTTGTTTCTTAGATTATTTGAGGATTTCGTTTTTCTTCTTTCTTGTGCTCTAAGATTTTATAATAGTTATTAATTAGTATGTTGTATATGAACTTTGGTAGGGATTTTATATACTGTATTGAAGCTTTTTATTTAACATTATACTTTTATCGTTTACATTTTGCTTGAAGAAAATTAACTTTTAAAATATTATTTTGCAGATTAATTATAGGTTTCAAACAACTGTCATTGGTGTTGGCCCAAATGTTAGCAGCGTAATTTATGTTCGAATCGAATAAAGCATTATATAATAACATTTTAATCCGCGTTGGAAGTATGTCTTTTATATGATAAAATATGTATGACAGTTTGTTAGCTTTTTATGTAACCTTTTAATGTTATTATACCAACAAAATTTTTCATTTATTATTAAGCCTAGATAATTAATTGTTTTTGTGTTCTTTAGTTCTGAACAGCTTTTACATTTATCTGGTGAATTACGAAGACAGTTATAATGGTGAATAAAGATTTTTGGCTTATCTGTTATTAGTCTTCTTTTGGACATATTAACATTAATTTTGTTTTGTCTTCATTTATCTGAAGTCTGTTGTCATGCAACCAATTTTGTATTTTAATTAAATCTTTTTGTAATTTATCTCTTATTTCTGTAATGCTGTTCCCATTCGAATAGACCATTATATCATCTATATAAATATGTATGTAACATGAATTTATTACTTGAAAAATGTCGTTGATAAAAAGGAAGAAAAACAAAGGGTCGAGTTGTGAACCTTGAGGAACTCCATTTTCGATCGACTTCATTTTGGATAATAATAATAATAACAATAATAATAATAATAATTTTTTTTTTTTTTTTATTTTTTTTATTTATTAACATAGATAGATAACACAGTACAGTCCCGTTAGGGAGGTGTCCCTATCAACGGGTTCTGATATTTACATAATTTTTTTTTCTTCTTACAATATATATTTACATAGTCATAGTATTACATAGTCATACATTTGAAAATGTATAAGTTATAAGTCTACAAGATTGTAAAGATAAGAACAAAAAAAAAGAAAATAACAATAATTAAGTATAGATGGGTTGACATATATAAATAAATGATTAATTATTAGTATTGAAGGTATTCTTCGAATTAATTTATCATGCTTAAAATGTCTTGATACTTATTAGTTTTATTAATAGTTAAGTTAATGACTCGATCAGGCCCTGAGGACCGCACGAAACTGAAACCGCACGAAACTAATAATAATAATAATAATAATAATATTTTTCCTTAATTTCTAAATATAGTTTGGAATTTAAAATGTTTTTGCAGAACTTTTGAACGTATTAATAAAAAATGTAGAATTAAAAATATTGATAAGTTACAGATTAATAATAATAAAAAAATAAGATTACAAAAATAATAACTTTTAGATTTTTCTGTTTATTATAGCGGTAAAGTATTACACAATTGATATTCAAAATCATTATTCATACCGTGATTACGACTACGACCGCTGTCGGTTGCAACTCGAAACTTCTTGTGAAGACTCTGTTGGGCTTTCGTCGTAAGTGGGGACATATCTGTATACTGAAAATTTAGTATTCTTTCTTAGTTTATTTTTGAATTAAACTTACTGCTCGTCTCACAAGCACAGAACATAGCCATTCTGATAAGATGAAAGTAGAATAATGCATTTTTGGCAAAAGTACTTTGTTTCTTCTAGAATATATTTTTATAGAAAGTAGTCTCATCAGATCACTCAGTCTGTGTGTGTTCTCCTCGTAACTTGTGAACAATTGGATAGATCTGCTTGAGACATAAAAACATATCTATTTAAAAAGACAAGTGACCATCAAACTTTTACAAATTCTAAATTTTTCTCGTGAGTTCCATGTGGCGAAATTAGCGAGAGAAAATGGCAGAAAACGCATTAGAACCGAAACATTGCATTTCTATCCATATCTGAAACCAAGAATATTAACCGCTTAGTAATCCTATAATACTATCTGCGAGAGCTTGAGAGATGATTACATTCAAATTACTTAAATAAGTAGCGAATATTTAAGGTTTTTTTATTTTAATTTAATTTTTTCAGAAAATGAAAATTTTCTATTTTATCACCATTTTTAATAACGAAAAAAAATGTATATTAAAAAGTGCAAGTGTTATTGACATTATTATCCATCAATATTTCTTTCTCACAAATAAGACGAATTCATTTCAATAACGATATTTTAAAATTAGGTTTTAGAGTCAGTTTTGCTGACAAATGCGAAATTCCTTGGATATGTTGGTCAGCAGTTTAATGTTGTCTTCAACACGAAGAATTATTACTATTTTACTTCCTGTCGAGGAGTAACAGTGAAAAGTGTCTTAGGTAACAGATTATCTTCCAATTATTTAATAACCATTTAGGCTTATTTTCTCTCTTACACCTCATTCATTGGAAGTGAGCTTCCAAAAGTGGTAAATATTACTTCCACAGTGAATTTATTTTTAATACACATCTTGCAGGTGCAAGAGAAAAGTGCTTTAACTATTCGTGGAAGTAAATAGGCTTTCGAAGAACAGCTGTTATATGAACTAATCTAAGTTAAGCAGCCTTTTTGTTTGTTTGTTTTTTTGTTTTTTTTCTCAATGAAATGTTTTTTTTCTCAATGAAATGATGGTTTTCGCGATTTAAAAATCATTACAAATATTATTTCTGCGATATTAATTAGCCTATTTAATATGCTATATTAATATTAATATATTATATTCAATATTAATAGAGAAAAATACTGATTTTCTGTATTTTAATAGAGGTTTTGTAGTTGGAAATTGATATCTTCAAGCTATTTCATTTCCAAAGGTCTAGTGATTCTAGAGGATTTTATCACGAAACCTTTGCAATATGCTATTTACTTCAAGTCTCACTAAATTACAAAAGGAACTCAACTAATTGAACTCGTGTAGTTCAAACAGTTTTTTCTTCTAACCGCTGTAGCCCACAAACTGAGTTATTTATGGAAAAGTACTTTAGAGACGCTTATCTTCGACGTTTTTTTTCAGTCCATTTATATAACAAAGCTAGGATTGCTTTTGAAACCTGTTCCAGAATTATTAGCACTAGGATACGCATATGTTATGGGCTACTAGCACTTCCTTGTATCTGGAATGCGGTAACTGGCATAATGACGGCTAATTCTGTACTGGCATGCCAGGTATTGGTCAGTTTGCCTCGCCCTCAGGCCTCTCAACCTGATATGATACAGTGTTCCAAGAAGCGTCCCAGGTAAAGACAGGTTTGCAAAGATGGGTCATTAATAAGAATTGCAGGCTGTTGCCTGGACGTGCGTTTGCCAAGAACCCTACACAGGCTCAGGAGGGAATGTCCCTAAGGAATCACCAAGCAGATATCAAGGACTGTCTAGACAACTAGCAGCAGTAACGGTAAATACTGTACTTACACGTTTTGACAATCAAATAGGCAGATATACTACTATGTAATTGAGTTGTATAATGTCTAAGCAATAATTATCAAGCAGAAACCGATATATTGTGATGAATTAAAATATGCAACAGGAAATATTTCCTATATGCTGTTTTTCTAATGAGTCAACCGACTGCGGACTATTTATTGTATTTGCGAATTGTTTTTACAAATTACGAACCCAGTTTCCAAAATCAGAAATTCTTAGTCAATTTATTAGCACAAGATATCATAAGTTAAAATTTCGGTTTATTGTTGGTTGGTATATATTACAGAATCTGGTATATTGTTATTGATTAAAAAAAAAGTCTTTAAAACTGGGGAATTTATTAGTGATACATATATTAATCGTTTTTAAGCAATAAAAGTTAGGTCTAATCTTATTTTTATTTTATTTTGCTTCTTTTTATTCTTTGTCTACTTTTCAATAGAAAGAGTCAGGCTTATGAAAAAAACCATTCAGTCTATGCGTTTCCTTTCTAATAACGTTTGAACCACTGCATGTATCTTCTTGACACTTGGTATGCAAATTCGAGAACTAGGAACAATCTAACTTTTGTATTTGAAATCGTTTCCATTGTCGAGAAATTATGAAGAGAAGATTACAGTAATTCCCATAGAAAAGCATTGGAATCTAAACAATAGATTTCTATTCTGTTAATATCTCATTGTTTTAAACATTGAATATCTTAATTCATTGCACGAGGTTTGATAAAGTTATTCCGATTTAGGCAATAAGTGTAAATAATGCTGATATATTAATTTTTCAAAAAACGAAATTTTTTATTGTTTTTATTTAGCACAAATAGCAATGTGAACAAACGCTTTTCATTTTGTCATTTTCACGACTCAAAAAAAAGATAAGAAAAGATTTTACTAAATCACATTTTAAGGAAAATAGGCTTTATATTCTTTTGCATTTCTTGTTGTAATTAACAAATGAAACTGAGATTTTTATGTTTCAAATCCCTTACAAGAGTTTTAGAGATATACATTTATTATAACTTAAATATCTTAAACTTCTTTAATTCCACAGAACTTCAACAACTACACAATATTTCGAAGGCCTAACCGGCCTTCTTTTTCAAGCCAAATTTCTTAACAGGTAAAGAGAACCATCTCCATCCTTCCCAAACTAAAAAATAATAATAAATGAGAATCAAGAAATTCCAAATATAACAAAAATAAAACGCTTCGAAATGCACGAAGCATTATTTCTAATAATGTCCAAATCACTGTCCTTTTTTTTCACTATTAAAGTTAATGTGCTTGAATCTGAACTTTGAATCAAAGTTAATATCCAGTCGCTGAATATTGCGTAGTTGTTGAAGTTCTTTGGAATTAAAGAAGTTTAAGATATTTAAGTTGTATATTACTCTATTTACCAGGAATTTGATATATTTATTAGTTTAAATGTCTTAAAAGTTTAATTACTGGTTCGTCTTCCTCTATTGGTTTTTCTTTGCAAGTTGATAATGTAATAAAAAAGTTTTACGTGTACTGGAATACTTTAACACCATTGATATAGCCATACACCTGATTAAGTTAATAAAAATACTTTATACAAGAAAGAAAGTTATACAAAGAGCGACTAGTTTCTCCGTCGAGAGACGGTTTTTTCGA
>JAFIDM010000001.1:13206317-13225101 GCA_023159025.1 Thereuonema tuberculata
CTAGTCGCTCTTTGTATTACTTTCATTGTATAAATTATTTTTGTTAACTTAATCAGGTGTACGGCTATATCAATGGTGTTGAATATATAATATTTTTATTCTAAGCCTTATCTTTTAAAACTTGTTTTATTTTGTGACTCAGCAGGAATAATAAATAAGCCTTTATCGGTTTCCAATAGAAACATTAAAGGACTATCTTTTTATAATATGAGATATCAGTTCTTTTATTGGGAATTCCTTGTAAATAAGTTTGTTACAAGTTCCGCGTTGGTTTGTTAAAAGAAACATAATCTGTTGTTATGTATATTACAAGCAGAAGATATTGTTATGTAGAAAGTTTTGTTGTGTTTTCAAAACACCTGTTAACGACCTGAAGAAGCAGGACAAGGACGTCCTGCGAAATAACGTTTGGTAAAAATGAGACAAAAGAACAGAAAGAAGATGTGTGGTATAAAGTATATTGATGAATACATCTCACGGGTATTTCTAAGTTATATCTCATTTATTAATAAATTGTTTATTATTTATGTGAGAATCGATATCGTAGTTTGATTCTTAATATTTTTTTTTCAACCTATTTTTAGCCTCCTAGGAAAGTGCAGTTAATGAAATCACACAGTCTGTATGTGTGTTCTCTCCTAATAACATTTGAACCTCTGGATTGATCTTCTTTATACTTGGCGTGCATATTTAAGGACAAGAGGTGATTTACACTTGAAATTTTTCGAGAAACAAGTGCACGAAGCTGATCAAAAATTCCCATTGAAAAGCGTTGCATCCAAAACATTCAGATTTCAGTGGATTTCATCTGTCTTTTAATCCTCTTACTAGCTACGCGAGCTTTTAGTAGAATTAAAAATAGTCGGATTTTAAACAATTTATGTAAATAACGTGGTTTTATTGATTTTTTTTCTTCAGAAAATGGAAAAGATTTTCTATTTCTATTCAACAGATATAATTTTAAATGCCTTTATTAAATTCCTTTTGTGTTTTGCGAGTTGCAGGCCAAGGAACTGGTGTATTTTTAATTTTGTTAATTTTTGGTTAGGATTTCTTTGGGGTGAGGTCCCGTTCTTGGGAGCGAGACCCGGGATCATAACCTCTCGCACCTTCTGAAGTCTGTCATCGGTGGAGTTTGGCTCGCTGATGAGTCCTAAAAAGGACGAAACGGTCTCTTCCCGGTGACAGCTCAGGGTGCGAATCCTTTCTTGTTGCGTAATGTTTATTGTTTGTGTATGTTTATTGTTTAATCTCTAAAAATTCACTCCGCATGTTAAAGAACGTTTACCAAATAAACGAAGATTTGACATTTGTATTGTTTTTAAGATTAAAATATAATAAAACAACAAAAAACAAACAAACACCGCAAGATTATCAGGAAAAAAAGACTTCAAGTGCTTATTTGAACTGTGTAATTGTGTAATAGTTATTGAGGTAAATTGGATCATTTTGTCGGTGTGTGTTGAGTTGAATAATCGTTAAAGGAAGATGAAATAGTATTAACACATGGGGAACCATTGTCTGATTTGTTAATGAAGATGAAATGTCTTTGATATAACCTTTAGTAATTAATTAACATTAATTGAGTTGTATTGAGATGGACCATTTGTTCATGGCTGTCACCAACTGTCTATTAGAACTGTCTTTGTTTCACTTTTTCAAATCTCTCTTTAAATCAACCTGATTCTTCTACAATTGTTTAATCTTTGAATTGCGTTCGAAAATATTAACAATTAATTTACGAATTTCGTAAATAAATACAAATGTCACGACAAATTTATTTACATTTGAAAATAGATGATACATCAAAAACATTATAACACCTGTCAACAATTAAATATGATATTTTAACATTTATTGTATTTGAAAGAGTTAAGCGTGGAAGGTAATAAAATAAAACAAAATAATGTAGAATTGTAGGATTTGTTTAAAAAAAAATCTTATTTGCTTTGCAAATTGGTCTGATTATAAAATTTTAAATTCTTTTTCGACTGGAACCAATTTCAAGAATTCTTAAGAAAATGGTAAAAATGGAAAAGGAGAAACGTCAGAGAAAACAGCAAATAATGGGATACAAATACTATGTTTGACTATTGGATAAGGTATATTTTCAGAGATATTATAACGTGATTTTTAGATATCAATATGTATATAATAATATTATTTCTAATATTCACCGAGTATAAAAATTGATAAATATGTTGGTTCTCAAACTAGGGGCGTGAAGATGGTTTTTTTTTTTGGTTGGTTTATATAAATCGATATTTATTTTATTTGTTTATTGATTATTTTGTTTTTAAGATTAAGGAGGTGCCACGTTCTCTGCAATAATAAAAGAGGATAATCTGAGGTTGAAAAGTTTGGGAACCTCTGATATTGTAAGAATGAAATTTTGTGAACGTTTCAGTTTTATTTATCTACAAAGTTTCGAGCGAATATTCAAGAGAAAAATATGAATACAATTAAATTTAATTAATCTACGGTTCGAATATGTTGATTATGTAAACGCCAGTTTTAACTAACACACACCAATAAAATTAAAAATGTGAAATAAGCCTAATTCACGTTATTTCGAGATTATTCTGTCTTTGCACGTCTATACTTGTCTAACTGAATTTTTTTATGGCTTTTTTTTTTTTGTTTTCTTTTCAACAAAAACGCAATATATTTCATCCTAATGATCATCTCTCGTTACAACTAGCTATTTTGAATAACCAATCAGCGAACGGTGCCCACTGGCAGGAGCTACAATTGCCAGTCGTAGGTGTTCGTCTTAAAGGTGCCGACGAGGAAAAGGGTTTAAATCACGGCTCCGTCGTCTCGTGCCTGTCAGGAAGTTCAAGTTATTCAACCTCGGATGATGGGAGACTACTTGTTAGGCCCGTGTTTACGAATGTATGTAAACTACATGAAACGCCGTCTACTATCAAAGAAATAATTTTGTTTTTATTACCGTGGGAAAACTTTGCCCCTGGCCATAAGGCAATAGTTTGTTACTGTAATTTACGACCGAAAATTTAATTTGACAGCAGTTTTAAGTTACGGAGATTTAGATGTTTTAATATAATGTTTATCCCTGACAGATAAAATAGTTTTATTTGATACGTGTAAAATTGTTGACAGGTCTACTTTTATTTATTTATTTATTGATTTATTTATTGTTATTATGTTACTAAGAATTATAGTTTGAAATTCTCCAAAATTTTGAATTATTTGAATGAAATATTCTCCCATACAGTACGGTAGATCCAAGAAGTAAGTGTAATGCAAATATCATGAATATAAAAATATCTAAGTTAATAAACATCGTTCTACGTTAAATATTTTTTAGAAACAGTTAATAGCACTAAACAGATATCCTCGGCTTACGATGGAATTTACATTCCGACGAACTCGCCATTGATTTGGTCCTAAGCCGAACGTCATATACAGTATGGTACGTAATATGCCCGATTACACAGTACTAAGTCACACAGATAACCAAACACTTTTTAAATCTATACACAAGAAAGGTACGTAAATAACCGTAAAGTAAGTAATGTACCGTACAATACACTATATCTTATGCGAACGCATACAGGAGACAGCTGAGGCAGAGAACGGCTGGAGATAAAACGAGTCCTATCTTGTTAACGGTGTGATATATTTTCTCAGTAAAGAGAACCTTTAAGAAATAAAATATAACAATAAACAAAGCATACATACATTTATAACATAGCTGTTTACTACAGCTGTAAAATATTATTAATTATAAACTATTCAATACCATTATTCAAATCGCCGTGTTAGTGAGAGAGTCTCGTGATCACTGCCTGACTTGTTTTTATGATTATGACTTCCGTTAGATGCAGTTCTAAAGGTCTATGGGGCCTTGGTCGCAGTGCGAATGGTCGTAATTACAGCAATTGGTACTGCTGACTGTTTCTTTTAATATAAGTAACACAATTTATATGGTCAGCTCTATTATATTAATCGGTTCGTATATCGACTGTATCAGTCGAAAATAATCCCTGGCTGTATAATGTTATAAATAGAAAATGGAAGAGTTTTATAATTCTACTTGAAGAAGTCTTGATTTTCTGTATAGTGATTTAATAGATGTTAAATCTTTAGAAGGAAAAACGTAATCAAACATTATTTCTATTGAAGTGTCCCAGCTGATGATCGGTGATACCTCGAAACAGATGTATCTTGGGATATTTAAAATATTGGAAACCTATAATACATCTACCTTAGAAAATACGTAGGAAAAAGAGATGCTTTTTCTTTTTTCTTGTTTTGGGTAATGCGGAACAAGAATTAAAGAGTTAAATCTTACGAGTTTTGCAACGCAAAGACTTGTTTTCCATACTGTTACATAATACTTTATAACTTCCGTGATACCCTAAGTTTCAACGGAAAACTTATTTTGTAGTAAACATGTTTACGTAACAATTAATCTACATTCAAAACCAAAATGTCAAAAGGTGTCAAAAGCAAAATTGTTCGAGGGCAAATTACCAATAAGTTTCCTTGCATGCTAAAACTTTTACAAAGAAATATTATAAACAAGCAAATACTCATTTTCAAATTACAATAACCTTATTAGATAGAAAGGGGTTTACATCTCTTCAATAACTAGGTCAATAAATTTAACTTCGTGTTGACTACAGAACAGAAAAATACGGACTTTTATCTGATAATCAGGTTTTGCGCGAGTGTGTTGAATGTCCTGTTTCTTGCTCTCATCCTTTGTACTTGGATGAGATGAAATTCAAGAATAAATTTAGAGAAAGAATTAAGCAAGTAAACGAGGCACAACGCTATAAGAAAACGCTAAAAAAACGAGGCACAACGCTATGGCATTAAATAAAGCCCAAAAGTCATATATTTAAAAGAAAAAGAAATTCAACGTGCCCAATGATTCAAAGAATTAAGCTAATGCCATAATTAAATTCCTTTTGCGCCTAGCAGATTGCAGGACAAGGAATAATTGTTTTTTGATTTTTATTTAATTTTTGGTTAGGATTTCTTCGGGGGGAGTTCCCGCTCTCGGGAGCGAGTCCCGGGAAAGCTATACCCCTCGCACCTTCTGGGTTTGTCATTCGGTGGAGATTGGCTGGCTGATGAGTCCTAATAAGGACGAAATGGTCCATCCCAGTCTCTTCCCGATGACAAATCAGGGTGCGAATCCTTTCTTATAGCGTTGTGCCTCGTTTACTTGCTTAATTCTTTGAATCATTGGGCACGTTAAATTTCTTTTTCTTTTAAATTTAGAGAAACTTACTAGAGATAGATTGCGACTGCGCAGTAATACGTTTAATTCCCGTAATTCTATGTTATTTATAATATCGTTCATGAAGATTTTTGGACAAAGCCATTTAAGATGAAAGAACTCTTGAAAACTCAAAAAGAATAAAAGGAGCGATAGGGAAATTTATGTTTGATTAATTTGTCTTTAATTTTTTTATAAATTTTTAATGAAATCGTGTATTAAAAAAAACAAAGGAGCATCAGTCTCTGACGTTTTCTCCATAGACATTTGTAAAGATCACATCAAAATAAAAAGAAGTGATTGGAAGTTGTTTCTGTCGTCAGACTCCAATCAGAAAGATGGAAAAAAATAATAAAACCATTGGCGTTGCACTAAAATAAGCTGAATAGAGGTGAAATGAAATGATGTTATAGTTCCCGTCGCTAAAGAATACAAAAAAGGCATTGCAATTACTATTGGATTAATCTTTCCAGGTGGTATAAGCTATTTATGAATTAATGTAAACGTAATGCTATGTTGCCTTTTATTAGCGACCCCTAGGTTACAATTTGCCTGTAAAACATAGGGGACCGTTCTTGCTTTTATGCTTGCTAGATGTCACACTCTGTAGTGGCCACAAGGTTAGAGATAGTAGAATGAAACCTTCACCATTGTGATCAGCATCAAAAAATAGGTGACTATGTCCAAAAACTCAGACCTCTAGGACCACTCCCTGACCGGATGTTGGGGGGGGGTAGAAAGTTGTCGCTTTCGATAAAGAGGAAAACGGCGATAGACGTCCCCCGAATATCGACCCTTCTGAACACATTTTGTTTATAAAATTGTGCATAATATGGGGCCGCTTTGCTTTTGACACTGTCTAAAAGCATTAATTTATCTTGTTGTACTTCCTTATGTCTTGGGCTTGCCGCTTATGAAAGTTCAAATATAAAATTGAGTTTTTCAATATCAATTTAATTTAACTTATTGTAATTTGTTTTTATTTATACTTTGAATAAATTCTATCACGTGATCTTCCAGGCATGATTTGATCATTTTCTTCTTTGGAAAACCTCTTTGCAATAGCTTACCATTCGTTTAATATCCATATGTAGAAGTCGAAGGGATTGGTCTACTGACTTGGCTGATATGCTTGGAATCTGGATTTGAATCCCGAGCTAGGCTGGATGTTTCGTTTCTTTTTTTTTTTTAAGTTTGTCTTCTCTTTCCACATTCCTGCTGTCTACGACCAATTCTCAAGGTCTGTCAAATAGCCCTAGTGGTATAGCCGAGTACTACCGGGTGTACATAAAGATAGTAGGTTTTTTTTTTTTTCTTAGACTTTTCTTTTATGAAATCTAACTCTTCATTTCCTGCTTACTTTTCTCTCCGTTCAGAAAGGACTCTATTTCCAATTCAGAAATAGAGTCCAGTGAATTTTCTGGCGTGAGGTATAAATAACTTGTTTTCATTTCCGTTGCTCCAAAATTGTATAACTTTAATGAAGCATTTTATTGCTGGGCCGTATTTTAAATTAAATTCTATTATTGTAAATATGTTTCTCGAATGGCCTTCATACTCAGCCTACGCAGACAAAAACCAAATGTCAAGTTCTCTTCCATTGCGAAATAAACATTGAATGTGTTTCTTGTTTTCTGTGATCGGATAGAGAATAATCATTGAGATCGTTCTCGAAAATGAATTCAATTTTAAATTTCCTTTCCAGGGAAATACGAGGTTTCTTAAAAAGTTAAGTGCTAAGGCGCTTGACGGTGTGTTGGAGGAAGTAGGTCCAATCTCCGACCTGGGCGGGATTTTCTTACTCCAAATTCTCTTCCAGACAGGTCCTAGAGGCTAATTCCGATCCCGGAGATTCGGGTATCCGTTTTTTTAAAAGTGTAATCATTTCTCCAAATACGCTGTCATTGCGCGCCTATTCGCAACCGTGAGCAGTGAAAAACCTTCTAAGAGGCTTATCATGCAGCGTCAACACGTGCTCCACTAGGGGAAGCTGTGATCTTCTGTTGTGCTACGATTCTCCCTTCCATTCTGATAATATTCTAATGTGATCTCAGTATTTTACGCTGTTGTTTTTGTGATTAATTTATTAAAATTCAACAATGACAAGAAAAACAAGACTGATTATAGAGACACTTATTATAAACAGTTTTAATTGCATAAAAAAGGCAAATGCAAGTGAATAAATATTCAATAGCAAGTATTAAAAAAGTATTAAAAAAAATAAAGCGGTATTCACATGAAATTGTTATAAATTGTTTAAAACAAAGTAGGCATGAAAATTGTTTTAAGACTAAGTCGCTTGGAAATCTTTGTAGTTATTAAAATTTTGACTCTATGTATTATTAATTTTTAAAAAGAAGCCCGAAGAAGTCCAGAACTTCTTTGGATGAAATATAATACATAATAAATAAATAAATGAGATAGTTTAAAGTAAATGACAAGTGAAGCTTATGAAAGCGTTTCAGGTAAACACATTGTGATGAGCTTAAAGGGCTAAACGCACTTCTCCGTTTTCCGTTAGGTTTCTGTAACGTAATTGCTTTAGTGACGTAGTTACGTATTTAGGGTCACCAGAATTGAGTCTCGCAAGACGTAACGGGGATCTTGAAATCGACGAAGATAGCCGTTATATTTGTATAACAAATGTTCGTCGATTTGAAGATCTCCGTTACGTCTTACGAGACTCAATTCTGGTGACCCTGATTACGTAACTACGTCACTAATGCAATTACGTTACGGAAACATAACGGAAGAAGGAGAAGTGCGTTTAGCCCTTAATGAATAAGATTCGTGTGCTTCACTTGCGTCATTACGGAAATTCGGTAGCATCAGTGAAGAGAACCTAATTCCGTTTCCCCATAGGATCAACGCTTCAGTAACGGCGGTTTCGGTTACCGCGGGGTTTTACAGCCCCGCAGTTAAAGAGAATTGAATACAATTACGTTTACCACTTAATTATTTTAAGCTATACTTGCAATATTACGACATACCGGTATGTTTTTTATATCAAATTTAATGTGTTATAGACAATGACATTTTGTTTAAAAATAGTGAGCACATATGTTTAAAAATGATTGATTCAAAGTTAAAATTCAAAAACAATAGAATACTTATCAAAAACAGTTTCAACCGCTTACTGTCGGGTTATCATCAGCTTTTATTATTTTCATCAGCTATAAGGATTTCAACCCGCATACGTTAAACAGAACTTCAATCAAACTTTATATATTGTTTATTAACTGTGTTGTTACTGAAGAAAAGCTTATATCGGTAAAATAAAACATTTTATGTATAGATTTACTACAAGTTTTTCAAAACTTCAATTGCCAGATTTTCAAATTTCCTGTTTCTCGATACAGTGTTTCAATATTAAAATTTATCTACGGAATTCCCGTTGACTAATCTCTTGTTTCGTTTATTTGCTTTTTTCCCCCTCGTTTTCTTGTTGAAATCAATGATAATATCGACATTTTTCTGTATTAAATTAAAAAAAAATCTAGACTTTAGAAGTAAGCGTTGGCGTTTAAATAGGGTGTTTGTTGTTGACGGAAATATCTAGAAAATTCCAGGGATCAATTGTCCTCAGAATTGATTTTGTTCTATTTTTTTTTCTTTCTAAATTTAGAAAAATTAATATTTATGTTTACAAGTCAAGGAACTGCAAACTTCAATAGATTTTATAATGTATTGTATAATTATGTATTTTTATTATAATGTATTATTTTATAAAAGATTTTGTAATGCATAATGTTTTTATTTTAAAAACAGAAAACTATTGATTATAAAATAAAAACGAATATAAAGTATTGATTATTTTTCTTTGACTTTATAAAGAATAAACAAATGGCTGAGAATGGAAGGAATTTATTAGCTAATTAACTAATTAACTAGCTAACTAATTAACTAAGAAGTAACTAACTTAAAAAAGTCAGAAATTGAAATATAAATAATTTGTAGCCCGTCCAACGCAAAATCTCAAATTTATTGCTAATAAAAACTTGCGTATTTGTGTGTGCGACCAGTGACGTAGGCACTGGGTTTAATCATCTGGCGGAGGTTGAAGATCTATCTCAATCACTTACCTCTAGAAAGGCTCTAGGATTCACCGGTCCTTCTATAAAATTTTCACTTGTCCCAATTGTCAGAAAAAGATCAGAAGCTTTAACTTAGACACAGCCATAGCCCAGCAATAGCTGGAAGGAGACAACATAGTATTTATATGCTTATACAGAATGAGGTATCGTAACTCCAACATAGCATTCTGGAGGCCATTGCAAGTCAGAAAATCCAAATCAACATGAGACCAAATCGTGATGGAATTTTGAAAGAAACAAATCATATAAATAAAAGTATTATGTGTGATGTATATTACAAAAGAAACGTACATATTTTTCTGTCGAGATAAGAATTACTGCGGCAATAAAAGTATTGCTACTTTGCCTCTATACATATTGGATTCTTTTTCGTTCTGTCGTATTTTAAAATTATCTTATTTCAATAAAATAACTCCAAGGAACATATGTGGACCCTAAGTTGTTTAATTAATTAATTAAAAAATTAATTAAAAAATAAATTAAATCTTGATTTTTACCGTGCGGGAAGGTTAATAATTCCAACTTTAAGAGAACAGATACAATTATTATCTACAATTATTCTTATCATAAAGGAAAATGTATGAGGATTAGATATCTTTCTTTTTTTTTTTAAGTATTAAATTTCTTCAAATTGCCTTTAAATATATATTGCATTTTTATTATTTTATTTGAAATAATGTACTTTTATTTATATATTATAAGTCACAAAGATGATAAAAATCATAAGGACACAATGACTGAAGTTTGTATGTACATATTTAATCTTATATACATCTCAGATTATTCTAATTTTGTAATTAGGTTTTATTTATCAAATTAAAATCTTGTAACTTATTTATTTATTTATTTATTTATTTATTTATTTATTTATTTATTTATTTATTTATTAAATTATTAATCATTTCTTTGTTATAAAATAGCCAGTCCTTTGTTTAGACGGTGCAGGGTCCAATTAAGACTTTAAGAAACGAATATTTACGAGGACAATTAACGCCAGAGCGGGGGTGGGGGTCATCGACCTCGAGGAATTCCTGTAATATCAACCTTCACTTGTAATAATAATTCCTTCCCTCTATCCTGTCTTTTTGTATGGGAAAAGGCTAGTTAAGAACGCACTCGTGAAACCGGATTTAGGAAGAATACGCCTCCGCAACAAGTTAGCAGCTGACTATATTTCTAAAGGAAATGAAAAAGACTCCTCTGTGAATGAAGCAGACTACTTTCACTTAACAAACCATATGCCCTTGCTCACTTAAGGGCAATGCCACAATTACTCAACTTACCTTGGTAGAAAAATATAGTGAAGCTAAAACTGCTTTCTTTTTTTTGTATTAGAATTCGATACTGAAATTGTCTTTTTTCTTTGGTATACCTCAAGGATCCAACTTAGACTCACTTTTTTTTTATATACTATCAATACATTAAAGTTTAAAATAAGGTACGAAGAAACGAATGTAAAAAGAACTATTTTGTCATCTACTTTGTTAGGAGAGTGAAGCTTATCAAATAAATTCAGTCTGTGTGTGTGTGTGTGTGTGTGTCCCTAATAACTTTGGAACTTCTGGATGGATCTTCTTGAACCTTGGTATGCCTATTCAAGGACTAGAAACGATCCAAGTTTTAAACATTTGAAATCTTTCCAAATTGGTCCAAAAAAATTAGCACGAGAAGATATGTTAAAAATTTCTAAAGATAACCCATTGGAATTTAAACATTGGATTTTTGTCCTGTTTCTGTTAATATCTCTTTGTCTTAAGCAAAGCATAGCAAATCCATTGCGCATGATTTGACTAAAATTAATCCGATAATTTAAATAAATAATGCGGATCTAATTCATTTGTTTTTCTCTTTGTACTATATTATAAATATTGTATTTGGAATATAAATGTAAGGCTTTTCAATTTGTCGTTTTCACGAAGTAAAAATAAAAATAAAGGAAAAAATAAATAAGAAATAACATTCTGTGCGAAATAGGTTTTACGTTCTTTCGAACTTCTTGTTCTTTATTGATATCCAATTATTGGAATACAGAGTAGATATTTGTTTATTATTTCTTATATAAACCTTATTTATTTCTTATTAATGAATTGACCAGGGATCGTTATTTTCTTTTATTTTCGTTCTTTTTTTTAACAGCCTATTTCGTTTACAAATAAGTTTGAAATATATTTTTTAGCTTTAAAATATTTCGTAATTATCGTACAAGTAAAGGGAATTAAAATCAGTGGTTCCCAAACCAAAGAGAATCATCAATTCGTTTTTCGGTTTTAGCGGTCAGGAGAGGGCAGCAATCTGAAACTAAGGGGATAGGTAGAAATAATTACATGCCTAAAAACTCAAGTAAATTTTAAAAATAAAATAAACTAACTAAATATAAAACTAACATCTAAACATTACATCACATTATAATAATAATAATAATTTCGCATTAAAGAATATAGAAGGTGTTGACTCTTCCTATTACAACTCCCCACTTTTTAAGTCTGTCTGATTGACACATCTTCACTAAAAGCAGCCAATCATTCAGAGATACAGTAACTCACGAGAAATACTTGGAGTAGAATTCAGTTTCTTATACAAACATTTAATCTAAACGTTAAAATTTTTTTTCTTCGAAATCATTTTTTTATTTTTATTTTTGAATTCTTGATTTTATTAGTTGCTTTGTAACCCCGAACGAAAAAAGAAATATAATTTGAAATTTAATGAAAAGTTTATTTTAATTTGAAGTGAAACATCGTTGAATAAATGATTCGTTCTTTTTAAGAGATATGGAATGTCTTTCAAATTCCGTCTTTTAGCCTTCAGCAAGTAATCTTTAATTAAGGTGCTATCTTCAAAGGAAGATCTCAGTAACATTTTGAGAACTTTTCTATGAATGTTGAATAACGACTTGTGTGCGAAAAACTGTGGGAAATTCCTGCAGAAGTCAATATCATTAGAGAGAACGTGTAATCTAAAAATTAAACAGCTTATTAGGTAAACGGTGTAGGCAAATGGAACTGACAACGATCTCACCCATTTATTTCTTGATTTTTCAAAATAAGTTCAGACCAATGTCTGAAACATAACCCTGCTGGCCTTTCATTCTCAAATGCGCGCATGCGCAGTTATTCACATTTTATGTTTCGTCAAAATTGTCTTTGTTTTTTTATATTACAAATGTCTAAAACAGCACCCTGTCTTCTTTATATTCGAAAACGCACGCAATTATTCAACATCAAAACATATAAGAAGTTTTCAAAGTGTTAATCAGCCTTCTTTCCATATTTGTTTGTAAGAATGTCATGTGGAAGATTGTACTTCAGTTTCTTTTCTAAGATCTGCATATTGTTTTGTATTCGCTTGTTTTCATCATTTTATTGTAAAGTCTCATTATCTATTCGTTATGAATAGAATAAATTCATCATTCCATTATATAGTTTACTTCATGAAAGAAGAGCTTTTGATGACGTATTTCCTTATGGATTGATGTTTCCAGGACATAACATCCCATCTATTGCTAAAATCCGTAAATTCCGTAACTGTCTTTGTATTTTCTACAGTTACGAATACATAATAATAATTAAAATTGAAATAATTAACAACGTTCCAACTATTCCCCTTGCTTGGCTATGCAAAGTTTGTTTCTTGGTCACGCTTAGGCGATCACAAAACGACTCCATCTTGAACTTACTGCTCGGAGGTCAAGTTGATGACGTTGACTGCTGACGTTTGTTCCAGACAAAATCGATCGCTACGTAAAGACCATATATGGCAAACCCTTTTATTTAAAAAAATACTGTAGTTCATTCAAATTTTTTAATTTCTCATTTGCGCCATGCAACAAATTAACTTCTTTCTTGTTACACACGCGTACTTTTTTTGTAATAGAAAAGCAACGAAATGGTTGTAGTTGAACCGAAACGTATGCACGAGTAACTGCGCATGCGTCATTTCGGAAGATAAAGTTGACAGTTTTAGGCAACTGTAATAGAAAAATAACGATTTTGATGAAACGTAAAACATGAATAACTGCGCATGCGCCATTTGCGAATGAAAAGCCGGTAAGGTTAAGTTTCAGACATTGGTCTAAACTTATTTTGAAAATTTGAAACAAATCGGTGATCTTGTAAGCATGCAGCGGTGGGGCCCATTTCGAGGAATGTAGGAGGGGCCCAATACCAAAATAATCGTGCTCATATTTTAAGTTAGATCAAAAATAGGTTTGTATCTAATTTTTATGGAAATCCGTATAGCCGTTTTAGCTTGATGCGCATATTAACAGACAAGCATTACCTTTCTTATCTTGTTCTTTTAATATCTCTTCAAGTTTTCGTGTAATTCTGGTAATTTCCGACCACTCTTTCGTGGGTTGTTATTCTATTAGCGCAGATTCTAGACCTTGTCTCCTACGTGAAACTTTTGTCATTTCAGTGTAAAACTAGCTACGTCTATATTCCTACAAATCGCTCATAAAGGAAACACTTCGATGACTGTTTACCGTTTTGGATTAAATTACCGAATGTTTATTTCCCTCTTTCACTTGTTTTTATTTCGGATGATTTGACGACGCAATTTCGTCTTTAGACCGCCTTTCGTCATCCTCCTCCTTCCGTGTCTCAATCTTTATAAAAAACAAACCCGTGTGTTTACTTTTCTCTTTCTGCCTTGATTGGTAAAGAAACAGTGAATTTGACACCGCAGGTGGGTCGGCTTCCTTGTTTAGAATCACATTCTGTGAAGATTTTGTCAGCACAGCGATTACTCGGAAGTTTGTGAAAACATTACTGACACAACAATCCCAAATAGCAACTGCAGCAACAGCGAGTTGATCAATTCCTGTTTTGCGGTAACTCCTTTCCGATTGTTTATGGTGTTGTCGAGTTAACGCTAACTGGGCAACCTTTTAAAAATAAGTAATTAATTTTTTTAAACTGTGACTACTTAGATCTCGTAAGCCTATTTCAAATTTTGCTCAGAATATTAATTTTGAACATTAATAACTTTTTTTCTTGCACAAGAGTTATTTATTTTATTTTTTTTTAATTAATCTAAAAGGGTTAGGTTTTCTTTATTTCAAAGATTAATTTCTTAACATCACGTTCCTGAACATCAGTGGGTGAGACCAAATTGTTTACCAAGTGACATTCTGGAACAGATGTTTCACGCTCTTTGGCGATCATCAGCCAGGAGCAGTCACAACAAACAACGAGGTCTCAGTACTGAGGCTAATAGGAATAATCGTCGAAATCGCAGTGGAGGTGTCTCCCATTGTTGTTTATTTGTAATTGAATGCCTAGATTGAAGTTTTTATGCATTAAAAAAAAAAGATCATGCGGCCGGCGGACTGCAGGCACATGAATTTTCTCACTCATATTTCATTAGGCTTTGTTTAGGCTTTAATTCTTCTTTGTGGGAATTTTTATCGTGTTTCTCGAAAACGAACTGTTTTGTAAAGATTTAAAAATATGAAAACTAGTTCGTAATTGGGGAATGGATACCTACCCTCCAAAACAAAATTTAAAGAACAACTTTCACTGCTCTTTTTATGTTTAATTACCTATTTTAATTCGGCTGTTATTGAAAGAAAGATTTTTTCAAATGTTTGAGATGCAATCATTTTAATTCTAAAAAATAATATAAGCGGTAATTAAAGAATTAATAATTCAGTGTGTTTATTGTTATAATATCAAATATTGGTAGGAATAAGACATGGGAAAAAAATGAAAAAAGAATGGAAATAAATTCTTTTTTAATATCGTGTGATAATTCCATTGAAATTGCATGTTACGGGCTGTAGGAGCCGGGTTCCTTGCCGGCAAAGGATCGTCAATTCTTTTCCCCCTCGGATTCTTTCTCTACCGTAGGCTTACCCTGATGTCAACCGTTTATTTTTGTGAACCGTTTAGTTTCTTCGGATTAAAGCTCAAATTAAAATCGATATCAACTACTCGTCCCAAATGATTGACAGCCTCAGTTTCATCAGTGGCCGAATGGTGTGGATTTAAGCTAGTTAACTAACCAATTTTTATCCAAACTGATGACTTCTCTGTTCTGTAGTCGTTTAGGAGAACCTGTTCATTTTCCGTAATAATTTTTATTTGGAATCCGCGAAGTAACGATAATCAAGTTAGTTAACTAATAGTAATTAGAAAATTTATGGGTCCGGTAACTCAGTGGTTGAGGCACTGGACTGCGGACTGGAGGATCCCGTGTCAATTCCCAGCGGTTTCTCTTGCAGACGGAGCCTAGAGCCACCCAGCCCTCTGTCAAATGGATACCTGATTCTTACTCGGGTGTTACAGGGTGCTGGCATCGGTCTAACCATCTACTCCTGTTGATCGAGAACTGCTGGGAGACTAAACCTCTCACGCTCCCAAGGACCTGCATGGCCTGTAGTGAAACACCTTTAACACATTTATTACGCAGTCATAACATAGGTAGCTATCAATATCAACCACAAATAAATAAACATAGCGTGCGTAATGTGCATGGTCCATAAGTTACAGCTTATAATAGAAAACAATTAGAAAAATATACTAACCTCTAGAACAGAGGACTTCTTAAATTAAAAATATTAATATTCTATACTATAAAACTCACTAACAAATATTTTGCTGTAACATTAAATGTCCAAACACATGTTTTTATGTCCTATCAGTCTTCGAGCAACTAAACGGTTCATGAACTGGACAGCTCTAAATGCTATCCAATTCCTTAAAGGAACGAGTTCTTGCCCTGCTCGTGAAATGGACAAATGAAGAAACGAATTCAGGGAATAGACAGATATTTTCTAATTCATGAAATGATCAATTTCGCTGTTGGGAGCATGCGAGTCTTGGCAACCCCTTATTTTACATGAAATGTTTTGGGTGGGATTTCATTTCTTTTTGTAAGATGAGATCTGATAACTTTTTAACAGTGAAAGCGTTATGAGCATGTGAGTCTTGGCAACTTATTTTACATGAAATGTTTTGGGTGGGATTATCTATTACAACTAAATTTAGTTATCCAGGCCGAAGCTATGAGGGTTCGATAATACATAACCAGACCCACCCCTTTTGAGGGGTTGGAAGGTGAAAGTTACGGATTTCTTAATTTTTTTGTTGTTTGTGTGCTAATCCTAGCCTGCATACCAAATTTCAGCTTTCTAGGACTTCAGGAAGTACCCTAGAGGTTTTGATGATCATGAGTGAGTGAGTCAGTGACGAAATCGACGTATTTTAGGTATTAATAAAATCCAAAGTATAAAAGCTAAATAAATGAAACTTAGCGTATTTCATTAGTCTGCTTACTGCATCTTATCCTGAAAATTTGAGCTCTCTAGTATTTTCCAGGCCGAAGCTATGAGGGTTCGAAAATACGACGAAACACTTCCAGTAAAGGTACGTAGTGCCCTTCCTGCCTTCGGCTCGTCTTGGCGGGGGCACTGCCGTGCCCCCAGATATATTTAAAATGACATCTGCGTTCTGTTTTTAGTCTATTTTGTTTTACAACGCATGAATTATAGTCAAGATTCGTAATGATTTAATAGATTTTTCTCTTTTAATCTAAATTAAGTTTTCAATTCTATTTGAGTCAGTTTGCCTTTAAAACCTGTCTAATTAATTCTTCGTTGTCCCAATTCTGTTCCATTTGAGTTTTTAAGAATATAAGTGGTTTGTTTTTTAAATGAAAGTTGTTTAAATATTCTTCTTTATGATTATCATAACCTGTTGCTCCCTTCGGAGGTCATTTTTCACTTTATTTTGATTAATAACCAAATTCTCATTCTGGTTTGAAAGAGTAATATAGCTTCCCTGGGAAATAACTTGTATTTCTTATGATTAATATTCTTGAAGCTTAAATGTCAGACTTTAACATTTATGAATGAGACCAAAGAAGCTTCTCTGTGTTTATTTGTCAAAAATACGGGACTCAACTTCCTTTTTTAAATTAAAATACTTTTTTGGATATTGTACAGTTGCGCAGTACATCTACAGGAGAATAACCGATCGTAGTCTGCCGTATTTGTGATTTTCTCTGAAGAATATTTATGAAAAATGAAAGAATGGAAAAATAAAAAGAGTTAGCCAGCAATTTTACATGTAGATCTTTAAACTTCAGTATTCAAATAAGCCAGAGCGTTTGACGTAAATTCTAGGTCATGGTTCTAACTTTAATAATATAAAGTCCTGTTTTGATATAGTAAACACTACAGGATTTTAAGTTCGATTTAAATCCAATGAGCTTAGAGGCCACTTCTGGTGTAACCGTAGTAGTATATAGGCAGTAGCCAAATAATTTCGAATCTTTTTAGATAAAACAGTTCAAACTAAGCAATTGCAACGGTCATATAAGTTTCTTATAAATAGTTCACTATTCAGTTGCAGTTCTTCAGGTAAAAATGGAGAGAAGGCAATATCAGTCAGAATTCGAAAAAGGTCAGCGTATGTTTAGTGGGAGCCATGATTAACAATAATCATGGCTATCTCGAAGTAGCCAAATAATTGTAGTGGAAGAAAAAATAGATCTTCAGTATCCACACTGTGCACATATGGTTGGAAAACCTTAATCGTATACGAAAAAGGAGTACACGGAGGAACAGGTTTGCCACTGTTCCGCAATTAACGTCTGATTGAAGTTCGAAGCTTATCCATTTCGACACTGACCCTGCGCAGATTCTCAAGAAATCGGGTCTTTCAAATGGATATTAATAAAAGGTTCGTAAAGTTTTTGGTCAGTGTGTGTATATTACTCCTGTAAATTGTCATCTAGAATATTGTTCGTCCTTCAAGTGATAGCAATAATACAATATCAGATGTTCTCCAATCATTATACACCAATCTTTCTGTGTTGACAACTCAATGAAAGAGAATAATTCATGACAGGTAAATGATTTCCCAGGCACCACAGATCCCCTTCTCCTTCGTTTCTATTTATATTATTATGCTATTAAGGAAAAGCTACTTATTCACTGTGTTTATTTTTTATTTCACTATTTTCATCTATTACCTGCGAGAAAAAGCGAACCAATACCTCGATGTTCAATGTTAATTTCTTTGTCAATAAGATGTTCTCTCCCATTATCCTAACGTTTCGTAAATAACCGTATCCGGTAATCTTTTGTTACCTTTTTTTTTTATGAAATTAGCATTTATAAAAATTACTACATTAACTGCGATCTTGTTTAAGAAAATTCATTGTTTCTGAAAACTGTATTGATTCATATGTGTTCTGACTAGTTAACATCTGGTCAATTCGCTTCATCAACGAACACGGCGACATCTGTTGAGTCGTTTTGGAAACATTTAGGCTTATTGATGTACTTTTGTCTTTTTTTATTTACAATATGAACGCACGCTTTCAACTAACAAACCAACTTTAAAAATGTGATTACTCAACAAATTCTTAAATTTCTTAAAATTTTGCTGAAGAAACGTGTTAAGAATCATTTTCTGTTTAGATTTCGAAA
>JAFIDM010000001.1:13225501-13256505 GCA_023159025.1 Thereuonema tuberculata
TTAGTTCCACAGCTGGTTTAGAAATGAAAAAGCTACAGGAATTAATGAAAAAAAAAGAATCATGACATAAGATCTTGACTGTTCGGCTGTAGGGGCATACAGTCAACTGTTCCTGTTATTACAGTACTATTAGTTTTATGGCTTAATTGTGTTTTATCTATTTATTGATTTACTTTTTAATTATCGGGATAAACCATGTTTTTATGTTTTTGTTTTTGTTTTTTTTAAAAAAAGGTCACAATTATTTAAAATGTTTTAACATACTGACTGAAATGAAAAATTAAAAAAAAAACATTTTTACATATTAAAATTTTATATGAGTCACGACCGGCTTCACCTTGTTGAACAAGGCTTTGAGGAGTGATATTCGTCAAAGCCTTGTTCTCCAAGGCAAAGCCAGTCGTGCTACATGTAAATTTTAATATGTATAAGCTGAAATGTTTTTTAAATTAGTCAAGTGTGTTTGGTCTTTCATTTTTTTTTTATTTCATTAAGTACATGTTCACAGACTAGAATATTAAATTTTTTTTTTACTTTTTGTTCACATCTTTAACCTTTGTAGTTAAAAAGAGAAAGCAGCCTGAGGCACATGTGATCATCAACCAAATGGGACAATCTTGTTATGATGCTATCTGTCCCGTATTATACATGATCTCCCAAATATATCGCGATTATCATAAGTTCTGTTTATAAGTTGATTATTCCATATAATAATCATATGTAATCAAAGATTAAAAAAAATAAGGTAAGAAATAATAAAAATTATGATTTTTAAATCGTAAATTTTATTTATTAACTTAAAATCTATAATAGTAATAATAAAGAGTTACTATCAAAATAATTTTCCTAATTGCCGTTCTATCTATCTTACACACTTATATAAAAGGAGGAGTCTGTAAGCCCTTTTTCTCTGGAACCACATGAGATACAGGGGCAAATGTGATAGCAAATTAAAGGTCCTGATGTGGAGGCGTACATGAGCATGTTGATTTTTGTTAAAAGTAATTTTAATAAAAAAATTCATTAAAAATATTGGCGCCTTTTGGATCTCTGTTACTGCGTCCTCCTTCAGCGAGGAAATGTTAAATTCGTTCGCATCGAAAATCTACGATTGGAAATATAGTTATTAGGAGAATGTTATTTCCAATCGTAGATTTTAAATTATAAAAGAAAATAAAAAATTATGATATAGCATAAATCTAATTACTAACAGTTTTTAAGAACAATGGTGAAGTTGTTTTGGTTTTCTGTTCGACTTGTTAGAAAGAGGTGAGAATGGCTAAAAAGAAAGTCCCCTATTTTAGATAGCGCTAAAATGACCTTTATTTCACTGAGGCAGCGACCCTATTAACCTTTTTACAAAAGGTTGGGTGATTTCAAAAACTAACACTTCAAAATAGCAATAGCCGAAATTTCAATAGTATTTTCAGAAAGTGCGACTCATCTGGAAACAGCACTTGTCCAAAAAAAGAAGTAAAACTGCAGACTATCTCCACCCTACAACAACCTGATGTTTTCTCAAGGCATTCCAATTGTCAGTGATCTGTAGAATTGGTTTGTCACATGATCTCTTTGTAGACTCGACTCCTTACACACACGATGCAGTAAAGGACAATTGTTTAAATACTTGGCAAGATTTTTCTTCTGTCGTCAACCAATATAGCTTGCTCTCTATCATCAGTCAAAACGCTCTGTCAGTGACTTTTACCATTAACTGTTTGGAATTCTTCTACTGTGACGTAATTATCAGCCCAATGGATGAAGCGTTGTCACTCTAGTGTTAAACGCTGTTTTAATGGTTTCTGATAACTGAAAAGTTATTTCTTTGTAAATCACTTCGTAGAAACTTTTCGATAAATTCTCGTCTATGTAACTAGAAATTAAGAATTAGGAATATAAATCTGATGTTTCGGTTTCGGTTACGTAGCGGCCATTCTCAAGTATATAAAAAAGTAAAACAAACAACGAAACAAAATAATAAAAAAGGGTGGAGAACTTCCTGCTTTTTCCGCAGTTTTAATTTTTTATGTCCTTGAGAATGGTCTCTTTTTGTGATCGAAACGTCGGTTTTTTTATTTGTAATTTTTAATTTTATTTTTTAATTTACTCATGAGCAATTTAAAATATTTTAGTTTTGAAATCATTCACACATTACTCTTACCGCTTATTTTTACTATTGTTAATTTCACTGATAGTGGATGAAAATTAGGCGCCATAAATTTATTTTTTCCCTTACAATCTTTTACAGCTAATGCTACTACCACGTAGATTATTTACTATTCATTTCAAAATTTTCTTCGGGGTTTACAAGTATCCGTCCCTTACTAAAGATGCTACAGTACATTAGCTCTGGTAGAAAAATTATACCATTACTAATAAGATAGAATGAAGTATTTATTTTAATTTTGCATTCATTTTAATTTTTCATTTCGCGCTTATTAGCGATAATACGCAGCAGCGGTCTGAGTGGGTTATCTATACGACCTCCGTCAAGGAAAACTACGGTCTTGTTCTCGCGGCTTCTGTTGTGTAAACAAGGCTCCACGTGATTCAGATAATATTCCAATTGTTCTCAGAAGTATGTAATCACATGTTTTATATTAGGCTTTTTATTTGTTAAACACAAGCGTAAAATATCTTTGTAAAATATGTAAAGCAGTGTGGAAAGCGTTCTTTACAAATGTCCGTGATATGATGTTTTTGTGTTAACGAGTAAGTGTATATTGAGGAGACTCCGAGTGAACCTAACCTCGTTTTTTCTGTAATGTCAATGTTTCAGTAACCGCGGTTTATATTACAGTGTAGTTTTCCAGGACCGTAACGAGAATTGACTGTAATTATATTTTAAAAAAATGCAAGTTTTTATTATGCAATTTATTCAAGTATACATAACATTTTAGCGACGCTATAAGAAAGAGCTATTAAGATTCTCATGTTTGTGTGTATAACGGCCTTTACAGACCAAACCGAGAGTCGTAGTCCTAAGAGTTACATCTTTTGGATTCCCCATGACCTGGAGGTTTGGAGAAAAATCCGATCTCGGATCTAGATCACTCAGGTCTTAGATAGTCACTGACAGGTCAGGAAAATCGTGGCAATTTATATACGACTGCTGTTAAAAATTCAAAAACTTATATTTGTTTTGTGTTTGCTAAAAACTGTGAGTTGACTTATTGGAACGTAGGCGTTATATTCTTTCAGGAACCTGTTTGATTTATAATAACATTGAAAAAGAGCTCACTTAACAAAAAAAATGTTTATATACAACCTTTTTGAAAGTAAAATTCTCACAGAAAGGATTTTAAGTCAATTTTGTGTAGTATAAGTAACCACAGAAATTTATGTTTCTTTAAAAATTCGTTTTTAGGCAGTGCAGCTCTAGTAATTGAACTTGTACCCTTTGAAATGGGAGTTGTGTTGTTTCAACTTTGTTCGTTGTAGCACTTACCGTTCTCCAATTGACCAACAAACAAACAGACAAATAAACAAAACAAGCCGTAAAGCGTAGTATAGGTTTTCTGGGAATATAACGTACAGGTTATTGACCTGCAATCAGAGCAAGTTTCCTGGATAGAAATGTTATAAATCTCAAAAGGAAAAGGATAAAGAAAATTCTAGAAAATGGAAGGAAGTAATCTGTGTATTTATATCTGAATTTAAATTTCCAAGATAATCGAAAAGTTCGTGAATAAAACGGTAACCAAAAAATAAAATGTATATAAATTAAATTTGTTGTTTTCAAAATAAATTTCAAAAATAAATTTGTTGTAATACAAAATGCAGCAATTAAATTTGTGAATTTCTTTCAACTGTTTCTGTTAAAATAATCAATATTTTTAGACACGTGCACTAATAATCTCCTATCAGTGATATAAAACATTAAATAGCAAGTGTTTTATTTATAAATTATTTAAATCATAATTAAGATATTCTGAAACTTGAATCAATAAATGAGTGATTCTCAAGCTGTAGGGATGTTGGGGTATAAGAGGTAATGGAAACGTCACCTAAGGAAACGTCACTTCCGTCTACATACAATTCGATTTTTGGTGAAACTTAATATTTAAGATTATATAAATTGCCAACTAAAATCGCACTTACTTTTCTTTGCTTAAATTAAGAAAACACTTAAAAAACGACGTTTCGGAGTCCCACTTTTTTTGGACCCCCTTTAAATTAAAATTATCCACCCTTCTTTAAGAAACATGTTCCCTGTCGGGGTTTGTCAGCTAAAAGAGAGCCAGCTCACAAACCAAGTTCTGACTTGCATTTTGACTGTTGAAGAGTCAATGAAGCAAATTTTCTAGGGATTCTACCATTTTCTCTGCAACCCTTCCATAATCTCTCACCCCCTCATTTATCTTACAGCGTCATTATTAACATTGATTAAATCCCATGAACTTGGATCGTTGCAGAGCGCCACCAGCGTAAGCAGTGCGAACTAATCAAATCCTTCTCTTTCCTGTCTTAACTTTGAAGTGGCAACAGAAGTGTTATTATATTTTTAGAACTTGGATTTCTTTTAATTTTCGTTCAAGACGCCATAAATGTTCCTCTCTGATGATTGGATGAAGTTTACGCGAGGTAATTTTTTAAACTGTGTAACCATACTTCGGAATCACCGGAATTCGTCTTCCGGATGCACATGCGCAGTGATTACTTCCCATTGCTGATTACTACACAATTTATATCATCTACTGTAAATTTTGAGATAAGATGGCGGCGGAAACTTATGCTACTTATTTAAGTAATTGCTTTACAACGTAATAGCTATCAATTTAAAGATTAAATATCTTAATTATTAGAAAAGCTTTAATATTTTTTTCTTATTTTTTTTTTTTTCCTTTTAATTGCAACTCTACATGTCTTCGAAACTGCCGTTGATGTAAATTTGGTATAAATGAATTTTCAAGAACTGGCATTATAGAAAGAGTTTAATGTGAAGCAAAAAAAAAAAACAGTAAAAAACATTAAATCACCTATTGCTTTTGTAGCATAGTTTAAATTGATGGAAAGCAAAGATGACCTCTGATTGAATAAGATTATAGTTCAGTTTTTAATTGATATATGCTAAAAAATTTTGAGACTCCTATCAGCAGTAATATTAAAACTAACTGATTAAGTTAGCATTTGTTGCATTATTTAAGCACGGTAAATCCTTTATTATTTAAATTAGTTAGCTTAATTGCTTTCTTTTGTGCTTTTATTAAATTCCTTTTGAAGCCTAGCGATCCGCAGGCCAAGGATTTGACACTTTTGTATTATTGTGTATTTTTTGTTTGGTTTTCTTTTGTGAGGTCCCGCTTTCGGGTGCGAGACCTTGGGTTCTTAAACTTTGGCACCTTCTGAGCCTGTCATCGATGGAGTTTGTCTGGCTGATGAGTCCTAAAGAGGACGAAATGGCCGTCTCAGACTCTCGCCGATGATAGCTCGGGGTGCAAAATCTTTTTAGTTTCTTTTGTGCCTTCCTTGGTTTGTTGAATTATTAGGCACATTAAGTCATTTATTATTAAAAACTAATTTTTTAACATTATAAAACAACATACGTATTTTTTTTTCCTTCCTTACACAAAAGTCACTTAAAAAATGGTTTATAAAAGTTGTTTTAATACTTAAATACTTGCTTTTAGAAAGTAAATAGGCTTTGTTTTACAAGAAATTAAAAGAAAAAGAAAAACAGGATTCAACATAGAAAATGTGTAAACTAACTTTTATACTGTTTAGCTTAGATGTGTATATGAAGAGGGTTTCCCCGAAATCTCAAATAGGTCCTCTTTTCTTTCGTTTTTTTTTGGTTGGATGGCTGATAGAGAGGACCTCCCCAACCTTCTCCCGAAATTTTGAAGATGAAGAAATTTTTTTGGGGATGTCGGTGGTCTTGGGCCCGAAATAAAATCCTCTACTTCCCTGTACAGTCATTAGAACTTTTACGATCTTACAGTGATTCAGTAATTTTTTTGTTTTTAACTTCGTCTTAATTTTCAAATGAAAGAGTCTCGCTCATGTTCCTGTGGGGAAGAGGCTCATTTTTCTTTTAATTTATTTAATTTCATGTGAATAAAGTTCGCATTCTTTATGTACACTTAATCCTAGTTTTTGAGGCGTGCACTTGAATCAAGCGCCGTTGATGGCCCTCTGTCGGTAAAAGATTGAATCACTGGGTTTTTGCGATGTTGCTCTCTTGTAAACGATGTTTGTTCTCTGCGTGAGTGGAAGTTAAATAAGCCGAGTGGAGCTGCTCTTCAAATGGAGACTGAGCTTCTCAGAAAACCAAGACCCTGTTTCCATCGGCGCACGTGCAGTTAAAGGATGATGCAACCAACGCATGCTGCCGCGTTCATTCAACTCCCGCCATAATATCTTCGCTGCTCATTTTTTTTCCTTTCCAAAATCCTTTCCGTCTTTGATCTTCCATCCGAAGTTGGCATCACCTCCGGAATGATATTTCAGAAACAACAATTGCTCTCCGTCCGCGGCAGAACGTGATCTGAAATGCAAAGGGAAAAGAAATTGCCGAGTCCGGACAAGTCCGTGACGTCACGCGTTACGATACAAAATGGCTGAAATTTTCGTTGTTGGTCATAATAAACCGATTGTTAAACTCTTACTAAATACGAAAAAAAATATTTATTTCAAAGGAATAAATATTTCTGACATTCTGAAGCAGGAAAGGAAAATGACTGTAAAAGAAATCCTACTAGGTAAAAATTTCTCTTTTACCGATATTAGGGTTGCTGAAATTAGTTAACATAACAACCTAACATAAACATGAAATTATTATACAGGATGGCCCAAAAGTAGGTTCACACTTTAAGACATTACAGAAACTTGTGATTCTAGTTTCGGATCACACTGTATACTTACCTACAATAACGTTAAAAAATCATGTTGAAATTTATCTAATTATAAATAAAGGTTAATAACTTTAATAAAAATCTTTTTTTTCGCCATTATGTTATGTTACGCCATTACCACAACTGATGTCAGCTGACATGACAAGAAATCCATATCGTTTTGTGTTTCGTGCAACGAATGATGTAAATGTGCTTTAAATAAGACAGAAAAACTTTGATCCTCTTCTTTATGTTAAAAATTCACAAGGTTTAATTGATATTTTAATAAATAGATTTTTAAAATTGTAAATAGACTTAAATCTTCTTAGGTGGCTAATAATGGCATTGACGAATGCTTTCTTTCTATTAGGTCTTCGTAACATTGAAAGTGATAATTATAATTCAACTTTACCCTAATTTTACTGTATAATGAGAAAGGCTGCATAGATATCATTGTTGACCATCTAAAATAGTCCATATAAATCGCAATATATACATTGTTTTTTTTTTTTTTTTAGATATTAAATTTTTTTAGGCTTCTGATACACATATCAGAAGCCTTATAACCCCGCTTTGTCCGTCCGTCTGTGGACAAGTACCATTAAAATATCATAAACTTATCATTAGCAACAATCGCAACAATTGCGTCTTTTGCATGCGCAACAATCACATTTATAACAATAAGAAAATTAAAGCAATATCAATTACAGTCGAAACTCGATTAACCGTCACTCTCTGTTATCTGTCATCGATCGCAAAACCTACTTCTCCGTAAAATACGGGACATTGCCGCGAAAAAAAGCTCGAGCCTCGAAGAAACAGAAGAAGATGACTGATTACAGCTTCCACATATAAATCTTATTATCTAGTACTAATTTTATGTTTCTATTATTATTACTATTATTATTTGTTTGGTGTTTGACGATATCTATTTGTTACCGATAGATTTTTCTTTGTATTAATTTATTTTGTTTGCCTTTCGTCCCAAACCAGCATTGAAATTTCGTTCCTGTACATGTTTATTGCGAAATTTCTGTTATCCGTCTGTTCGTTAAACGCCACTGTCCCGGTCCCGAAGGTGACGGTTAATCGAGTTTCTACTGTATATTGTCTGATATGTATCACAAGTTGTTGCGAAGCATTGTTAATAATGAATAATTATTATAATTAATATTATTATTATAATTAATATTATTATTATAATTAATAATTATTATTATTCATTATTAATGAATAATAATAATCGCTATCCCTACCTTGTTACATTATTAAAACGCTACACATCTTCCAAATCTGAAACTGGCGTTTACTTTAAAAGAAGCTAATTTTGAGTCTCTGTAGGTAGAACATTACTTTGCTGCTTTCGTTACTAATAAGCTACGAAATAAGAACACTTTGATAATGACGATAATAATGGCGACTGGTTTTGTCATTGGCTGCCGTCCTTGGTTGACAACTGACGATCGCGTGGTAGATGAAAGATATCCTTCCTCATTGAAGTAACGAGCATTTAAATCTATTTTAATATAAGATCTGACGTATTTTTGTCTTTTGTTTCAATCTTTACAATATAAAAGCAAGCTTTACGTCAGATGAAAAAGATCTTGATGCGTATCACTGATGTTACGACCGAAATGTTGTTCTGGATGCTTTCCGAATACCGATCAGTCTCCGCAGTCGTCACCCGTATAACTTTGGCGACGTAAATAGGTCACAATGAAACCAGACCCAACGCAGTAGCTATCTCAAAACTCTTTTATTTTCCGAATGAGAGAAGCAGTGGAGGGACGAACATAGGATATTATTTCGGGGGACGACCAAGTTAGGGAACCTACCAGAAAACACACACAACCACAAAGTCGTCTTCACAATTTCGGCCTTTCAACTGCCATCCAACCAGAATAAAACAACCAAAGAAAATAAACTAGGGCCTACTCTACATTGAGATTTCGGGAGGGGGGGGGGGCAGCGCTCTCTCAGCCCACCCTATGTATATGTAAATGAATTCTCTTGTTCTGCTTTTTATCTTTCTTTTCAAAGAATCAAAACTAACCAATAGTTCCACTAGACGAACAAATATAACAAACTTTTTTTTTTTGAATATTTCCAACGACTTCAAAGCTTCAAATAAACTGCAAATACTTCCTTTTGTTACAAATTCTTCAAGTCGAATCTCTCAACTGTGGTGAAAGAATTTAATTGCAGAAATCTCCTACTTCTAGGGTTTACAAAAGACATTAAGGTGGTGGAAGAGAGTAAATTAAAATATTTATTCTCGACAAGAACTTGCCTAAAGAAATTGGCAAAGACCAACAAGACCAACAATCGAGAGACACGCGCCACGCGGCTCATACAAGCTGTCTCGTGTTGATTGTTGGATGAGTGAGAACGCAGTGTTTCCAGCCAGCGAAGATGCAACATGTGCCTGTTGCAGATGAAAGTGGACGTTTGCGACCGAATTAATAGTTATTCGGGAGTTAAGTATGTAATTATGATTATTGCTCGCTCTGCCAACAGCCAAAGAAGACTTCAACTGTTAATGTATAATTATATACATTATAATATATAATGTATGTAATGTAATGATGAAATGTCACATCAACATTTCATTTACTCGTATATCTCATCGTAATACTGTAGTTGCTAATTTTCAACCAAACTTCTGTAAGTAGAAATCACGCATGCGCAATCAACTTCAGCGTATTCGGGATTGTGGATCCGATTATCAGCGATATTTGAGCATTGGCCCATCATGACATATCAAAGAAAATCAATCAAATTTCTCACAAAATATTTTGTTATATTTTTCTCTTAAGGAAGAACACAGCGATTTACCGTTGTTGAGTGAATATGTCTTACTACTGTCTTATTATTCAAATTGAATATTTGAATAATAAATCTTTTGTTTCTTTCTCTTTTGTTTGTCCATTTGTTTGTTTTTTTTGATCATCACGCTAAAATGGATGGGCGGATTTCAATTAAATTTTGATATAATATATATTTATGTCCAACTTAAATATGAGCACGGTGATTTTTATCTCCATCTCACCTCCAATTCCTCAAAATTTGAACCCTCATCGTCTCGAGCCTCTTCCTGCAATTATCAAATTTTTAAGAAATGAATTTCGCCGTTCAAGCGACGAATTTCGGTCTTTTTTGAGGAATTGGAGGCATGTAGATAAATAAATATATGCCTAGATTTTAGGTTGAATCACAAATAAGCAACAAACCAAATTTTAAGAAAATCTGTCCAGCCGTTTTAGAGTGATGCGCTTACAAACAGATAAACAAAAGAAAAAAACTGTACAGGTGAAATATTTAGGTTTTCGCATGTTCAGTTACTTAACCATCATAACCATCCCAATAAAGCATAGTTTTTTACTTCTTTTTTAACCTCTCCTCTTCCTTTTTTTGCTAAAAAATTAGGATATTGAACTAAAATTCTGCTTAAAGGTTCCTTGAATAAACATTTCTTTCCATTTGAAATGTTTTTATGGCTTTTCGTTGCTTTCGTGAGGAAAGCGCCACCTCCAGTCACTTTTATGAAGTTCAGTGGCGCTATGGTTCTGAGGCTTCTGTTTACCACAACATTGAAAAAAACATAACTTCATTTTAATCAATGACAAAGGAAAAAAAAAGTTCTCGGGCTTCGTATTTTTTTGTTACCTCGAATCGTATTCCTAAAAATATTACGTGGTTGTAAACAGGCTAAGTTAAGGCTGGTTCTCAGAAAGTGAAGAAAAGCAAATGAAAAACAGGGTTTGGTAAAAAGAAAAATCAGTATTTTTAAGTTTTCTTGAATTATTATTTTTAAAAACGGAAATTTTTGGAAGAGGAATTAAGAGAATGACGTAAAAAAAAGTCAGTATAAAATTATGTATAATTTCCGTTTTGAGATACAGGTTAAAGTCGCCAGTGATCCAGAAACTGTTTTCTTTTTTTTTTTTTTGCACAAACGAAAATCTTTCAATTTTGTTTAGAAATCTTTAATGTTATAATAATTTACATTGTATCTTAGAATTGTTCATCATAAGAATATGAAAACTATAGCAGATATAGCCTATTTACTAAACTAGGTATCAAATGTATCACCGTACTCGGAGTATAATGTAATAATATATTTAGAATAATATTATAATATATTTTGTAGAAATCCTTAAGTATTTATTGTCGTAAGTTACAACTCGTAACTCACGAACAATTAAGAACAAGAGATGAATTTAAAATTTTTATTTATAATTTTTTCTTGTAGATCTTTTGTCGCAAGAAAATTAGTAAGGTAACAAAAACGTCATTAAAAAATATTTCATTGTCTATATAAACATTATCCAATCTTAAACAAAGGATATTTCAAAAAGTTGATATTTCTATCGGCCGCCATTTTGGAACGATTGATCCGATTTGACTGAAATACAGCAACAGTCGAGTCCTTAAGGATATCTAGCACCCCTTAAAGGTTTTAGCTCAAAAGCTTAACATTTACGGCAGTTATCCACGTCACAACTTGAGGTCAAGCCCCACTTCTAAGGCCCGCCCCCTAAAAACCCGTGAATAGATTTCGACTTGTTTGGTGCTTATTTGTAGTTCAACCAATGCCGTAAAAGCAGTGAAAAGTTTGTGGCAACGTGACTGTAAGGTTTTTAAAATAGGAAAAAAATCATCTAAAAAGTGGAAATAATGAATATATTCGTGGGAAGAAGAATTTGTATGGCATATATATTCGTGATCTACGACCCCTGATCGGCATTTATCAGAAGGTCCCTGGGTCATCTGTTCACGTAGGAACACAGATGAAAAATACACAATAATTCGACTTTTTTAGATATACGTTGTACGTTCATTTTGTAAAAAAATAACTACTATTTATATTCAATAGATATTAGAATATAAAAAAAAAAAAAAAAAAAAAAAGAAAAGAAAAAAAAAAATGCAAGACTTAAACGAAAGTAAGCTCCACGTTCTTTGGAACTTACTTTTGCTCCAGATTAATCAGTTGTGTTCTTTAAATGAAATCCCTTTAATAGTCACTCTTATTAAAGGAATAACTATTATTATTTAGTCAAATCATCGAAGACAGACAAGAACTGACATCATGCACTTATTGAATTTGAGACAACATCCTGTTTTGATAGACTTCGAAGCGGGAGGTTGAAACTGGAAATTTTGAGAACCACTGATGTAAACAAAGCAATAAATTACATCCATTTCGCTCAGTTTTTCTCAATCCAAGGAGCGTTTGATGATTACTTTTACAAAATGGAAAATTTAATTTGGAATCCAACTTCAAAATTATTGATTGAATTTTTTTTCTTTGAACAATGCCTTTAATGTAATTTGAAATATCCTTCCAAGATCGTGTTCTGCCTCGTTTTGTCTTTTAATTCTTGCTTTTCTCTGAGTATCCTTTCAACTGATGCCAATTTTATCGATTTCAGGAAAATTTCTAGGACAAAAAAAAAAAAAAAAGAAAAAAGTCCTGTAATATTAAAATAAAATCTGAAAATGTTGCTTATTATTTCATTGTAAAAATTCGGAAATGCAGAAAACTTAGCGAAATTTTTTTTAAGGAATTTGAGATTAAATATTTTATTATTACATATAAACTTTTTTCTTGATTTCATCAGTAGAAGTTCGAAGACTTGAAATATGAATTTAAAATGAAAAACCTGTATTTATATTTCATTTAAAAAATTCATTAAATACAAAACATATAATATTATATAATATTAATAACTGTATAAATTTTCCATTTTCTGAAAGAAAAAAAAAAATAAATAAAATAATTCAATCCGTATTATTTAGCTAAGTTGCTAAAATCTGATTAATTGTAATTATATCAAATCACGTGCAATGGATTAAGGATTTAATATTCATTGTTTAAGACAGTCTCAGAAACGGGTTAGAAATCCATTGTTTAGATTCCAGTGATATTCCGTGTAAATTTTTGTCACCTTCCCGTGCTAAATTCTCAACATGGATCCATTAGGAAACGATTCCAAATAGAAACGTTAGTCTAAGATCAGTCCTTGAATATACAAACCAAGTTTCAAGAAGACTATCCCGCGTTTCAAAAATTATTTGGTGGACACACACACATACAGAATTTATGAGCCTCACTGTATTTATATATTATAATATTTAACATTTCTTTATTTATATTTGAAATATTGTAATGTACTTCATTTAAATTTTTAAACTATCAAGCCATAAATTTGTCTACAATCTATAGATATTAAAATCTTTTATTTCTCTGTCTGTCCGGCGCAATTGTTAATTATTAGTTTCCCTTGCTGAGAAAGTCAGATTATATTTTTTTTATTTATTTATTTATTTTTCGCCTTGCATGGGATTCGAACCGACGACCTTCGTCCTCTCAGTCAGGAACGCTAACAATTGGTAATGCTAGTCCCCAATATCCTACTTTTATTCTATTTGTTCGCGCGGTATCAAATAATGAGTTCATTCAAAAAGGAATAAAATATCAGTTTTTGCCAAAACCGCTTGGAATCGATTCTTCTTGGACCAGGGGTAGACAGAGGGGTGGCCTAGTTAAAATTAAAATATCACGAATTAAAGTTTAATATTAAAAAGACTTTAAAAATTAAAGTCGCTCATAAGCTGGATCCTTTTTTGAAATTTCATAATATTTGAATATTTAAATGAATTTTAATGTTTTAAAATTAATTATCTTTGTTTTGAACTCTAATTTCATTATCTAGCCTTATGATTTTCTACTTTATACTTGGAAATAATTAATCGTTATTTATCATAATTAGCCATTGTTAATATGAAATATAACAAACCCACTTTAGATTTTAAACTTAATTAACCATTGTTGTCGTTTATTACAGATTTACAGTTTAATTGTATTCTGTAATTCTATTACGGTAATTTCTTGTAATTTTAGTGTATGTTTATTTATTTTTTATTTCATTTATTTCCTTAAATAAAAGAGTAGTGTTTTTTTTAATTGCGCTTCATAGTAAAAAAATATTATTATTGATTCTGATTTAATTGTTTGTAGGTATTAAAAATTTACACCTACAAGTTACGGCTCTGCTACTCTGCATTATATGGAATATTTCAGTTTATTTAAGAAGAAATGCGCAAATCGATCGCATTGGAGGTTCTTTAGCATAATTGAAATGGTGGCAAGGCCCTGCGTCCCACAAAACCTTCTATAAATAAATAGGAACAGAAATGCTATCCACAAATGACCTTAAACTTGACATTCATTCGTGTAGTTGAACAAATATTGATTGTAACTTACTTCTTTTTTTTCTTGCCCTGAATTGTGCAATAAGGAACCCTGAAAAACTACAAACTGCGCGACTTGAATCATAAATGTTTATGTACCTTTTTTTTGTCTTTAACTCACCATCGACGTGGGCTGTAAACATATACGCTCCGTATCATCGATTTACGTTGAATAAAGCATTCAGTTAGACCCCATTTCATTTCCACCAAACAAAATTTCTTTTCTTTTCCATTTCTACGCTGAAGCACAATGAATAACACAATGCAGCAACTTATATGTGTAACTTACATGAATATAAATTTTTATGGAGCAAAACTTAGAAAAATCTTTCCTTAGAAATATAAAAAGAGCATTTTTTAACTTCTCATAGGGAAGAAAGTGGACCCAAGTGGATAAGTGCGTTTGGCTGCGGGTTGGAGGTGACGGGTTCGATCCCACGCCTCGGCGGTGGTCGAGGATATTTCTCCTTCTAGGGTCTACCCAGCCTTCGTAGAATGGGTACTGGGTGTCTTTCCCGGGGGTTACTTGCGGGCGGGCGTCGGGCTAACCACCAGACCTCAACTTGATCGCGGAATGCCGGGAGCCTTATGTCCCGCGACGACAAGGGACTACTTAGGCCTTTTGCGGGATACTTTACACATAGATAAGAAATGCCTATGAAATCATATCTATGTTTCCTATGTGAACCATCTTCTGGAAGTTTGACATCTACAATATTTTGTGGCTGTGAAGATGCTGCCTCTTTATATTTGAAAAGAGTGTTAACAGACTGGTCAAAAGGAGAGCGGTCTTTCCTTAGTAACAGAATTCATTTCAGTTGGCACACCATTAAAAAAAAAAAAATCTTTTGTCTTTTGTTCGACCAAAAACTAAAATTAAAGAAATGGCTGTCTTTTGTATGGATAATTTGGCAAAAGAGGACTTCAAGAACTTGCTTTCAGGGAATTGTTGTGATAATAATTAAAAAAAATAACTTAATGTATTCTATGTAAAGGTTTTAAGAGCTTACCTTCGTTTCGTCCCTTATATAATCTTCCAGATCTGTCTGTGTCTTACACACTTCCTCTGAGTTTGGAAAATAATTTAATTTCCTTTGAAAATAGAAATAATTTCTACAACGAAACATCCGCGATAGGAATCTAACCTGCAATCGTCTCATCCGAAGTCAGAGGTCTTATCCATTAGACCACGGGGACTACATTCAAGTTATTATTGTTAAATATCTCGGATCACTCCCTGTGTGTGTGTGTGTGACGCAATGAGTGAAGAGCCAGAGAAAAAAAAATAACTTTAATTTTAACCTGCTAGATTAAAGTTTAAATTTCAATATTCATTTTTTTAGCCTACAATAAACGCAGGCCAGACGAGCATTAGATGTACTGAAGAGTCGTTAGAGACATTTCTCGATATGAATGAAGAAATTAAAAATAATATTTAAACAGAACAAACTTCAATTTAAAATACTCTATCTCAACTAAAAGCCGTCACATTGTTCTCCCGTCATTGTTGACGGGCCGTATACGCTACAGTGTAGAATAAAATTAAAACGAAAACAATAAGAACAAGCATGGTAAACCAAAGCATTTATAAGGAAGCGTATGCTTTTCGTTTTTTTTTAATATTTTAATAAATAAATTACGATTTTCGTTTTTTTTTAATATTATAATAAATAAATAAATAAATAAATAAATAAATAAATAAATATATATATTATAAATATTCATACTAAGATCCTAAGAAGATCATTATCGCGGTTCACAAGATATTAGGAATAAACACGAATATACAGACACGTTACACGTACCTACAGATTGATATGATGAGCCTCATTGTGCTAGAAACTCAGGATTAAAAAAAAACACCGGTAAATTATAATGTGATTAACAATATACGTAATCAATTAAAAAATATATAAAATATTACAATATATGAGGTTTTTAGCATTATAACTTAATTGTGATGTCATTATAAAAGTACGTATTATTATTACTATAATTATTGCCGATGAACGTGTGTGGCAGCAGTTGGTAGCCGGCGAGGCTTTATTTAGACTAATTCACTTCGGCTGCCACTCGACAGTTTTGGTCTAAATTGTTTACTTCAACTAAGTTGTTGATATTCCATCTCTGGTGATTCGTGAAGTGATCAGTTCGTATTTGAAAATCACTTATCTTCAGAGACAGGGACTCACGCAATTTAGGAAAATCCCCAAATTACAGATCAGTTGTTCATGCCATCCCTTGGGTAGGCGCATTTCTTCTCCTCGCGTTTGACATTTAAGAAAATTTGTCTCTATAAACGCCTGACATTTTTTCTTTAAAATAGGGGCTCTGCACCTTCGTCCACCAAACTTTCTTTTTATGAACTTCCACATGAACTTCCAGGCATTTTTAACATTTTCCTCAAACGGCAAATTTTCTTTTATGAAAATATTTTCATAAAATATATACATTCAATATTCTGACTTAATAGATCTCATAATTTACTTAATTTTAAATTGGATAAATTATTATACAAAATAATAATAAACAGTGCAATGATAAAATGTTGATGATTCGTTTTTTTTTAACTTCGCATTTTAAAGAATAATATGACTAAGAGCAAAGTTTATGTTTTCTATTTGCAATCGATGTAGTTGAAATATTTGTATGGAAATGATTTTGGCAGTAAAGTGTTGTAGGTAAATGGTAAATCGATGGTTTTCTGTTTCTCCTCTTTTACTCCGCCTTTCTCTTAATGAAAGCAAATGCAAAAGAGTGCGTTCCAATATTGCACCAAAGAAAACGTTTTATTACGATCCTACTCATGATAATGGACTTCTTTTAGTTGTGTGGTTTTTGTTTTTTTTACCTTTTACTTGCCCAAGGAAGTGGATTTATTTTGATACTTTTTCGGATTTTCCCCCTCTACTTTTCAAAGAAAAAGAGGCTTACAAAATCAATAAGTCCGTCTGTGTGTGTGTGTGTGTATGTATTTCTATGTGTAGGGGTACGTTGTTTTCATTTAGATTTTTAAGTAAGTAAGTTTTAACGTGCATTAAATATAATACAAAAACGGGAGAAAAGAACTCGAGAATGCAAAAAATTTACATTTAGATTTTTGTGGCACCTTTTATTCCCTAAAAGCTTAAAATACCCGGCTTAAAATTGCCCGGAATAGGAGGTGGCGAGTCCAAGTTCTCCCCTTCTCCACAACACCATCACATCAAACCTTCCCCAATTGTTCCAATTGTTGCAGCACAATATTTATGTAGTTCCCATTGTCGCCACCAGATGCATATGTGGCGCTATTTGATGCATAGACTGAATTTATTTCAGTAAATTTATTTCGAAAATAAGCAATATTATCTCCTGACTGTGACACTTAATTCATAATAAGTTTTAGTCGAAGCGGTGGAAAAAATGGCGCTGTCTGGTTCGATGTCGCAGAATGTCCACAGCTACATTTTGTTTATTGATATGTCATAGCTTCGTCAGCGGTGATTGGAGCTCACTAATGAACTTTCACTGAAATTTAGAGCAAGTTCTAAAGCCTGTTCAATGATGAAACAGGTGATTAAAAAAAATAGAAGCAAATTACGCCTTAAGGAGCGCCAACGATTGTGTGATTTAGCCTTAAGTATTTTATTCATTTTCATTTACTTCTATTGTTAAGTCAAAACAGTTAAATGATTTTTCTGGCTTGGTTCTGAATAATTTAAAATTGACTTAATAACAATCAACTACACGTTATTCAGAATTGATTTGTGTAATAGTTGCTTGTGAGTACAATACTGGAAAATAATCAATTAAAGAAAAATTGTTATGTACCATTGATATTTCTATATTCCTCTACTATTGTTTTGGCCAAAAAGTTCGTTCGGTTTTTTTACATACGCTGTCTCTAGTAGCGCTTAGGTGTCTTTAACGTCCTTCGACACCATTTTGTTAGATTATATTGTGACAGCTGTCAAATCAGCGTGCATTTGGCTGGGAGCTTCTGGTTCATCCGCCGTATTCACCAGACTTTGCACCTTTCGGATTTCCATTTATTTCGGTCCTTACAAAATTCTCTTAATATAAAAATTATCTCTGGAAGATACCAAGATGCCTGGAACATTTTTTTTGCTCAAAACATAAAAAGGTTTGGAAAATGGAATTATGAAGTTGCCTGAAAGATGGCATAAAGTAGTGAAACAAACCTTTGAAGACATTGTTCAATAAAATTATTGGTGACAATGAAAAATTTTTATTTTTACTTAAAAACCGAACGAAATTTTTGGCCAACCCCAAAAAATCACAATAGAATTTCTTTGTAATATTAAAGCTTTTTCTCGGAGAAATCAATGCTTAAATTTTGTTGACTTATTTATGTATTTATTTGTTTATTTGCAGATTTTTTGGATTATATACATCGACTAGTGACCTGTGTCAATGGTCAATAAAATTCATCAGGAATCAACCCTGTAGATGCTGCGATAATAGCGACACCTCGTGAGTACAAATGCATTTAATAATTAAGATATTTCTATATTTAAATTGCACTTTTTTGAAAGATTTTTTTATTTTCCATCATTTAGTTACTTTCGAATTAGTATTTGAATGAAAGCTACTAGAAACGTGTTTAAAAAGCGTAAATTTCAGGGTAGATCTGAAATTAACATATTCTGAATACATTGTGTTTATTTATTAGTTGCGGAGTTAAAACAGCAAATGTTGCATTCGCACGCCATCTGTCGTGTAGAAAGAACAACAGTCGGCAAATTGCAACAGATGGAATGCATAGGCTATGTGATTTTTATTTTTATAAGAATTTTTATTTATTGTAACAATTTAGAAAAATTGGAAATAGAGTGTTAAGACAATTTAAATTTTAATAAAAACAATAATAATAAAAGAATTCAAAACAGCCTACTCCAATTTATTTAGTTTATAAAATCGAAAAACTTGGATGAGTTGCTTTATAAAATTTCTACTTAACATTTACTTACAGAAAGTTATGATAAATTAAAAAAAAAATACAGTAAAAAATAACTTAAATTCAAATAGATGAAGTGAAATTGATTTAAAGTAGCTTTTTTTTTCTTTGTTATCTGATCTTACATTATTTCAGTTTTATTTCTAATTTGTATTTGTTTTATTCTACTTAATTGTTTTTGTAAATAATTATGAGTAGACCTAAAGTCCCCGCGGTGAATAAAGATCCTCCCAGAATGCAACGCAGCTTATAGATTGAGCTATCCTGGCCGACCGCTAACATTGAAAGAGAAGAGGTCGCTTCTCTTCTGTTTCAATGTTAGCGGTCGCCCAGGAAAGGACAATCTATAACCTGCTTTGCATTCTGGGAGGATCGTTATTCACCGCGCGGATTGTAAATGCGAAATGAAAGCGGGCTGTATCTATAGTATTTTTCAAAAGAGAAGGGTTTGCCATATATGGTTATTACGTAGCGATCGATTTTGTCTGGAACAAACGTCACCAGTCATGACGTCATCAACTTGAACTCCGAACAGTCAGTCCAAGATGGCGTCGTTTTGTGATCGCATAAGCGTGACGAAGAAAGGTCAAACTTTGCATAGCCAAGCAAGAGGAATAGTGTGGAACGTTTTGAATTATTTCAAGACCTGTAACTGTAGAAAATGCAAAAACCAGAATATTTTCGTAATGTTTAAAAGAGTTAGTTGCTACTTTGAGCAGTAGATGGCGCTGTAACGTCCTGGAAACATCAATCCATAAGGAAATTATGTCATAAAAAGCTCTTCTTTCATGAACTCAACTGTAATTATTGTAAAAAATGGAAGATCGTTCGCGCCTGCACAGAATTCATTGAGGGTAAAATAGTAGAATAAAAAAGGAAATACAAATTAATTGGGAAAATGATGTATTTAATATTTGTATAGGATTCCGCCTTAGATAATGAAGCTCATTTTTTACAAAGTTGGCTAAACCTTGATGTAATCTACATTCTGTTAAATCTTAAGAATAATAATGTGAGAAGTTGTGCCAGTGTTTACTTTCAGATAGTGGTTTTTGTTTGTTTATTCGAGAACGGTTGATATTTTAATATTATTGAAAGTGATAAAAGTTTTAATAAAACATTTATCAGAAATAAATAAATAAATAAATAAATAAATAAATAAATAAATAAATAAATAAACATGAACATTTGCCATTTTGGATGTAACATCCAAGATACCTTCATTACCCCATCCCATTCAACTGCGGTACCTCGTCTGCGAATAACTGTTATTTTGTATTTCTACTTGTCCCATCTAATCGTTTGAGACCTTTTTTTTTTCTAGAATTCATAAATGCTTAGATTTTTCAGGGTTTTTTTTCCCGAAAAGAAGAAAAACATATAAATATTTAGTTTTTTAAAAAATAAATAAAAAATACGAAAACAAGACTTACTTTTTAAAGAAGCCGTGGAAACAAAATGTCACTCTACGATACTATAACGGTGCTTTTCTTTTTAACTTAGAAAAACGAAATATAGAAGTCTAATATTTAGAAGTCTTTATGATTTGAATTTAATGATTTTTAACCCAAACTGAAACATTTACATGTAAAAACCTCTGTTTCCCAGTGTCGTACAATTCTTCCTACTTCTTCTTTGGGAACTTCTTTATTAACAATATTTCGATCGTAATTCAGATGTTCTTGAGGTTATATTTTCGAAACCTTCTTACATTTTCGTAAAAAACCCAGCAAATAACAAGTTTCAAATTCAACATAGATCTAATTTAACAAATAGATATAAATTATTGTGACAATATATTTGTATATGGTGATTTTTGACAATGTACACATATATAACAATTTTGACCATTTTCTTATGTTAAAAATTTGTTGTATATGTGTACATTGTCATTACAATATACGCTATGTACGTGTGTATTTGTTAAGTTAGATCTATGTTTAATTTGAAACTTGTTAGTTGTTGTTTTTTATGAAAATGTAGGAAGAAGGCTTGGAAAATATAATCTGAGGAAGATCGGAATTGCAATAGAAATATTGTTAATAAAGAAATTCTCAAACTGAAATATTTTATAAATGATAAATTGAAAGTGTTCTTTGAGATGGGAAAGCCAATTAACATAGAAAGGTAAGTCGCCTGCTGTGATGCGCTTTTCGTAATGGATCCATTGTAATTAGGGACAAAGTATATAGAAGTCTTGTGGTTTGATTTCAGTGATTTTATCTCAAAATGTTATATTCGAAAATTGATATTCCTTGAATTGGGAATCGCAGTTTAAACACGTTGTGATAAGTCGCTTGCTCTGATACGTTTTCCCCAAGTAAGAGTTTGTATTTGAAATACACATTCGCAAAAAAAGCATTCTATTGTTTATAAATATTTAGTATCTATTATTTCGGGTACGGATGAAACTTTTTGTATTTTTGTTTTTTTCAATGACGTTTATCTCGACACTGGTCGGTGTTTTACTTTAATAATTACTTTCTCTTTGTGTATTCAGCGATTTAATACTAATTACATTCGTGGAAAAATCTTTATCTTAAGCTTGCTTGCTTTTTTTTTGCTTCTTTCTGCTGAAACGCCTCCTATAATATGAGCTATCGTCCGACGAAATCAGGTGATGCTCCTTTGTTTTCATTGCGACACCACCTGTCGGCCAGCGAGGAAACAAATACATAAGTAATCCTTTCCACGGTAGATGTACAACTTGTAAGTCATCTGTTTTATTGTTTTTAGGATTTCTTGACGTAGATTTTCATCTTTATCGGTCAGTAGGATCGCGACAGTTATTGCTTTGTCTGTCGTCTGCGGGATTGGCAAACACTAGGAAAGGATGTCAAGGACGGGAGGAGATTTTTCACTCACGTTTACCCTGCACGCGCCACTGCTACAGTGTCTTTCTGTGTTTTTTAATCTTACGTTTCGCCTCAAAGGCTCATTAAATAATAAACTTAGCCGTACAAGCTCGAGATGAACACTGTGAAATTCACAACAGTTATCGCTGATCCCCCATTTTATCTCAGCAAGCCCCGCGAAATGCTAGTTGTATTTTTACAGTGCTATCACAATGTTAAAGTTGAGCTCGTGAGGGAAACGAAATATGGTTAACTTACAGAAACGCAACGGGATTTCCCGTGCAATTAAGTCAGGTGCCGCCATCTGTAAATGGGAGACGGAACTACAGCTTCCATCTGTTTTTGTAGGTTGTAGGATTCAAATGAGGATTTCTTGTGTTTCGTGATGGTCTGGAGAATAGGAAAGGTTAGCTACTCAAAATCAAGTGCCGCTAAAACACAGCGGAATTGATCAGAGTTCTGTGCTTAATTATGCATAAATGAGGAACAGATGGGTATTAGGTACAGTAACTGAGCTGTTATATAAACGTAAGCAAATAGGCCTCGCGAAATCATATAAATTACAATTAATAACACTTATAAACTATGTAAATGGACATCATGCATTTTTTTTGTAGCTAATGTAAAAGCTGCCCCAGAATTCCACGTTTGGCAAGAACTTGCACCTTCTCAATAGGAGAAAACCTTCTCAATAGGAGAAAAGAGTGAATAATTTGAAAGATGGTCGCAGTGAAACACTGAAATGGGAGAACTCCGAGAAAACTGCTAACAGCATCCTGGACGCCCAACGAAATTTTCCAAGGAGTGGGGTTAAAAAGATTAAACTGTACCGCGACAGGCCATGCAGGTCCTGTGGGGCGCGAGAAGTTTTAGCTATTCTCCACCAAGATTTGAGGTCGGATAATCAGTCCTCGAGTATCTTTAACCCCCGAGTAAGAAACCCGATCACTATTTGACAGAGGGCTGGGTGAACCGCCGGTCTATCTGAAAGAGTGGGGTTGGAAAAGCAAATATATTGGAAGCGGAAGCAACAAAATAAAACAAAACTGTAAAATTATACTAATGAATTATGTAAAAATAAATTAATAAAATAGTAATTGAAATAAGTTTTACTAAGTTTTTTATTCATTCTGTTGTGAGGGATGAAATGTCAAGAAATTCAAGAAAAATCAAAAATTCTGCAGGAGGCCTTCGTCACCTAGCCCGTACGTGCTGGTTCCCATGTCCACGACCATCAGAATGGGATCTTAGCCTGTATATCTATGATGAACGATTGAGACACAACATCAACTTCTTTATGACTGAACATGATTCATTTACACAAATTAAATAATACGAATTATTTTTTTTTTTTCTTTTCAACTCTTTACTATATGTATACTATAGTATAAGAATTAAGCTTTTAAATATTGTATGTTTTTATTAACATGTCTATATGCTGATCAATTTTACGACTTCTTCCATTGTGGAATGTTTTTCGAGTTCACAATGTCCAAACTGATCACAGCGAAATGAGGATTCATTTTACGACGGCTTGCTTAAAGACCACCGTTAACGAACCAATTAACCTATAAGAAACGATCTATTATATTTAGTAATCCCAAGATGAGGTCTGTGAGGCTGAAACAGTATTTCGTTATCAGAAGTTCTAGAAATCGTAAAATTCACAAGTGCCGTTAACCCCAACGGCAAATATTGAAAGATTTCAGATGAAAGTTGTTTAAAATTCACAAATTTCTAAGCAAATTCTTTTTTCTTTGTCTCCAAGTTGCCCTTGAATAAATGATGTTGCTTTAGAAAATAATGTGTTATTCTGTTACAACTTTTTTTTATGCTTGACGGTGACCACATTTTCGTAGCTTAAATTGACAATTGTCTCTTTTCGTAATAGACCTAGTTTCCTGTTCAGATAAAGAAATAAAATGAGTCCGAAGGCGATTTCTCCTCAATTTACGAATAACTATGAATATTAGAATATCAGTTAAAATTAGTATTAATAATTTATCCTAAAAGAAAACTGTTGATCACTTTAAAACCACTACATGAAAACTACACCACATGCTTCAACATCAAAACGAATATGAATATTTTTTTTTAAAATTAATAATTTAAGAAATGATTTTTAAAATGTAAAAAATATTCCGAACTTTATACCATTTAATGTTTTTGTCCGAGTTGTAATTTTTAAGTTTAGTGTAATTTATTTTTTTGTTGTACGTATTAAATGTTTATGTGAATACATTAAGCGGATATAAAAGTACTCTTGATATACAGATATCAGTATCTCAGTTAGGGGGGAAGGTGATACCAATATCTTGGTATCGGGGCCCAGAACGTCAGAGGGCCCGGCAGATTTGAACTTTTTTTTATTACTTTTTTCTAGTCCTTTTCCATCTCAATTAGAGATGGAAAATTATTATTATAATTATTGAAGTTCATAATATTCCATACAAATACATGTGACAAGGGCTCTAAGGTTTTTTTTTTTCCCCCAGAAAGGTCTGTTATTAATTCGATACCGGGACCTGTCATCTTCTATAACTTAGGGGTCCGATATGTAATTTATTTCGAAGCCCGTCATTGAATCTAGCATTAGGGACCCGTCGTCAGTCCTAGTATCGGAGCCGCGAGTGCATGTATGGGAGGGGACCTGATAGACATGGAAAGGAACGGTTGCTGAGCTCTACTTTGGACGGCTTCCCTGCAATGATTTTCATTTTGTAGCTAATCCATTAATTTGCTTGTGGTTTGATGTACAGTAGAACCTCGATTATCTGAAACTCTTTTAACCGGAACCTCGTTTAACCGACGTCGGTTTCCTTAAGTTTTTTTTTTTTTTTTGGTAAATATATATTTCCCCGCCCATCCCCCCTCCTGTCAGAAATTCCATTCGTCTTCAAGACCATCTGCCTTCTGCCTTTCTGTTGGCTACTTTCTGTCCGACTCAGAAACGAAATATAGAACATTCATTTATGCCAAGGAGCCCAATAAAGGAAAACGCGTTTTATTAACAGTGGAACAGAAGTTCCAAATTGTGATCAGGATTGAAGCAGGTGAAACTTCTACAATTACCAACTCCAAAGCTTTTGAATGTTTTGCTAAAGGACTGATGTGGTTGGAGCAACAGACTGACTCTTATTCTACAGAACTTATGCTACTGAAACAACTTCGGGACAGAACGGCTAAACGACGACGTCAGCCATGCTGTACAGTAATAATTACACTAATATAATTAAAAACAACACTTTTAGTTATTTTGTACACGTGTCAGGTTTAAAATCCAGTGTTACAATTTTTGCTGTCTCCTGACGGCCATTTTTAAGTATTCTGTTTTATCCGAATTTTCGATTTACCGATGGAGATCCGGTCCCGAGCACTTCGGTTAATCGAAGTTCTACTGTAATTAAAATTAACCAATCTGAGGCAACTTAAGCAAATAATGCTCATCTAATTCATTTTTGTTCCAGAAAATGGGAAATTTTTACTGTTGTATTCAGTAATATTAGAATTTGAAAATAACTACAGGCTTTTTGTTTTTCTCGTGTTCATTTCTTTAAATTAAAAATTAAAAAGAAAATAATTTTGAAGAAACAACTATTTAAAGAAAGTAGGCTTTAAGTTCATTCGAAAGCTTCTATTAATGAATGTATTGTGTCCGATTTCAAATAAACGCTAGGTTTTCCTGAATTTTGTTGTTGTATCTTCGGGTAAGTGAACTTCCTCATCCAGACATGGCAACACGACAGACGCCATCTTGTTTGTTGACATTTGATACTTTTTCATGCGGAATTTATTAAGGAAAGGGGAAGAAATGAACTGTTTCTCTCAAGGGATCCTATTTCTGCAAGAGGATTTCTATTTAGGGCCACTTGGAGAGGCAATTACACACAGACGACTTTGCTCTTCAACATCCATCAACCCACGTTTTCTTTACTGTAAGACATATAATTCAATTTACAAAGGTAGCGCCCTAATTTGATTCCACGATTAACGGCTTTTGCCTTGTTTGTGTTTGGTGAACTATTTTGTGTATTTTCTTGGCTTACGAACTTGAAAGCAACGATTGGTAGCCGATCACATTTCATTTTCACAAGACTTGGTTGTTTCAACATCGAATACAATTATTACCTAAACAGTATTTGCCTTCAGTTCGTTTCAGAGTTCTGTGGAATCCATGTTAGATGATTAATACTGACACTGACGTCTGTTTTCTTCCTATTAGGTCATGACAACAAAGATTAACAATAATTAAGTGCAATTGTTACGTTAGGAAAGTGAAGCTTATCAAATGAATGTATGCTGCGTGCTCCCTCCATTTTAACCGCAGATCGAATCTTCATGAGAATGGCATACAAGTTTATGGACAAAAGTTTCAACCAGCCAACTATTACCCTCCCCCATACACACACATCCTACAACGCCACGACTCAATATACAAAGCCACCAAGAAGTAACTATTACGACTCAAACCAAAAAGAAACACCAAGCCGAACCATCGACCACACGACCATTCACAAATGACGTCAGAAATCACAAGTAGCAAACGACATCTGTGACGCTAAATAGTAAAGTAACAGTATTTATAGATAAATGTCAAGATTGACTGATCAGTATAAGGCATGATTTGCAATAACAATAAATTGACTGGATTGAAAAATTAAATTCATTACACTGTTAAAAAGCAATAAAGGTTACTGACTGTATGATTTTCATATTTTAATTTTTAATCTAGAATCTTTTTTCTTTATATTTTCATATTATACTAGATTTGGGGAAAATGGGACGAAGAACCTGTTCGATTTGTTGAAGGCTGGGTTGATCCTTGGGACAACTACGTAGAGAAAACTACCTGATCATCGAAAGGATTGAAATTATTATATTAATAAAAATAAAATTACATTCAGTGTATTTTTGATGTTGTATATTTATTTATTTCGATATAAACAAAATCGAGTAATAATCGGATTTATTCTTTTATAAACAAACCTGCATTCGTGCATCAGAAACATGTATTTTGTTTTTGTTTAGTTTTAGTGAACTTATTTAGTTTAATATTTATTCAGTGTTATTTTCGTTACTTAAATTGTTACACAATTACAACTAAAGAGATATATTTAGAAATACAGAAAATATATCTTGAGTTTATATTCTGTCACAAGCTGTTTAGTCTTATTATTGAGTACTAAGAACAGTTTATTTTTGATTAAAATAAAAACAAGAGCGAGGGCTTTTCTAAGCGTATAAGGAAATGAAATTCCATTTGACTCGAGTATGCTTTTTCTGTTGACGGAAGTGTGTTGTATTTGGATGTGGGTGATTTGTTATTATTCTGTTGTTGTGCTTCAGATGTTGCCAAGACGAGAAACTCCGACTTCAGTTGACGCAAGAATTCTATTTACGACAGAAATAGATACAGTGAACAAGGAATTAGATATTGAAGTATTTTATTTACATCCCCAAATACTAAGCTTACACAAGGAAGTAGTTAAGATAAATACAATGTAAATGCCTGAGAATCAAACTGTACGGAACAATTGTGATTATGTCATTTTAATTGTTTTGTCATTTTAAATTGAGCTTAATTTTGGAAGAACAAGTCATTAGCTTTATTTTTAAAAATATATAAGAAAACGAGGGATATAGCTGCTTTCCTTCTAGCTACTGGCTATACATCTTTTTTTTTTTTTAACTTTTATTTATTTATTTATTTATTTATTTATTTATTTATTTACTTATTTATTGCTTTCTGATAGTACATTCTCTAAGTTACAATTAAACGTTAAAGGATCACACTTTAAGAAGATATAGGCCCCAATGATTCTCCACAATCAGATGAAGTTGGGATCTGGTGGTCAGTGTCCAATGCTCTCCCACCTTTAATCTCGGGAAAGAAGCTCGGTTCTCATTTTACAGAAGGATGGGTAAGCCCTAGAACCGTTTGGAAGGAAAAAAAAACAGATTTCTTCATCGGGAATTGAACCCGATATACCACAGAGTTACAGGATCCACATATGCTTTTAAGTACTCATTGTTATATTTTTAGCCATTTTTTTTGCTAGGAACGTGGGGCTCACGTTTAGTCTGGGTGTATCTTGTGCCTCTTCTGATAACTTCTGAATCACTCAATGGATCTTTTTGAAACTCAGCTTGTATATTCAAGGTCTAACTTTTTTTATTTAAAATCTTTTCCAAAACTACCTCGACAAGGTGACAAAAAGAAAAGTGTTAGGAATAAAAACAGTATTCTCTTAAGAATGGATATTGGTTGGTTAATTATCCATTAATTTGCGCTCGCTTTTGATGTGATTAAAATCAACCGATTTAAACAACTTAAGTAGATAATGCAGGCTTAATTATTCTTATTTTATTTTTTCAGAAAATGGAGATTAATGATAATTATATGAACAGATATAAAAACCTTAAAGTAAATCAAGGCAATTCGTTTTGTCGTTTCCACGACTTTTTTTAAAGAAAAAAAGAGAGAAAAAGGTATAAAAAGAAATTTTACGGAATTTAAAGCTGTGGATGTTCAGAGATGGCGTCTCAATAATTTAGAAATACTTTAAATATTTAGTAAGTGGTGTTCACTTCACTTCACAAACGATAACATTTGTAATGACAAGTATTTATGATATTTTTTTTTACATTTACTAAATTTTCAAGGATTTTTTTTTTATCTTTTTTTTTTTTAAATAATCGGTGTATAAACTGTTGGCTATCATTTCCTCGAATGTCATTTCATCGATAGACGGTTTTCCCGAATTACATCTTCCATGCGATTCATTTTTATCGAGACTGGTAAAGAGCAGTGCCTTTTATTAAGACTTCCATGCCTTACTCCTGTAAGGATTTTAAAACTTCAACCAAATATTCTCTAAAATTTCCTCAACGTATGACATCACAAACCGGATTTCTGTCATCTCCGTCCAAAGTTTTAGAATCTGCAGTCCGAGAGTGACAAAATTGAAATAAATTGAGAAAATTGAAAAAAACAAACAAACTGTAAGTGCATCATTCATTATAAAGTTCAATATCGTCAAATAATAATAATAATAATAATAATAATTACAGCTTTTTGTAGCTCTTGATAATTCCAGAAATAACTATTAGAAATAACTTACGTAAGACTTGAACTTGAACTACGAAATTAAATACATTTAAGAGATTATTGCAAGGTCATTGGCAACTTCTCAAATAGGGGTCATCTGCAAGATTGCGGAAAAAAAAAACTAAAAAGTAAAACATTTATCAGCTTTAAAGTGCTTTATTTACTTGCCAAGATTTAAATTCTCATCTAAGGACCCGCGAACAGGGACAGACCAAGAGCACTTGTCGCTCGACAGTCGGTTCTGAGCGACCGTCGCGAGAGGCATTTGTCGCTCGTTCTGCAAGAAATTGTCTTATGAAATAGTCTACTTCACTCAGACCAACTCACAGCCAATTAGAATGAAGCACTGGAACACATGACAACGAATCTAAGGCTACATTATTACTTTGACGTTTCGTAATACATAAAGTCGTCACTGTCAGGTAAAGGAATTAGAGTTTCATCATGAACTAATAAAACCCTGTTGTCCCTCAATCACGGTCTTGAGCCACTATTAAGGAAATACCCAATTGTCTAGGAATGTAATTTCATTTCCTTATGCAACAAAAACAATGAATGTTGACACACAGTACAGCAAATTTCGAATTTAATTCATTCTACTAAAATGCTGCATCGTTATGTACCTTAGTTATCTTTTATACTTTTTTATATAGTTACCATTTTGAAGAATTATTAGACATGTGAAATGTGTTATTACTTCAATTGGTTATTTTAAATGCTTTGTTTTATGCTGTAGACAAATTCCTTTTGAGCCTAGCGGAACGCAGACCAAGATTCGACATTTTTTTCTTTTATTGTGTTTTGATTTTGTGGCGTCCCACTTCAGAGAGCGAGAGTGGGATTCTTATATGTTCGCACGTTCTGAGCTCGTCAGCGGTGGAGTTTGAAAATACAGCTTTTATTTGTTCGTTGGTTTTCTTCTCTGCATACCATCGTTAGCATTACAAGGAAGTCGCCTACTCCCCGGATTCATTTAACAAGACGAGCATTTCCAAATATATTTGCTTAAAAGAGAGGAAGAAATTGCTGTTGCACGATGGCAAAATTTTGACAGTTCTGGAAATGTAAAATATGGTGCCTTCACGTCACCAAAGTCTTGAAATTAGTATACGGCACTAATATTTGATACATCTCTGGTTTTTCCGGTTTAAAGAAAGTTTTAAGTATTTTGTACTTAATTTATTTATCTGAAAAATTTTTTTTTTGACAGATAATTAGCTAAAACTTCTTTAAAAAAACTATGCTATAAAACCGTGTAGAAAATAACCTTTTTATACCAACGTAAACGTTGTAGTTTTGTTCTAACGTTTGTAAAACTTCTAATATGCATAGGAGGAAAAAAATGAAGGATTGGGAAAATCAGTTTTTAAATACATTTTTAAGTCGAAAGCAGAAGAAATTACAGATCTGTGATCACAGTAACTTATAAAACTACATACCTTAGAATGCTGAAACCGGGATTTATATCTAGATGGACTCTTATTGATCCGGAGATTTTGAGATAATCGACTTCCAGCTTCATCTTCGAGATAACATTAATAGATTATGGCGAAGGTCCCGCTTCCTGTCTGTGCCATTTCCGATTTAGGTGGCCATTGACCGGGGCAGGAAAATAGGGGTAGTGAACAAAATAAGGGTCTATTTATGCTGAATCGAGAATGTGATATCCTTGACCTAATATGGCACTTTCTGTTCAATATGGCCTCTGGCCATTTACTTAGAGTTGCCTGAAAATGGAGGATCTGGACATACTGAATGAACTGAATGCGGGCATCGCTTGAAATTGTATTCGACTCTTATATTACAACGAGATGAATAAATGAGTTTTGCGGGCCAATCAGTAGCAGTGCCACTTTTAATAACTCAAGCGTTTGATAGATTGCAACTTGTGTCCTTGGTTTTCGCTTTTACTACAAAACATGTGAATTGACTTTTTTTTTTTTAGCAAATGTGCTATTTCCATGGGGATATTCGTAAGTAGGCACGCCAATTAC
>JAFIDM010000001.1:13256515-13269949 GCA_023159025.1 Thereuonema tuberculata
AGTAACGTGATCATAAATGACAAAACATCGGGAACGGAAATGGAACGGAAACACATTCAAAATAGCTACAGGCTTAAGGAGCACAACGAAATTGGAAACGAGAAACTCAGTTCAAATTTACTTTTACTTATTACTTCAAAATGGATTGTGAATTCAATGGGTAAAGTGGAAGGTTTTTACTAAAAGGATCTTTGAAAATCCAAAGGGTTCGGAAAAATTGGGGACAAGAAGTAAAGTCTACGCCTGTGGGAAAACGTATAAGTCGATGAACAGTTCAACGCTCGTCCGTCTTTAATTTCGGAAAAAAAAAAAAAACACTCCTTATTTGGCAGAGAATTGATGAACGCTAGGTTTGTTTACAGGAGAAAAAAAGCAACCTCAGTAATTGATAGAAATTATTAGTAATGGGCGGTAGTAATGTTAAACTAAAATCTTTATTAGTTTTTCTTTTTTTTTTTAATTTTTATATTAATAGTGTTTATTGAGAATTTATTTAGACTAATGAGTACTATATAAGATACAGATTTTACATAGGCGGCACTCCAGTAGTAGAGGCGCCTGGATGGAGGAACAGAGTTCAATTCCCGGCGGAGATCGGGGTTTTTTTTTTTAATGTTTGTTTCTCTTCTAGAGGACGGGTTCAGGGGGTTTTCGTTGCAAAATAGGGATCAGGTTTCCTTCCCTGGGGTAAAGGCGGAAGAGCGTGGTGCTGACCACTCGACCCCAACTTCTTCCCGTAAGACGTGAATCACTGAAGTCTACATCTCTAAAATTTAAATCTACAGCTACCTCTAAAATTTCAGCTATCTAGGTTGTACAGTTTTTGATCGTAGATTAACGTACGGATATGAGTATTTGAACTTAAAATTACATTTTCAAACTTTTTTATTTCTAACTCTATTATTTCTTTCCTTAAAATGCGTTTTAACGAAAACAATGTTACAGATCAAATCATTACAGTATCTACAAAAAAAAAGTTATCTGGTTTTCCGTAATCTATGAATTTACTAAAATTGTCTACGTTTAAAACTAATAATTTGCTCTGATTCTCTACATTCGATCGGTATCGAAGTTCTCCAGATCACCGCTACGGTTGTCGGGCGCTGCTTTCGGCTCATATATCACCCCTAGTAAGTTCTTTTAAAACGTACAGCTTAATTTAAAATATAAAACAATATTTTAAAATGTAGGACAGTTTTGGCAGTGGCTACCACCTTCGGATCTGATGATGGCATCACACTCAGTAGTATCCGAAAGTATTCGATTGTTTAAAAAAGCCTTAATAAGTTTCTATTTATTTTTAACATATTGGTGTGCTTTAAACACCTTTTGTTTTTTAATTTAAAATACCTAAGACCATAATATCACCTATGAACAAAACTAAATCTTTGATAAATAAATGCTTAACCAGTGATATAGAGTCAGAAAAAATTTTTAGAAATTTTTAGAACCTGTTGCCTTGTTACTCGTATTGTATGATTTACAAAGATGTTGATGTAGATAATTTAGATGGACAATTTTCTATTAGCATATTCAGTACACCAGTGGCGTATATAGAATATATTTTCGGGGGGGGCCGACACCCCATGGAAACCTATCTGTTCAACCAAAAAAAAAAAAAAAAAAAGTTGGGGGGGCGTTTGGGGGGGGGGGGGCCCGGGCCAAAAAACCTATTCAATTAAACAAAAAAAAACAATGAAAATCTATCTGTTCAACCAAAAAAAACGTTCGGAGGACATATCTTCATTATTTCGGGAGGGGCCCGGGCCCCCTCGGCCCCCCCCTTATATACGCCCCTGCAGTACACACAACTCATCTTGTTTATATTTCACTAAGTCAAAATTGCTACTGGAATTTTTTATTATTATTTTTTTTTTTTTTTGAGAAATGCAGAATTTGAGAACTTTTTGACCTTTTATCATTATAAATGTAAATTTTTTCGGGATATTACGACGCAAATCCCTTCGAATCATTGTTTAAGTGGGTTTTATTTGAAACTTATTAAATTGATATATTGTTCAGTTTTTTTATTCATTATTTTTTTTATAATAGCTTCTGGTCGCTAGAGGGCTCATTTCTTTATGAATTCTTGTAACCAAAAAAAGGTGAAATTACTCAATTTCAGTGCAAATCGTAAAGGTCAATTTGGTGTAATGTATAATTGTTCTCTTATTTTTTTAATTAATATTGTCATCAATGAAATAAAAGTATTAATTACGAATTTTTACAGATTGTACGTAATAATTCTTTTCTTTTTTTTTTATTGGTTGGCTAATGAGTTTTGGATTAAGGATGGCATTCGCTTTCAAAAAAAAAATGAATTATAAGAGAGATATTCAAGTCTTCTCCTTTGGTATGGCGCCTAGTGCAGGGGCACTACTCGCACCATCCTTACTGCGGCTGTACATGTCTTGCTGTTTGCTTGACTGTATTTCATCAATGTTGTCAACATTTCAAAACGAATAGTCATTGACTTGCCAATATTAATTCGTTGTTTTTGAACTCTACCAAATGATCACATGATTGATGAAACTGCAAAATTCCTAATGATGATAAACTCTGTAAAAAAAATAAGCCGACTGATGTTAGGTCCGAAGACCCTTGCTTCTGGCCCCACACTATGTAAAAAATAAAAAAATTCATAAAAAAAAAACAGGAAAAACTGGAAGAAACTGTATAAACACCTCATCATTTTTTTGTCAAAGTAACAACAATTTAAAAGAAAGAAAAAACACTCAATAACTGTGGAGTGACCACAACATGGTATTACAAGGACCCCACAAACGCTAGGAATGGTGCTGAAAGTAAGGAACGTTTCAGAAATGATTTTAAAAACTTCGGTTTTCCATTTTAATTATTATTTGTCGAATAGTTTCGTTAAATGTTTGTATTGCACAATGTATTGATCATTGACCGAAGAGATCATTTAGAATTTGAGACTGCTTTCCCAATAACATAAGCGTTGAAGATGCAAATTAAAGCCGGGTTATGTAAGAATCACTCTACTTGACTTATAATTAAGGAATACTTCTTTGTAATTTCTCCGAATTTGGTCTTAATTAGAACAGCTTCTTGGAAGCTTCAACGATTTCGCTGAAGAAACCTAATAAGTGCTTAGTTCAGAGCGAGTTTCACAAAACCCAGTAACAACTCAAACAGATAACGGTAAGTGACGAAAGAATATATTCTCTTTTTTATTCATTTGTCTCTTTCGAGTTTTTGTCTTTCGTTGCAGCCAAAAATTACAACCCTTCTGATTTGCAGTGGTGGAAAAATGTGAGATCCGGTCTGCGGTCACTTTCTTTCCGAACCTCTGCAGCCAAAACAACAGGATGACCCCCAAAAAAATGGTAACCGAAATAACAGGCCCAAAAAAAGATAATCGAAACGTAGAGAGCCACTGCATTACATACTTTGCTAACGAATGTCTCACTTTAGTGATATATGTTTGACATCGCGTTGCAAACACAGCTCCATTCTCTGAATGATGTATGCCATCGTGGCATAGCATGTGTTCTGTGAAATTCGTCCTATTAAGTGTTTAGTGTTGTCCTTCACTGCAACGCATGTTCTCGGTGTCGGATCATTGTTCTTTAACAATTCCCCAAACAAGCATTCTCGAGGCGTCAGATCTGGTGACTGGGGCGGCTATGCAAACTCTGATCTGTGGGTAATGAGGCGTCCTGGAAAAGTGGTCTTCAAAACTTCCAAACTTCCTGTGTGACACGTTGCCCCAATCTGCTGAATATTTCTTCATTAAAGTTAAGGCCATGCGCCAAACAGACAAGAGATCGCCGACAAATCGTTGCGTGTGGTAATGCTGAGAATTGGGTATAGCAGCATTCCCGCGTTCAATAGAATAAACATATTCCTGGTTAAGACACAGGTCACATACACTACATACATGAACAATAAAGTACATAATTTACCTTTTTTTTTTTTGAGGGGGAGGGGGGGGGCTGATTTTCCGGTTACTTTGTTTTTGAGCCACCCTGTAAAAGTCATACAGACATGAGTGATACCCTATTAGAACAGTTATGACTTGTAAAGGATGGGGAAATACGAAGTCTGTGATCAATTCCTAATCTCACAGGAAGTAGCCGGGGTTGCTATGGTTACATGTACAATGAAACCAGATTTTTTTTCCCACCTCCCTCCCCCATTTTTTTTTTAACTAATTTGTAATATCTCCTGAATACGAAAAAGTAGATTTATTGATTTCCTGATAAAATAAAATTAAGTCCAAGTTACTTACTTAAGGTGTCTGAATCCGATTAATCTTAAGAATATTTGAGCTTGTGAAGAAATTAATAGAATTACTAGACGGATTATCGTTTCTTTACGACATCTATAGAAATATTTCTTAAAATATAAAGTAGGCGTTATATAAATCGCTTACCTTTTTTTGGAGTAAGAAAGAAAGGATTGTAATTTATTATTATTATTGTTATTATTATTAATAATTAGCGACGTGAATATAAAAGGAAAAAAAAAAAAACAACTAGACGATGTGTTTAATCAGTAGAAGATACATTATTTAATAGGCATGATTCAGCGTCTTTTTCGTCTCGATGGGACATTTTGTTCAATCTTGCCTTAAGTGTTTAGCAATCAAATTATCACTGAATAGTTATGGCAAACATCGTTATTCTTATTGTTGACGCGCGTCATTCAAGGTCATGTGGCACTGAACGTAAATGTTTATCCGGAAGAGGACCACAAAATGGTCTCATAGAGATGTAAGTAAATTCAAAATGCCTAATTATAATTTTAAATATTAATTCGAATTAGTATAAAACATTACAAAACATTTCATTTTGAATGTTTATTGTGGGATAATAAATTTCGAAGAAACAATTTCAAAGCAAAGTCGTTATAATTTAGAATGTTTTCAATGTAATTCACCAATTAGATAATAATTATAATGTTTGAAATAAAACTTACAAGTTGTTATCACAATATCGGGACATTATCTCTAATAAAAACAAATTCGGGAACTAAAATGAACCTTTTCCTATTAATTTTAAAATAGGCTTTATATCTTATTAGAATATTATCTCTAATAACAATTTTCTAATTTTAAAATACACATTAAACAAATAAGTTCTTAAACAGAGTGGTTCGTTTGGCGATATGTTATCATCTCTACGACAACATTCTTATCGGCTTGTAAGAAGCGATTCGCGCCCACCTGCGATTTTCATATTCCTTCAATGAGCTGATAACAGAGCACAGTTTTTAATATCTTTTTTAAAAATAGCCTTTTTTTTTTTTTGCTTTTCATTTTGTGTCTTCATTGGTTGAATTACTTGTTGAGTAGATTGACGTCGCCGGCGTTGGTGTAGTTACTGCGCGGTTTGATAGAGGGCGCTTGAACCGGACGCCCGTGGATGGACCCTGGCCTTACTCCGACCTTGATTTCCCACCCCTCGTTGGGAGCATCTGATTCTTATGGCGATCCGCGGACTTCAGACTCGCACACCAAACGTTCGACTGCAGCCGAGTTCTGGTCGGTCCGTGTCCGCCGCCTGGAGACGCTCACGTATCCCTGCAGGTGCCGCCACGGGCGATAGGTGGGCAGCGGCAGGTGATTGGGTTCTTTATTATTATACACTTTTTTTTTCTGTCCACTGCATGCCGAAGGGTACGGCGAACGCCGGACACAGACGCCTATCTTCATCCCGTAGCATCCCGCCGTAAAACGCCTCCTTCTCTGCCGGTAGCAGAGGAGAAGCGGCGCCCGCCCGCCCGCCCGAAACAGAGTGCGTACAACCTGTTGCACGCGGGAAGACAGATCGATGCCTTAAACACCGGAGAAAGCGAGGGCGGGAAGAAGGAAAAAAAAAATAAATAAAAAAACAAAGGCAACAACAGCAGTCGTAAATAACAAACAAAACAGCGCAGGGAGAGTCCGGATCGCCTCCGGCACCTGCACATACACTGGGACAAAGCTCCAACCATTCCCCGACGGGCCTCACGGTAAGAACATAACATTTTTACCTATTTTTGCTTCCATATCTTCCGCGTTCGAACAGATCGCGTCTCTGCCACGCCTCCATCCCTTTCTCCCGAAATCACCCCTCTTTCAGTTTATCACCTTCCCATTTTTCATTGCGAAGGACACACTGTATTCCCCACTTTCTCCCCACTTCCAGAGCAAGAAACGCTGGCCTTGGGGACGTGAAGACTCCTGCTTCGAAACACGCGTTTCACACCGAAAACATTTCACCGTGTTTTACGTAATCCTCCGTTTCATTCTCATCATCAACCGAAAATCCTTTTTAAGTATTGTTATTTTGTTGATAAAGCATACTTCGAAACCATGATTATATGTTCTAATTCGTCACGTGGTTTGTTGTTGTTTTTTTTCCCCATTCTATCAACTCAATCTGGGTTCCTTGATTTAGGTGCCTTAGAAAAATGCTTTCATTGCGGGAAAACTTTGAATTACGAAAGGCTCTCGTAGTTTGAGTGCGACGCAGTTAAAAGACACGCACAAAATTAACAAAAACAAATAAATAAACAAATACAGAAGCTAAAATGTAAATATTTCAAACAAAACAATTCGACTTAAAATATTATTCCAAATTACTTTATTATAATTTCCAGTTAATAAATCGCTCCTTTTTTTTTTTTAAATTTCTGTTTACTTTATAAATGTGAAAAATTGTAAATGTAAAAGTTATTAAAAAAAAAGCAACTGTAAAAACATTAATATATATATTACTTTTAACATTTACAATATATATATAGCAATGTTTTTACAGTTGATTTTTTTTAATAACTATGTTATAAAGATAGATATCATGGATAATAGTAGCATTAAAATACCAGTCAGTCAATTAAAAAATAATAAAATATTGAGAACTTGTATTTTTATAGCTACCATTTATTTGTTGCACTTTTATCCAAGGTTTTTTAAGCAGCAAAGAAAAAAAAAGGCCTTTAGATTCTAAATTATAGATATAAAATATAGATAAAGTAGATATTATTTTTTTAATATTTAAAGGTAAAATTTCTTATAATATTCTTTATTAATATAGTATTTTATATAAAAATAAATTTATTTCATTTACAGAAAAAAATAATTTCGTTTCAATGTATTAAAAGAAAATAAACGCAATAACATATTTAGATTTTATAGTAATATCATAAAAATATAATGATATTAGTTATTTAAAACTTATCTGAAATTTTTTAATTAAAAAAAATAATAAATTTTTAAAATAAAAAAGAAACATCGTATGAGAAATCATTTATCCGTTTTGTTTTTTTTTTTTAGTTTATTTTTTTGAAGTTAATTAATGTTATTTAATTTTTAATATTTAGTAATTTAATGAACTTAGTAGTTAACACTATTTTGTTAATTAGTTACTATTAGCAATCCAAAAATGTCGTGAAGAAATTGACTTACTCCGATCTATTTATTTATTTATTTATTTATTTTATTTTTAATTACTTTTAGCTTCTTTTTTTTTTTAACACAAATAATTAATTTGATATGTTGGGTAACGATTATAGGAGATGGAATGTAATTGAATACAGTAAATATAATTGTTTTTCTGAATGAATTTAAATCGTATTGTTTGCCTTTACCAATAAAAATTATTAAAAAAAAAATATACTTAATATTAAGCTTCTAAAACAATTTCACCCTTAAAAATCAGAAGTTCTGTGGAAGAATGTGACGTCATTAACGTGAAAAGGGAATTTCAAGCTTGTGATTCATGTATCTGAAGGTTAAAGCTTCTAATTATAAAAAAAAAAAAAAAGTCAACTGTAATTTTCTGCCTATAAATGACTGTATTTTTGTCGGCCATTTTTTTTTTTTTTTTTACCTTCAATTCTCAATGGTGAATGTTTTGTGAATTTTTGGAACATACTTATTAATTATCAATGCAAATAAAAAACTGTATGCATAATAAGAGTACAATTTTCTGCTTCGTTTAGTATTAATTTTATATGTTTGTAAATATTATTAAACTTTAGAAAAATTAGAAAATATTATTCTAACTTACAGAAAATTAAAAACCTTTATATTAACATAGTTTGTGTTTGCGTGTTTTCAATTTAAGATCAAGATAAGAATTGAATGAAAAATGTTAAATAAACATGAAGTTCGAACTTCAAGCCTATTTTCCTATGATTGCTTAAATATCTTTTTATTTTCCCTTCATTTTTTTTGTTTGTTTTTAAGTCGTTACGGTAACATAATATAAATAAAAAACGAAAAATCCGTATTACAGAAAAATCTTACATTTTGCGTTTTCTGGGAAAAACAAAACAAAATAATATTTTATCCTCATGCTTTCTTTTTTTCATTTATTTATTTTTTTTTTTCATTGTCAAAAGCCTAATTCTGTTTAATAATTTTTAGAATTTACCTTTTTTTTTTTTTTTAACTTTATTAAAATGAAATTTTAAAATGAAATCTTTACGTAAGGCTACAGTGACGTAATATACATTGTATATATCTAAAATAAAGCAGCCAAATTATAGCAGTTGTAATCAAAGTGTAAGGATTTGGACATACTAAAATTTAACTAAAATTCACAAAATCATGGTTAGTGATAACAATGTTTTGTAAAACACACTTTCTGCTACGGTACCTGAAGGCATAATTCCACAATATTGGGTAAATATAGCAAACTTTTAATAATAATAATAATAATAAAAATAATAATCATATATGTAAATTAATCATCTCTTCAAAAGTTATTGGCAATCAAATATAGTTATCATTATAATTAATCATAGATTAATTAAGTGCATCATTGTAATAAATAATTATTATATTCGAGAAGGAATACGAGATCAAGGAATTGGAAAACTGTAAATATATCAAATATATCAAAAAAATTACGAAATACCTAAAATATGTCATTTACTATGGTTTGTATTTTAGTATAATATATAAAAAAAATACCTTTTTAAGTTACAAAATGTAATATAAAAATTAAACAATTAATTAAAATTAACGAATTATTTATAAAATGAAGTTGTTCTATTGTAATATCAAACGTGTATATATATATTTTCTTAATTTGAAATTAATTAATATGGTTTTTCCTGATCTTTCCTACTTTTTTGAGTACATGATGAAAACGATAAAGCTTTTTCTTTCTTTCTTTCTATTACTGCTTTCATTCTTTCTTTTATTTTCTTTTTTTCGGTTTGAAAAGAATCAATATGATGTAACATTTGCACGATCGATTTTTTTTTATTTTTTACAGTTTTATTTAATTTATTTAAACTTTTTGTCTTTTCATAAGTAATAATTTCAATATTTCTACATATATTTTCTTTTATTAACTGTTGAGTTGATCTATTCGTTGCTCTTCCCAATATATTTTCTTCCTTCGAACTGGTATTCTACTATTCATTACCTGTGATAACTAATAAATGCTACACATTTACCAATTCCCTTAAAATCTGTATTAAATTATCCTATTTTTATTATTTTAACTTATTTATAAAGGCAAAAAGAAATTATATAAAAATAAAAAATATCTGAGGTTTCATCCGTGGGACGGCCGTTTCGTTCTTTTTGTGGACTCATCAGCCAAACTCACTGATTAGTCTCTCACCGATGAAAGCTCAGATATTTTTATTTTCTTTGTCATTTCTTTATGCTTTTGTTTTAATTTTTCTGGAACGTTTTTTATCTTTTTTAAATCTTTTGTTTAATTTAGTTATCTTCTCTTTGCATCTTAATAAAGCTTCGTTCATGTCTGTAAATGTCCTGTTGTCAAATTATTTTATTTTTAATTGAAATTTGGTCGCGCGGTTGGCGTTGTCACTCTCACCTCTCACCTCTGGGTATCGAGGTTCGGTTCTCATGTGGGTTTCGTGGACGATCCGCGCTGGGCAGGTTTTCTCGGGGTTCTCCCGTTTCCCCTGCACTTCTCCCACAATTCTTTCTCAGACTTTCCCTCCGTCTGTCCTTATTTCCGTTGGATAGAACAGTACACCAACGGTCGCGGTATTCGGCTTCCCTGCCACCCACACTCACCACACATACACATACAAATTTCACTGTTATGTAAGACCTTAATCTTACACAATGATAGACTCATAACACTTACCTTTTCGGTTTTATTTTTAAATGTACTTTGAATGGTACGTTTCCCATTCAGTATTTTCTTAATTTCTTTCATTTTTAACTTAAAATTTTCAGGAGGAAAGTAAACCGCATATGTGTGTGTGCGTGTGCATATTCGACTATAACTTCAGAACTGCAAGATATATACAAAGAAAAGTTCCTCTCCACCCTCTTCGATATCTTAAAATGGAAAGAGTAGACGATATTTTTTTTTTTTTTTGGTTGGATGGTTAGCTGAAGGGACACCCCCCTTTTTTTATGGTTGTTGTTTATCAGTTTCTAACGTGGCCTCCCAGATTAGAAATCCTACAAATGGCTGGATCTTTTTCGCATTTGAAGGGTAGACGTAATCTGAATTTTATATTTGGGGAATTATTACTTTCTCTCTTGGATCCTCGTCGGGAAAATCAGGAGCGACAAAAATCCCTTTAGGAGGACACCGCGATGGGAATCCAACATCCCATTTCTGTTGACATCTCATTGTTTTAAGCCTTGATTATTAAATATTCAGGCGCTAATCCATTGCGCAGTGGTTTGTTCTGATTCCAATTCTTAACACCACTTAAGGTTAAGAATACGGAATTAATTCTTTTTTTTATTTCTCTTCAGAAAATCGAAAATTTCTACTGTTTTTGTTCGGAGAGAACCCAAACTGTAGATATGAGGAATATAATTGTAAGCTTTTCTTTTTTACCGTCTTCATTTTTAAGGAAAAAATAAAGAAAATATTAAGAAATAACTGAAAATAACCATTAACTTCTTTCAAGCTTCTTGTTTTTGGTCTTTTTTTTTCAAAAATTAAAAAAAAAAAAATCTTTATTTTAAAAATAAAAACAAGCGATAAAAGTCTTTTTATTTTTAATGTATAATACATCCTGAATACAAACAATAATAATTATTAAAACAAGGTAGGGAAATCGATTAGTAAACCAATGACAATGCTTCGCAATGTCTTCTGGTAAGAAAATATCATTGATATTGCTTTAATTTCCTTATTATTATAAATGTGATTGTTGCACATGCAAAGGACGCAATTGTTGCGATTGTTGTGATTGTTGTGCTTAATGATAATTTGATGAGATTTTAATGATGTCCTCAAAAACGGGGTATCAGAAGGCTAAAAAAAAAATAATAAAAAAAGAAGTTGTGACATCCAATTAATTTTATTCACATCAAAGCAGGCACAAATTAGTGGATTGCTAAAAGAACTAAGGAGACTGCGATGGAAATCCACTATTTTGTTTCGAATGCTTTTCTTTTGAAAGTTCATTATCCCTAAGCACTTTCTTTTTCTTTTTTTTCTTTATTTTTTGCAAGGACTCACAGGAAAAACTTTTCAAATACAAAAGTTAGATAAATCTTTGTCCATAAATAGTCCACCAAATTTCAAGAAGATCCACCCAGTGTTAGGAGATACACATACGTAATTTGACGAGTTCTCATTTTGATGCAGCAAGTACTAGTTATCCAATAAATAAATAAATAAACAAATAAATAAATCTTTACGTAAGACATACGTTATTTTTTTCTCACATACAGCCTGCAAAAGAAAGCATTCTACAGTTCAGTTCATGAAAGAAGAGCTTTTGATGACGTAATTTCCTTATAGATTGATGTTTCCAGGACGTAACAGCGCCATCTATTGCTAAAATCCGAAACTGAATCTTACAAACATTACGAAAACATTCTGGTTTTGTATTTTCCACAGTTACGAATATATAATAATAATTAAAAGTGAAAGAATTACAAACGTTTCACACTATTTCCCCTTACTTGGCTATGCAAAGTTTGTCCTTTCTTGATCACGCTTATACGATCACAAAACGACGCCATCTTGGACTGACTGCTCGGAGTTCAAGTTGATGACGTCAAGACTCGTGACGTTTGTTCCAGACAAACTCGATCGCTATCTAATGACCATATTTGGTAAACCCTTCTTTTTTGAAAACTACTATAGTCCTTCCATTATCAAACGTTTCTTAGATTCAGCCGTTTTCCTTAATTAACAATTAAAAATGGATAACCATAATTACAAGACTTTCATAAATTAATGACTTTTAAAAGATATCGTTTTAAATATTGACCAGAAAAAATTATTTTGTAATGAATGTTACATTAGCCAATTATGATGTCAAATCATTGTAATATTTTTGAGTTAAAGGACTTGCTGTTGTATAGAGTTATACGTAATTACATAGAGAGTGAACGAGCTCCAACAGCAAAAGCAGAGCAAGGCGTCTCAGTTCGCAGTACTCAGCTATTTTGGAGTTCGAATGATTGTCAGTGTATCAGGGGAATATCTTTCAATACAAAAAATATGGTGACCTATAGAAAAGTATTTTGAGACTGAATATTAATGCAGTGTCACCCAAATTAAGGTGGGTTTTTCCAGTCCTCCAGAGACGTCTTTAACAATTTTACTAGCAAAAACTTCAAAGACAAGCTGTACTTATGCTAGACACTTAAATTCTATCAATGGAGCCACAAAAACATGTTAATTTCCAATATTACATTCATTTCAACACTTTTTTCTAGCATCTAAATCTAGTTACTCTGATTCGTATTCGTTGCAGACAAACAAAATAAAAACACACTCTTTGTCTGCTGTTCGTCTGACTGTAGATACTTCACGTGTAAGTTGGCCATTTCTCTTCTGATGACTTGGTTTCGTGTTTGATCCTTGGTAATTTGTAGCACCTGCTCTTAATCTATTCTTTCAAACACTGTTTCATAGTTAGTGTAGAAAGGGTTTCTCGATTTTTCTTTTGAGAGAAGCCAGAGAACGACAAATTTGAAAGGAATTTTCTATCGTGTTTGAAATTGACTATTTATCAAAATTGAATACATTACTGAAATAAAGAATATTTTATTTAAACACAAAGTATTGTTTTCATAATTTCAGTTCGAAAGTATCAATTTCCTCCACATTTACGTTGATTTTAAAAAAAAACCAGCAATGCGTTTTTTTTAAAAGCGCCATCTGCATTCTTTCTTTTGAATTACAATAAAATTAAAACGCAATAATGATCAGACTTTACTCTGAAGAAATCGTAATAATTCATTATGCTTTGTTGGTTTCCACTATGGAAAGACTGCTGTTATACAGGGTGTTTCAAAAATACACGGCATAATTTCAGGTATGTATTTCCCACATGTAGACAATCAAAATAGTTCATTACAACATATGTCCGGAAATGCTTCATTTCCGAGTTATGGCCTTCACAACATTGAAAATCACCGGAACGTTTTTCGTTCCGCCGGTCGTTGCCATTACAGAAGATGTTCAAAATGACCACCTCCTGCTTGAATACAGACCTCACATCGATGTCTCA
>JAFIDM010000001.1:13284884-13344575 GCA_023159025.1 Thereuonema tuberculata
GAACGGTATGATCTAGCAGCTGCAGGACCTTCCCTTTTCAAACACATTCTCCAGGCATCTAAATCAGGTGCTTTCATTACTTGCTCAAGAAAGGGAGACTGGAGAAAAGCCATTGTAGCAGATCCTAACGGCCTTGTATCAGGACATGCATATACTGTCAGTGCTGTTGCTACAGTTGAGGCTGATGATAATCCAGCAGATTTGCTCAGAATTCGTAATCCATGGGGAAATGAAACTGAATGGAAAGGATTATGGAGTGATTCATCAAAGGCATGGGAATTATTAGATGCGGCTACGAAAGAACAACTAGATTTCCAACAAAGAGGTGATGGGGAATTTTGGATGAATTTTGAGGATTTTTGTAAAGAATTTGAAGAAGTTAGTATATGCACTCTGGGACCTGACTTCAATAGAGATGGTATTGCCAATAAGGCAGGACAGGTGAAAGCCATCAAAGGAGCATGGGTTTTAAATGAAACTTGCGGAGGATCAAGTAATTATTCCTTTGTTTATATTATTACGATTTTAGTATATTGTATATTTTTCCATATTACAGAAAACAGATGTAATTTTTAAGCTTGAATTTTTAAAATTAACATCTGAAATTTTGATCACAATTTAGTAGAAATATTCTATGTAATGTGGTGAGCGTGGGTGGCTAATAAACCGCGACCTCAAAGATCTATTGTGCTATCCCACGGAAATAAGGACAGACGGAGAGAAAGACTGAGAAAGGATGGTGTGAGAAATGCAGGGGAAACGGGAGAACTCCGGGAAAACCTGCCGAGCGCGGATCGCCACCATCAACGAAAACCCACATGAGAACCGAACCAGAAATATTCTAAATACAATTCAAGGTATATGAAATTGCTGGTTTTGTACAATTTTGTGTTTTACTCTTTATTACGGAGTATCGTTTTATTTTTCTGCTTTGTATCTGTATATTCTGGCTTTTGGTCAGACTTTCGTCAATTACAAAAATGGCGCCTTATAGTAAAGGTACTTCATGATTTGTTACTTATTTTTAAAAATTATTCGTAAGGAAACTAAAAAAAAAAACAACAATAAACTAGTATCAGTGTAAAACTAATTCTACTGAGAACATTTTTTGAAATCTGCTAAAGACGCTAATTATCACATTGTGATTTCTACGTGAATCTCGTTTGAAACGAGAAACGTCAAGATATATTAATGTCAGATGACTTATAAATTACTTTAAATATTTTAGATACATTTTTTTTTTAATTTAAAAAATAAAAAGTAATAAATTAGGGCAATTTGTGTCCCTTGTAAAAAAAATAACTTTAATTTTCATTAAATTAAATGTAAAAATCAGCCAATAAAAGTTATCAGCTATAATGATTTCTGTGGTAACGATGATTCTATAATTAGCATTATTATAAACTAAAGTTAAATTGGAAAAACATGATGAACGCTGTCTTTGTGTTTAAATTATTTTATCTCAGTTGTTTTTCTGAAAAAACTGAGGCGATCGTTGATGTATAATGAAGTATTTATTTGTAAAAAATAAATATTTCCTTCTTCATATATTACAGTTGTTCAAATAGACCAATATTATTTTTAGCTTGGAATTTTAATGGATACGATTTTACTTTTTACTGTCAGCGGTGGAGGGATGTCTGTTTTTGCTGTGAAAACTGAAGTGAAAATGAATTGAGCGGGAAAAAAAAGGCTCTGTTCGATGTTTTCTGGAAATAGATTATGAGTAATAGGGACTTTATGTTTCGTTTTTACCCGTAGTCTCTGTCTCTTTTTTAATTTACACGGTTGTTTATGTGCTTGGATTGAATTGGATAGGTCTCACCTATGTGTTACGCTGTAAATTGTTTTAATTTCTGCCTTCCTGCTGTTTTATTTTGGATTGAATACTAAAGAAAAAGTGAAGTAGAATAAATCTTAGCGTATTTCTTTCATTTTAGTTTATTTTTAGGACAGCTGTTTCGAGTTTAAAAGCTGCAGTTGATAGAGAAGTGCTGTAAAGAAAATTACTGCACTATTGGGAAGTGAAGATACTTCTTTTTATTACGAAGTATCGAAAAGAAATTAAAAAAGAAAGCTAATGAGTTAAATTCCTGGTTATTTGTTGATTTATAAATTTAATTAAGGTATAAGTTAAGAAGAAAAAAAAACATAATTACAAAGAGTAATAAAAAAAAGCTAAAAAAAAAAAAAAACATACGTAAAGCTTAGAAAATTATCTAATTTTTTTTTGTTGGAATCTTAAGACAGCTGTTTCGCAATTAGTAGCTCTCATCAGCTAAAGTTACCGACCGTTGATTGATAAAATAGCATCTGAAGATGAATCTCATTTCATAATATACACGTATTTAGTGTATAATACATACTAAGTAAATACATAGAGAAATATCAAGAGATCTTCCTGTAATAAGGATTCTAGGCATTGTATAATGTAGTACATTACATAAGCCTCTTGTGTTTGCAATTCTATAATAAATATAGCAGAGAAATCAATGACAATTGTAATTGCTTTTTGATTGTTTAATGATATTATTGTATTTTGTAATCACAAGTGCACGTGACTTTCTGTTATTGGTTTAAATTTTCAAATAATGTAAAAAAAAAATGCTTCAACAGGGTAATCAAAGCTAAGTATTTGCAGATTTCTTTGTTACTTCAAAAATTCCAGCTTCCTTCATTTCATTCGTAAAGCAAATATTTTGGAATCCAATTTATAATAATAATGTATAATGGTGGGTCGGGGGAAGAGTACTCAACGAAATGGATTGAGGGAGAAACTCACTTCACCCTCCAGCCCTTATGCTTTGCACGTCTGTCTAAAACTACTTGCACGAAGTTTGAAGTGCTGTAATTTTAAATTTAAACAAACAAAACAACTTACATTTTTATCTATTAATTTGAAACGTTTATTTACACTTCACGATTTATTATTTGGTTGTTTATTCTATTTACTATATTTTGAAAGTAATGTTCAAAGTATTTCATAAACGCAGTAAAACTAGGATTTCAAGAATTTCACCTACTGAAAATAAGATTTCATTAATTGATATTATTTAATAAATAAATATTATATTTCTCTTTGTAATGCATTTAATAAATTCTTTTGAAACCAAACATATTGTAGCTACTTGAATTTTATGTCTCGGTGTTATTCTGAATTAATTTCTGCGTTTTTACCAAATGGAGGTGCCATATATTTTACTTAAGGTTGAAAATATTTAGTTAAAAAAATCTTCCATTGACTGCAAAGTTGGCTAGCAATTGCTAATGGCAGCAGCGGGCGAATGCATGGGTGTGTTAAAGTCGTTCCACCCAGCAGAGTGAGGGTAGAAGAAACACTAAATCAATCAACTCACTGAGAAATCTGCTTAGGATAATAATTTGAAATTTAGATGGAGACCTGAGAGGACTTGAAAATTAATTATCTAAGTGAAAATGAATTTAATTTCAATAAATTTTGTAATTATTTGAATTTTATACAAGTGTAGTTAATGAACTGAAAAAATTAACGAAAATGTGTCATTCATATTTAATGGAAAAACTTTGAATAACTGAAATGAAACTGAGAAAAAAATAATTTCAAAACAGTTATCTTTCATCAAAACATTCTTTTGCTTAATAAAAATATTTCTTAATTAATTTGGTGCAATATTTACTCCATGTTTTAGAATCAAGTTTTAATAAAATTGTAAATAATTGAATTTATTAGTAATTGTAGAAGTTATTTTGATAATGTAGATATTTTTTTCAATATTAGAATGAATTGTTGAAAATATTTTTAACTTCAGATTCAGTTGTTGATCTGGTTGTTGAAAGCAAATTATTTTATTGAAATTGATTGTTGAAAGTGTTTTTATCCACGGAATCGATCTGATTGTTGAATGTATTTTTTTTTGTTACAATTGAGTATTGGAAACATTTTCATTGTACGGCTAAATTGTTGAATGTAAGGTTGAAATAAGGTTGAAGTTGTTTAAACTAATTGCTGGCTTGATTTTGTTTTGGCTGCAGACAATGTTTCAATTAAAAATGAACTATTAAATTATTGAACACATGCTATCCATGTTTGAATGAATATATAGAAGATTGTTGTAGATAATCCATTATTATTAATCTCAATTGTTGTGGATACCTTTCCTAGGATTAAATATGATCAGTATTTAATCACATTCAAATTTTAATAAAAAAGATTAGATCACAAAAAGAATAAGCCATGAAAATGCCGTCGCAGTGTCTGTTTCAATTTGAACTTTTAAATTTCAGACATAGGATTTAATATCAAGTAATATTAAGTATTAATATGAATTTCGGCATTTTAAATTTGTCTTCAAATAAGTTATAAACTTTATATTTACTTCGTTAAATAACGTTTTGCTTTTTTTCCCTCTGTAATTCGTTTCGCTTAAAGAAGATTCTGGAAATTTGGGTCTCACATTCAGTTGAAGCATTTGTTTATGTAACACAATACTTTTTTTTTTTTTTTAAATTTCTTTATTTCTACATGATATATAAATATTTTTTCATCGTCAGCTGTTGTCATTCATCTGGAAGCGAATGCGCTCAGAAGAGACGGATCCGTTGTCTCTTAAGCGATTTCGTCCAGATAAGCACATACCAACCGTCCGCCATGATGGAGAGAACCGACCACAGCCTCCTCTAGCGGGATATTCGGGAAACAGTTGACGCAACTAATCATTATTTCGTCACTGTACTTTTAAAGAAAGCAATGGATAAAACAGAATCCTTGAGTAAGTTTTGATTGTAGAATTAATTAAGTTATTAAATTCAGGATTTTTTGGACCTAGAACTGGATCGTGACAGCAGAGACAAAAGAGGCTCTAAATGTCATTTGCTTTTGATGAATTCGTGTCCTACATTTCACTTTTCTTATTCTTGAATTCATGGAAGCCGCCCTTTGTAATATTCAGGAGTCAATTTGAAAGGACTTACTTAGACTTTAGACTTGACATTTTCTAAAAAAAAATTAATTAACGCTATTCTAATTTAAAAAAATATATGCTTTACTTATTTCTTTATATATTTATTTTTACGATTTAAACGATTTTGTCACAGAATTAAATTTACTGAAAAAAAGAATTGCATGTCATTATTTGCTTGGTTAAATCGGATTAATTTTAATCGTATCAAACCACGCTCAATAGTTCAGTTAAAAGAATTAATTTTCATTGTTTAAGACAATGGGATATTATTAGAAATAGGGTAGAAATGCATTGTTTAGATGTCTGTGTTTTTCTGTAGGAATTTTTGTCGTTTCTCGCGCTGATCTTTTTATTAAAAATCCATTTCGAAAATATTTCAAATACAAAAGATCATTATTAGTCCTCGAACAGACATATCAAGGTTCAAGAAGATTCGTGCAGCTGTTTCAAAAAATTGTTAGGGGTTGAGAGAAAACACACACACATAGATTGTCACTGACTCATAGATGGACTGATTGGTTTCATAAGTCTCACTTCAGTATTGGAAAGTATGCTAAAAAAAAAGAATTTTTTGCCAAAAATGATTTCATTTATAGATGTATTAATGTTATATTATATATTTGTAAATATAATTAAATAATTATTGTAAATAGAAAAACTTCAATTTCAAAATAGTATTTTTATAATCTGTAAATATCAATTATTAAATCAATTGTAAATATATTAATAATTTTTAATTGTACATAGTTTATAATTAGTCGTATGATTATATATAGCTGTTATTTAATTCACAATTGTTAATAATAAATGAAATATTAATTTGTAAATAGTTATAAAAAAGACTGATTATATTTTTGTAAAATTAATGTAAAAAGATTTTGGCAAGAAATTTTATAAATAATTTAATTAAAAATAATTAATTTATAAATATTTTTTGTGTGTCTTTTAAAGTATATATAATTTTAAAAAAAAAAGTAATAAATCTATATGTATAAAAGAAAAGTTGATTTTTTTTCCCTATCCTTATTCCTCCGAAACCGTAAGACACAGAAATACAAATAAAGTGGCAAATGTTAGATATACTATTAAGATACTCAATACTACGTGGGTCAACCGGACTTTCCGGGACGTCCTGGGTCTCCGAGACGGTCTCCGGGATACTCACATTTTCGTTGTTATCTATGTGGGTCACTGGTGTCAAGTTGACTTACGATCAAGCATTAGTTCTCCGAGACGCGCTCGCTGGTGGGAAAAATTATCTCAGAAACTAAGATCACGTGATCACAGGTTTGCTAGAAAGTAAATAAATAAATAATAAAAAAAATGCAGCAGTTACTATCCGGCCTCAAATAATTAAATTTATATTTTATAGTGACTGTTTTTTAAGTCCTTTTGTCTGAAGAAGTTTGAGAATGACACTGAAAACTGTGCCATTATTTCATCAATGTCATTTCAGCGTATTGCCTATTTCCAAAATCTTGTATAGTCACTGATAATAGTAAAGACTTGATGAAGGCTTAAGGTGCCGAGCCGAAATATTGAACCAATTTCACTGGAAGTAGGAAAACTCCTCATGCAATTATTTATATATTTGTACATCTCTACAAGTATTCCTCTGGGAAATTTGTTTCTTAGCCAAAATGAGAAAATATATTGAAGTTTCTAAATAATCTGAACTTCACTAACCTCCATTTATTTAGTTAAGAATTGGATCGATCTTATTGGTATGCGTACTTAAAGACAAGACGATATGTATCTTCCACATCTGAAAATTGATCTTTTGTGGGTCCTTATCAAAAAGTAAGAAGCGGGTTAAGATAACGGAAAATCCCCATGGAGAAACATTAAAACCGAAACTTTGTTTATGATTGTCTTAAATAATAGTCAATTTATTTAATTTTTTCTTATTATTTTCATGATTTCAATTTTCTTAAAGAAAAAAATATGGGGGTGAAAGTAAGACTTCAAGCTCTTTCAGAAACTTATTAAAGTAAGCATAGAGGAAAAAAAATGCCAAATATGGTGAAAAACGTATCACTTAGTTGATCCTGGAACGCTTTGTTGCAGAAAGCAAAATGGCGGCATCATAAGAACAGGTTAGCGTAAGACCTTCACAGTCAGACTAGAAGTATAATTTGGAACGTTTTCCATTAGTTTAAGAGTCAGGGTGATGGAATATATGTTTCTGAATTACTAGGAAGACCTGCTATTGCTACAAATGTCCCATTTGACGGTGAAGAGAATTAATTGTCAACGAGCGAAAACAGACGAAAGCAGAAGTTCATTTTCCTCAACTTTTCGTTCCGAAGCAACTTTTGGATAGGGATGATATTTTTTAAAAAACGTGAATAATATAAAAATAGTAAAAACAGTAGCCTACATAGATATATTAAAGATGCAAAGAATAAAACAGAAACAAAAAAAAAATATCGAAAATCTTTTCTACTTTGCTTTGAAGAAACTAGTTACGATTCTTTGCAATAGAGGTCGCTGACCTCTATTGGATTATTATGGATTATTGGAAGTAGTAATCCATAATCCACGATTTTCTTCTTTTTTGTCTCGAATAGTATCCATTAATTTAACCACTATTTGAGCCTCCAAAAATTAAAAAAAAAAAAATCATCTTTTTTTTTTTTATCAAAATACAGTAAAACCTCGTTAAGTCGTCACTCAAGGGACCAAACATTTTTCACGACTTAAGCGGAGTGGGCATTTTTGGGAAAAAAAAAAACAAAAAAAAAAACACTGAACTGCAATATTTTCATGAATTGCTGTAGGATTCGATGAGAAAAACAAGATTTTCAGAATACATACAAATGAATGAGTGGAAAGTAAAATAAAAAAAAAAAAACATTTTATACTTACCACATTTCATTTTCTTTTACTGGCTTAAAAATAATCCAACAGTGTTGATTGATGAAGGTGCTGATTACTGGAAATAAATAATTGCGGGATGTAAAGTTATCGACAATGATGGCAACATTTCTTTTCTGACGCGAAAACTGAGAATCCAGTTTCCGAATATGTCGTTCCCAAATCGTTGTAGTCATCCATGCATTTGAATTTGCTTCACATTCTACTGGCAGGGATCTACCGTTTTTAAAGCAGCGTGGCTTTTTGCTTTTGCCTATCACAAGTGGTTTAAGTTTCTCATTTCCACTCATATTAGCTCCAAGCAGAAGTATCAGGCGTTGTATTTGCTTGCTTTTCCAGAAGTGCACTATCACCCTTAAATGACAGAGTTTTATCACGCAAAAGACGGTAAAATAAGATTGTTTCATCCAGATTAAAAATATTTGATGCATCAAACCTAGATAAAATGTCCTTGAGAACACTGTTCTTCCAGTCTTTTATAGCATCACCATCACAGCTGCAGCTTCTCCGCAAATCGTTTTAAAAGAAAAGCAATGTGTCTTTGAAACGTTCCAGCCAACCATTGCTGCCGCCGAAATCTTCCATGTACTACTCCTTAGCAATTTCAATGGCTTTTTCTTTGATAATCATGGCAGAAATCGGCACATTTTGCGATCTGGAATGTTAGCCATCGAACTAAAACCTCCTCGATCTCGTCAAACTTCGATTTCCTCATTCTCTTCCTTGTGTCTTTGCAGTCAGCTTCTTCAATTACTTGTTTCGATGAAAGAATATCATTTAATGTAGTCCTGGGAATATGATGTTCTTTGGCAAAAGCTTTTTTCGAAACATTTGATTATTCAAAAAGTGCAATTAAGTCTTTTTTTTCTTTAAAAGATAACGAGATACGTTTTCGTTTCCCTGACATGTTACAAATGTAATCAAACCACGAAATTGCAAGATAAAAAATAGCCCTTACAGGGGAGCTTTTTCGCTATGAAATGAAATCACACTCAGTAGCGGTCAAGAAAAACGTTTACACTTGACAAGAGTCGCAGCGAGAAGTGTATAATTTCTCAAGTGAATTTCCCACGTGAAAATCCCCATAAAGGCTAGGCTTTCTTAGAGTGAAGGGGCGGGGCTGAAAAGATAGCAGGCAAAATTGAGAATAAAGATGCTTTTCGCCATTTTTGAGGGTGACGAGTTATCCCGAGTAGAATTAAATTTGGTGACGAGTAAAAGAGGGTTGTTTTACATCAGGGTTTCTCAACCTTTTTTTACCCATGGACCCCTTTTCCCCCTTTTTTTTTTGGTGGACCCCCTCATAGCTATTCGATAAAAGAAAAGTTTATTCCATTTTTCACTAATAAAAAGCAGGGCCGCCCAGATGGGGGGGGGGGGCAAAAGGGGCAGATTGCCCCGGGGCCCCACAAAAAGAGGGGCCACATGAGGCCTGAGGGGCCCGCCGTATTGTATTGTTCTTTTTTTAGAAAATAGAATTCTCCCTTTTTTTTTTATTGTTAAAAAAATAGGATTGTCCGGGATGGGGGGGGGGGGGCACAAATCCAAATGTTGCCCCGAGACCACCACTAGTCTCTGGGCGGCCCTGATAAAAAGTAAAGGGATTATATTAATAATCAAAGAAATACGTGGTAAATGAATGAAAACTAATTTAATGCAAATAAATTATTCTACAGTTAAAATATGTGATTCAATGAGATCCCTGTGGTTGACGCTGCGCAGCGAGTTTCTTTATATCTGGTTCCATCGATGTTAACGATATTCGGAGATCATCTCTTTTCACAATGTCAAATCTATTGCGAACTTTTGATAAGTGAGAAACACGACTAAATCCTGATTCAACAAGGTAAAATGATGGAAAAGCAATAACATATATAGAGCTGTGCTTTATCGCAGAGTAATGGGTACTTTGTAGCAATATCATTTCTTTTCCATATATTATACTTCCCATCTTTGAATTTTGCACGCATTATTTCATCACTTTGTAATTCAATGAGGGGCTCTTGCAAAGAAATGTCTATATCGGCAACATTAACTTCGAAAGGAATTGTCACCCAAGTTGGTATATCCATCATGAGTAGGTCACTAAACCGAGTTTGCATACCTTCGTGCATATTTTCCAAATATTCGCTATATATTACAAGGTCTTCATCGTGCAAATCGCTGCTAATCGAAGCCAAACAAGGAAACTGTTTTTTTTTTTTTTTTTAATGTTAGCAGTCCTATTAGGTATACTTATATAGTAATGTATACCTGTGATATAGGTGCTGATATTTTGATATGAAAAAAAAAAATAATAATAAAATAAAATAAATAAATAAATAAATAAAAAGGTTAGTTAATTACAATTATAAATTTAGAATAATTTTTTCCTGAATTACATCCGAAATTAATTGTTTTTTAATTTGGTTTATTTTATCGTATTTGTAATTATCCCACTTTAATTGTGAAAAAAGCTTATACTTGATTAAGTTAATTGATCTAAGACCAAAATTATTTTTTGGTCCATCTATTTTGAAAATATTTAGCCAATTACTTCTGGTATTTATAATATTTTCATGATTAAATTTTGCATTTCTAATTTCGAAAAATTTTTTTAATATTACCCTATAAATAAATTTCTCTTTGATCATCAATATTTTATATTTAATTCTAATTTCTTGCTTTTCTGTTTGTGACTTAGTATTAAAATTGTTAAAAATATTATTTAGTATTTTGCTTAATAACTTATTCGCACTATTAATCTGAGACTTATTTAAAAAGATCCAGCAATCCAAAGCGTAATTCAAAACAGAGTCAACAAGCGACTTGTAAATCAGTAATTTTTGTTTACAGGGAAATAAATTTCTTATATGTGTAAATAAATAAGTGTAGGAGTGTAGTTTCTTGATAACTGAATTATAATGGGTATCCCATATAAATTTATTATTTATTTGAAGACCAAGATATTTTTGTTCACAAACATAGTCAATTTTATCACAATTACATCTTATACTATTTTTAGAAATTAGATTTAAACAATTAAAATTGTGCAAAGTAAAATGAGAATCATTTGAAACAATTTTATTTTTATTTTTAATGAGCATTACTTTTGTTTTTTTGTGGTTAATAATCATTTTATTATTTTTTGCCGAAGTAGTGATATTATTTAAATCCTCTTGAAGAAAACTGAAAGCAGTGAAGTGATTTTTATCGCTGGATAAAAGAACGACATCATCTGCATAGATTAAAATTTTAGAATTTGTAATGGAATCACTTATAGAGTTAACATATAATGTAAATAATAATGGGCCCAAGTTCGAACCAAGTTCAAATGCACAATGCCTGATATTATTTTTGTACAACTGTAATTTTCTCAGAAAAGCAGTAACAGCACCTTTACTTGATATGAGATCAGAATCTTTTCCTTGGAGCTATTTATTAAGTAAATTTAATTTTTCAAATATATCTGATAAGCAGAGCCGTCGCGTGAGCGGGCGATCGCCCTGGGCGCCGCGGCAACGGCAAAAATATAAAATAATTTGGAAATTCCGGTTTTTTTGTTTTGTTTTTGGTTGTTGAATTGGAGATTCCGTTTTTTTTTTTTTTTTTTGGTATGGTAGATTTTTGGGATGGTGGGGGAGGCTCAAATATCAAATGTAGGGCTTCTGACGAAATCCTGCCCTGGGCGCCAACAAACCACGCGACGGCCCCGCTGATAAGTACTGACCGATGGTTGAGTAGATAGGCGAAAAAGAAATATAAAATAAATAAAGTTAGAAAGAATCATTCATATATATATTCTCTACTTATTTCAATATGGGGTAAATTACAGTAAAAATTTTATTTTGAGTAACAACAACCGTTCTGAAGTGGAATTGCCCCATGGACCACCAAAATATTATTATGGACCCCCAATTTGTTATTTTTTGCCTGTGGACCCCGAAGATATTACATGGACCCCCAGGGGTCCATGTGGACCCCGGTTGAGAACTCCTGTTTTACATTATTGTCTATGAGACTTTGTCGGGACCAAAGGAAAACGATGACTTAAACGGAGTGACGACTTATCCGGGTGACGACTTAACGAGGTTTTACTGTACTAGTATTTTGATATTATTTTTGATGGGATTTAACTAGTTTCCTCCCCGCCCCCCCAGAAAAACAAAACCGAATCTTTATCTTTTAACTTGCGCTTTGACTTCATAGTGCACATGATATTATTATTTCTTATAATTGCTTATTCTGTAAAGCAAGGGTTGCTTTGCTTCAGCTGTTATTATCCAATAACTATGCGTCTGTAATCAGGATATGGGTCTGGTGGCTAGATGGTGGTCTGCGGGCTGAGACTCACACATACATACACACAGACTATTTTGATGAACCCCACATTCCTAGGAGAAACTAGTCTAAAAACGAGGAAAAGCAGATGAATAAAAAGTAATTAGAAACATATAACGAAACTTTTTTCATTCTTTACTTGAAATCACATGACTTGATCTAAACGGACAAACAAGCAAAAAACAAATTTCAATGAAATCTTATAATGCTTACCATCAATAATAATAATAATAATAATAATAATAATAATTATTATTATTATTATTACCTCTAGATTCTACTGAAGAAGAGAAATCTTACAATATTTTATGTTATAATTAGTAGAACCCGTAGAGTATCTACGATTGGAAACATCATTCTATATTTCCAACTATATTTCCAATCGTAGATTTTCGATGCGAACGAATTTAACCCTTTCCTAGTTGAATGAGGACGAAATAACAGGGATCCAGGAGGCACAAATTTTTTTATTAAAATTACTCTTAACAAAAATCAATGTGCTTATTCACGCCTCCACACCAGAATCTTTAATTTGATATCATATTTAGCCCCCGTATCTCATGTGGTTCCAGAGAAAAAGGGTTTACAGACTCTTCCTTTTATGCCCAAGTATAGGTATTACTGGTTATATCTATACTTTAATATGTTATAACAATTTTTGATATATCTTTATTTAATATGTTATAATAATATTGGATATTTCTATATATTATATTTAGATAATACATTTTTATAAGTATTCTATACCTAATAGGACTGGTGAACATTAAAAAAAAAAGGAAGATATATCCAATAGTATTCTGTTTATATTTAAAAGCCAATGTCTAAAGTTTAAACCTATACCATTTTTTTTTTTTTTTAATTTTATTTTAGTTGATGATTTGAAGAATACAAAGCTGTTTCGAGGCAGTGTTTACCAAATTGGTTTTTTGTTTTTTTTTTTCATTTTTTTATTGTTGATTGTTTCCTTGATATTCTTGACCTGTTGACATAAAGAATGCTGCTACAACTTCAACAGATTTCATCCGTTGAATGTCAAATACAAATGATGGAATCCATTTCCACACAATTCGAAGAACTAGTAGCATTTTAAAAGCAAAGCAATAAATTTTAAATGACCTTCCCGTTTGTTTATTTTACTTTTTTTTTAAATGTGATTTTAAACTGACAACAAAAGTACAACAAAGGTTTTTTTTTTTTATTAGGATGACAGAAAACCGTTAACAATTTTTTTTTTTTTTTCCGTTGAGGATACGCTTTTAGATTTACTAAACTTACCTTTATTCTCTCTCGACCTTTCTCGTATCCTTACATGGATTTATTTAGTAAATACGGTTGTCATTTTATCCCAAGCTATTTAAGATTTAAGATAAATGTTTCAAAATGATAAATTTGTAAAGTTTGTGGGTTAAATATTAGCATCATCATCATCATTTTGTTAGTTAATTTTTTTCATCTCTGCAGCCCAAACTACAAGTCGGACAGTCATGAGTGATACCTTGTGACTTGTAGAGGAAAACTACGAGTTCCGGTCGGCGGTCACTTCCTGTCTCACAGAAATTGCAAAAATATCCGAAAATGAAACATATAGGTTTTAGGCCTACTATGAAACTATTTTTTTTTTTTTGGCCTTTACATATGTACATTGTTGACTGAGCGAAGAGTTACTATTCCATTTGATATTTTTCTTCTCTGTTAGGCCCTTTGCCTGTTTATATCTCGCTAAAACGACCCGACGGATTTTTTATAAGTACTTACTTCTTTACCTCCATTCAAAAGTCTAGTGTTTGTCTAAATCGCATCACACTGAACGGTTGGACAGTTTTTCTTAAAATCGGATAAGCTGCTTATTTAAAGTTGCTAATTTAAAATATGAGCACGGTTATTTTAGTCTCTAAAATGAATTCCTCAGTCTCTAAATGAACCCCCCCCCCCCATACTATGCAATGGATATCAGAGTGAACATTAAGCATTAAATTATTGAGTACTGTACAGAAGTCATGATATGTCCTTCGGTACAAAATATTTACAAAGAATTGTAATTTTTTTTCTTTGTTTTTTAACCAAAATTTTTTAAGCTTTACCGAATCTATTGGAAAAATTTAACCTTTTAACACTAAACAGAATAATCAAGGGCTGTGGAGTTGTTTTTTTTGTTTTTTTTTTGGTGGAGTCGGAATCAAAAAAAAAAATGGAACTACTAAATTTATCATTGCAAGGGCTGTTGAGTTGGAGTCGATTTTTTTTTTTTAACTATTACATTTCAAAAGCTGTAGAGTAATAGTCGTAGTCGTGCAGTCGTAATCGTGAGGAGTCGGAGTCGTGAAATCGGTGTGTTTTTGAAGGAGTCGTAGTCGCAAATATTTTTTTTCTGACTCCACAGTCTGGAATAATCACTGTATTCCCTCCAAAAATATCCTGTTACTGTAAGAAAGGTTGTTTCAATATTTAAACCATCCTTACTATGTTGCGACAGAATGTAAACAATAGTTTCAGAACGAACTTTTAAGTTGAAATATGCAAGTTTGTCTGTTCTTAATACCTAATTGTTTAAATCCAAATTTGAAAGTTATTTAAGAGATCCGGATTAGAAAAAAGATCCTACTAATACGATCCTATTAATTACGTTAAAGCGTCATAATCACGGTAACTCAACAACTACTTACATTTGGAAGCTAAAACTTTTGTAGTATTTTTATGCTATTAAACCCAACAGCCCTATTGATTTCAATATCCATTATTTTGTAGATGAGGGGCCAAAACAAAACTCATACAACTTGTCCTAATCATTAAAACTTAAGCATTACCTATCTTAGGAGGCTCAAACTTTAATAGCAGATTAATGTTAGTCAACACACACTACCATATTGATTTTGGTACCAAAAGGGCCCTCGGAAGAATTGCTCAGTTTTGAAGAGCAGCATTGCACTATTCTTACAAATTGGTACTGAAGCACTATCGACATGAAAAAACAAATAATTATAGGTGGGCATCGACTTACGACCGTCCGACCGTTGTACTTATGACGGAGGTCCAAAAATAAAAAATAAAAATTATAAATTAAAATAAAAGTTTGATTAATTTAAATTTAATTTTAATTTTTCATAATGAATATGAAAAAAGTTTAAAAACAATAGGTACAAAAACTTAGGTTTGTGAATTTTGACTATAATCCACCCGTTGGTTGATGTTTATGTTTACTGTTTCGCTCCTATTGGTCGTAGCGTGATGTTATAAAGCCTATAACCTTCCTCAATAAACGGGCTATCTAACGCAAAAAGAATTTTTCAAATCGGACTGGTAGTTCCTGAAATTACAAGCTCTTCAGCTTTATATATTAGTATAAGATAAGATATTTGGTGCCTCTTAAATAATGATCGACTTACGACCGGCCTGGTCGGAATACAACCCGGTCGTAAGTTGCGCACACCTGTTTATGCATAACAGAATCGCAATTTCTTCTAAATTAGGTAATAAAATAGCTGTTACGTCAACTATGAGACTACTACTGTATATGAATGTTCTGAAGTTGGTATGCCAACTACACTTTTCTTGTTTTTAACAATATTTTCAGTTCAGATCTTCGACGAAAAGAGAAAAAAAAAAGTCCTCTACTGAAAAGATAAGAATTTTTGTCTTTTTGTAATTTGACAATCCATTAGCGTGAGTACTGTAACAGGAAAAGGTTGTTGCCATGGAGATATTTTAAGAAAAATGCCCGTATTTGATTTCAAGATAAAAGGAAGAATTTTTAATTTTGAAAACTGATAAGGATTCATTAAATTAAGAAAAACAACTCAAGGTTAAGAAAACTTATTAAAAATAAATAGGAGACGTTTTTCAAATTTTGCCCAACAGCGAGGTTTCTTAATGGAAAACGCGGTAGTGATCCTCTTTCAATCTTCTTCAAGCACAAGTTTGTTCTGATTTTAAGAGAGCAGCGACATCTGTCGGTAACAATCGACAATTTAATGTGGCGTTCTGGTATCAGTCGTATTCCAGTCAGTTATTTATTGTAACTTTGTGAATATAAATATTAGAAAAGTAGATATATGGATGTTGTCATAAAAAATAAGTAAATTTATTAAAATACAAAGTATTTTTCTTTGAAGTGCTAATTCTTTTTTTTTTTTTTTGATTTTCACTGCCCGAACTTGATTTTAATCTTAACGTTATTCTTTAAGAAGCATTCCTAAACGCTCAGCACAGGTTCTACAATTGCAGCTGTTAATTGTCGTTATTACATGTTTCAATTAGAGGTCAAATTAATGTTTTCTGTATGTCCTGTCATGTGCTATAATTTTACATTTACATGGATATTTTATGCTAAACATGTCGATCAAACAATACTGAAACTATCTGTGCTCTCTCCTTCGCACTGAAGTTGAACCAAATTTATTTATTTATTTATTTTGATCATTGAAATAAAAAATAAGTTAATAAAATACTATAAAAATTTCTGGCTTTTTATTCGCTTCCTTGCGAGGCTACAGCGATTTGAAAAGTAGTTTCATTAAAAGTAAAAATTTCCTTTACAGAAAGAACCCCCAAAAAATAGGAATTGAACATATTTGATTTGTAATACTGGCTACTATTAATTAATCGACAATAAACAACTGATATTGATTATTTCGTACCTGAACTTACTGGTTTAATATCAATACTGAAGCTTGATATAATACAGTATATTCTAACTATATATAATCAGTTATCGAGATAAGAAATCAGCTCATTGAGAGATTTCAATGGACCATTTTTGGGTAATATCAAGCTAAATGTAGTTAAGCTACGTACCACATGTCATGAAAATCCGTCGGGTCGTTTTAGCGAGAGGCTTATCCAAACAAAATAATCATAAAAAGTAATCTTAAGTTGGACTATAAATAAATTACAGTGCCACTTGGATAATTCGAACTTCTTTAATTCGAAATCGTGGTTAATTCGAAGATTTCTCTTACTCCCTTGAACTTCTTATTAAATCAATGTTAAAAAATCGTGGATAATTCAAAGTTCAACTTCCTTAATTCGAAGTTTTTTTATAAAAAATTTCGAACCATAACGACTTTTCGGCGTTTCATCGTTAAGAAATTCGACACGTGACAACTGAAATCCCCTTCGACACGTGACGCTTCAGACGCCATTCGAGCTTCCTGCTGTCAGTGTCACCATGTCTTTTAGTAAACCACGCGTGTACAAGAATTTAACGTTCGCTGAAAAGGTCGCCGTCATTCGCGAGATGGAAAAGGGTCTGAAGAAGAAATGCCAAATCGCCAACGAGTACGGGATAGCGCCGAATTTCGTCGGTACATTGAAGGACAAAACAACGTAAGTGAAGCTGTTTTCCGTTCACTAAATATGCTTGATGATTTTGCTAACCTTAAGCGACTGAATTCTACAAAACAATCAGACATTGCACATTTTTTTGAAAAACTATAATTTTCTGTATTGAATATAATATGTACTGTAGCTTACGTAATATAAATCTTATTTCGTTTATATATAGTGTTTAAGTCTTTCATATCATGATCTTTCTGAATAAATATTTACTTATTGACAGAATAATCTTTTCAAGTTTTCAGTGGACCTGAAATTAAAGTTAAAAGATGTAACTTGTTTAATTCGAAGTCTTGGATAATTCGAAGTTTTGTAGTGGTCCCTTCAGCTTCGAATTATCCAAGTTGCACTGTATATACCAAATTTGATGAATATCAGTCCAGCCGTTTTAACGTGATTCGCACATAAGCAGAGGGTAAATACTTTCAAGTGAAGTAGTAATACAATAAATTATAGAATATATGTATAGTATTGTAGAAAAATGGTTAGTATATAGAAATAGAAAGGAAATCATTTACCGAAAAAGAAAAACAAAGTGATTACCTTGTCAACGATTAGATGAAAGCTTGACGAGATGAAATCATTCTATTTGTTTAAGCTCCGTTTCTTTCTGCCCATCTCATTTTTCAATTAAAAAGGTCAGTGCGATCTTATCAGAGACAACAAACGTCCTCTCATTTCCATTTGCCATTTCATTCTAAGCCTAAATACTGAATTATGTATTCCGTTGGTGACGTGTGTTTGATTGCGAGTTCTGGCTTCATTTTTGAACCGTAATCGGGTCCAATGTTTATGAATCTATGAAAATCAGGCTGTGACAACTCATGATAAACGGTGATTTATTCTTTTTTCATCTCTCCAACTATCTTACGCCGAAATATCAGTTAATATCTGCTTTCTCAATATCATTTTCTTCCTCTTTTCCTTTCTTGATATGCATATGTGGTCAGTTGGTCAGTAGAAGACCAAACACACGCGGCCAAGAGCTGCTCCGCACTCGCTTCGCTGAAGCAACAAGTAAGTCACTTACTCAACCACATGCAGGCGACTGCAAACCTTTTATTTCCTTTATATATTTCTTTTACCAATGCACCTACAATTCTGAAAATTGAAATATGAACTTGCAAAGCATCTGGGATTTATATTTTCTTGTTTTTAATTTTCAAAATACTCTGTAATTAATTACATTAAAATTTAAAAACAGTCAATTCTTTCGAGGTATTACTCGGTATTTTCAACATAAAAAACTTGACGAAAACCTAAAATGATAAAAAAATTGTTAAGTAATAACTTGTATTTAAAATATTTATTATTAGTGCAATAGTTACTTTTAAAAAAGTAAAAAGTATGTGGTTTTTTTTTAATTGTCTCAGATTTTTTTTTTCCGTGCTATGAAATAATCATATTAAAAAATCTTTTCCCGGTATCGAAAACACTAAAAACAGATCAGAGATTCCTTATTTACGTGCTTGAATATTTATTATTGTGATGTTAATATTATTTCCGCACGTTGCACTTGTTATTAAATATATTCTTTTTTATAATTTAATTCTTTAAAAGCTAAGCAGTTGCTAATGGGGATTAAATTTCTACCCTTTTTTATTCTTAATTTATATAGTGTTGTTTTTTAATATGGAGGGCCATTATCCTGTTGACTTTTGTTTAGTTTATATGTTTCTTGGGATCACTGAGCTGTCAGATACTGGGTGAATCCAGCTGATGGTTACGAAAAATGGAACAGCTCTTCTGGATTCCCGGTATCGAAAAATCTAAAAACAGACCAGTGATTCTTATTTATGTGCGTGTTTCTTTATTGTTGTGATGTAAAAAGACGTTTCATTAAAGACTTTCTAAATATCATACAAATTCATCTGATGTTGTTCGTTTCGAAAAATAAATTTGTTTGAAGAATTTTTTGTAGAAATAGATTTTTGTTATTTCTATTAAATCTGTTTAACACATTCAGTAAACATTTTTCATTAAAAAAAAAAAAGATAATAATTAAATTCGGATTATTTGCCTAAGTTGTCTCAACCGGGTTAATTGTAATTTTAAATCAGGCTTACATTTTGGAAAAATAAAAACGAAAAATAAAATAAAAAATAAAAATATTGCTGATGTTATTTAGGAAGAAGTTTTAAGTAATAAACTAGCTTTGTAAATATGTACTATATTGAATATATTTTATTGAACAAATTTAAACTTTAAGTTAATTGAGCCGAAATTCAAGTTTCGTAAAGGTGCTTTTAATGTTTTGTTAGTTGTTTTGGTAAGTATTGCGCAGTTCGATTCGCAAACAAACTGTAAGCCGGTTAGAATCGGACACGATACCATAGTTTTTTTGTCCAAAATATAGCTGCTACATAAATTATTATTGTTATTTTAACGTACTTCGTGTATTGCGTTTTCGAAATTTAGGCCTAATTGTAAATATTTTTCTTGTATTTCTTAAAGATAAAGTTTTAGACTTTACAGACAATATCTGAGTGACTTACGACTCTCGAAGAGATGTTTTTTGTAGTAATAGCCTTAACCTGTTTTGGTTGGTTAACTACTCGTGGCTATAAAAGATAAATATCAAACTTGCTTGTATGTGCTGGAATTGCAAAGGCATTCCTGTAACTGGAAAACAAAAAAGGAATATAGAGTAATATATTAACCTAGTCACGTCATTGGCTGTTTAAACGATTATGAAGTTTTGCGATTGTAAGTAAAGTCATTGTAAGAATTAGGTCCGCCATCTTGAATTATATCATTACAACAAAGAAATTTTTTGCATCAATTCTTTTGAAGTGTAAAGGGAAGTTCTCGTAAGAAGGTTCTGTCTGTCCATCACCACCTCTTTAATCGAAACTAAAAGCCGTGCAGACATGACTGATACCTTATTGGAACATCTATAACTTGCAGAGGTGGGAAAAATGCTAATTCCGGTCTGCGGTCACTGCCTGTTTCACAGGAAATGGCTATGGAGTCGCTATGATTTCTTGTACAATTTCAAACAAATAAGTTTTTTTTTACTTGTTTATTTTCTTTTCTTTTTTAAAATCGTGAAAGCAATACGAAGGAATTTCTCCATCTTTATATATTTATCATTTCTACTTATTTGTAAATTATTACATTTCTGTAATTGTTCATTATTAAAGCTATAACCGTGTAGACTATTGGTCTACCGTTGTCATTGGTTGTAAATCTTTGCCAACATTGGACCAACGGCCTCTGTTTCATGGGATGTTCCATTTGCTAAAATATCGAGATAACGATTAGTATAAGCATTTTAGACAATCTATAGAAATGCTTCCTTTCATGTAACACCTTTTAGGACAATCGTCATGCGCAAGTTTCTCAACATGATCCCACAAAGAGACATTTTGAAATATAAAGTTAGAGCGGTTTTTTGTTAGAAAAGATACATGCTAGGTTTCAAGAAAATCCTCTCACCTGTTCAAAATCTATTATTAGGGTATACACACATACACTGACATGAACACATGCATAGACAGACTCTACTGATTTTATAACTATCACTGTCTTAGAAAAGTAACCATAAGGAACCTTAAATCAAATATGTACCCAATCTAAAGAAATTTGAAGGACTACAGTACTTGGGTTTTAAAAAAGCCTTCTTTTTTTATTATTATTAAGTAAACTTGTATACCTTCGTTTTTTACTTGAATTTATTATCTCTTTCGTTTTCGAACTGCCAGGACTTCACAATCGCCATTTTGTCATGTGACGCCATTTTGTTTCGAGTTTGTATCAAAAGGCGCTCTCATTAAGGTTTGCCACAATTCAAAACAAAGTCCCAATTTATTCAATCCTGTAAGGATGATTAACAATCATGTCCATCAGTAATTGAATTCTTTTGGAATTATTTTAAAGCTTTTTTTAATGTCTGATTCTCTTCAAAATTGTCTGAAAAAAATAAACTTTTGATGATTCCTTCGTTATTTTCCGAATAATGTAGCTTATCATTTTAACTGTAAAATATTACATTTTATCAGAAATAAGAGTTTAATATATAGTTAAACGACAGCCGGATTCAGACAGGAGGGTCTTATTGTCTGTCTAATAAGTAGTTCTTTTATTTCTACTCAGTCCCGTTCAAGACATCTTTTGTGTTTGCACCTGCGGTGTCCATAGTTCCTAGAACAAGTAAAATGAAGAATTCAGGATATGGAAATAACATTAAGAATGGTGAAGACACCGGAAAATTGTAATTGATTCACCATGTCTGGGATGTACGAAAATGGAAAGAGCAAGAGAAGAGGAGGTTTTGTTGATCTGTAAAGTTGAGTATTGTAATTACAAGATTAACAATAAAATATATCATTTAAAAAATATAATAACGCAATAATAACAATAACAATGCGAATGGAAATAAATGTAAAATTCAGAATTAACAATGACAGCACAATGTTAAAATTAACGAAGTAATAATAATAAAAAAAATCATAGAGGCCGCGTGAAGCGCGCACATGAATTTTCTCGCAATTAATCCTTTTGGCGAGTGTTTTATTGGTTGTTGTAGCTTTTCGGGTTCTACATTGATTCCAACGTTTTCTCATTTAGGCCCGAGTAACGAGACCTGGTTGTTTACATGATCGCCATATTAGCGTGAAACAGCTGTACTAGGATATCATTTAGTATACAATTTGGTCTCACCCTTTATAATATAAAAAATTTGATTGCTTTTTTAAAAATATTATGTTTGGCCTAAAATACACTGTAAAGAATTGTTTGTTTCTATTTCCTATTCTGTTAATTTTACGAGCAAATTTCTCTGCAGACATTCCTACGCGAAATTTTGTAATGTAAAGTTAGATCTCGTATTCCAACTTCAAAATGATCTATTCACTGCTTCAGAAGTTATTATGACGTATTTACGTCCTAAAATTGATAAAAACGAAAAACTTATATTTATAAAGCAATTATAATATCTACTGAATAAAAAAGTTACAAATTTTCATTTTCTGAAGAAAAAAAAAATAAAATTAAACCCGTATCATTTACTTAAATTGTGTAATCCGGATTAACTGGTTAAAACCAGGCGCAGTGGATGGGCTAGGATTTAATATTCATTGTTTAAGACAATGAATATTGAAAATTTTGTTGTCTTCTCGTAGTAATTTTTCTTTGTATCTAAATACAAAAGTTACGTAGTCCCTAGTCCTTAAATATGCACATCAAGTACAAAGAAGATCCATACAGCAGGATCAAATTTTTATAGGGGGACAAACTACAGATAGTGTCTTACTTTCAAATTGGAAAGAATAAAAATCAATAAGTATGAAAAATACATCATATCAGTTAAAAAGAAAGATTAAGAATTTTGACGTAATTAAGGTTTTTATAAAAATAGAATTGATTTTTACTTAAAACGCTACAGAAATGCCTAGGGAAATCAGAAACGAAAATGAAAGAAGAGAAACGAATAATTGAGTCAAGGAAGACAAGGTAAAGAAGAAAATAGAGTAGGGGGAAAATTGGAAAGGAATTGAAGATATTGAGAACATTTCTTCATTAATGAACAATAAGAAAAGTAATTTCAAAAAGGAAAGTGTAGGTGATAGATAAGAAGCACGGGTCAATATGTAATAAAGATGATGGAACGTGAAATCATATCATGTAACGTGAAAAAAATATCTGTGTCGCGCATCTACCGCGGTAAATATATTTCCCTTGAAATTGTGAATAGTATTTGTTGATAATATTTTAATAATAAAGCTTGATATTCAGTCATCCGAAGTCAAGATTAGTTTTAGCTGAAAAGCCCAAAATTTATGAAAGTTATCCACGGAACAACTTTGAGTTATCCCGCTTCTAAGCTCCGCCCCTGTAAGACAATGTCAGGATAAGGAAAAAACGTCAAAAAGTTGCAATTTCTATCGGCCGTCATTATGGAATGGCTGATCCAATTTGACTGAAATACAGCACCAGTCGAGACTTTAAGGGTATAATAGTTTTAGCTCAAAAACATAAAATTTACGGCAGTTATCCATGTCACAACTTTAAGGTCATACCCCACTTCTAAGGCCCGCCCCCTAAAAAGCCGCGATTACATTTCGAATTTTTTGATGTTTGTTTGTAGTTCAACCGATGCCTTAAGAGCTCTGAACAGTTTGTGAGACAAAACTCTAAAAACAGCATAAGTATAAGGCTTTGAAAATAGGAAAAAATCGTCAAAAACTGGAAGCAAAATATATATATATAGTGGGAAAAAGAACTTAAATGGCATATTTATTCGTGATCTATGACCCCTGATCGCAGTTTATCACAAGGTTATCTGCTCAGGTAAAGGAAAACGCAGTAAGTAGAATTCCTAGTAGATGTTTTAAAGAAAAAAAGGGATGAAGAGGAATTTTGTCAGAGTTTCTATTAATACAGAAAAAGTTTTAGTTGCCGTGCCAACTTTTGTATTGCGATTAAAAAAAAAAATCACAGAATAGAAAATGAGGAGAAAGAATGTTGTTCAAAGAAGAGTTGAAAAAAGAATGAATAACAGGGAAGCGAAATCTGATTTTTTTAGACTACTTTCCTAAGAACAAATCATATGTGTATTTGTGCCCTAATAACGCTTCAACCAATCTTTCTAAAAATTGATGTCAGACGATGTAACTTACCTATTTGAAATCTCTTCCATGTGGTTCCTTATCGAGAATTTAGTTCGAGAACTGATATAAAAAATCTCTTCATTAGAAACCTAAATAATGGATTCCTATCCTATCCTATTTCTTTTAACACCGTTGTCTTAAACGGCGTATATTAATCCGTTTATTTCGTAGATGAATTTGCGAGCTTTGAAACGATTAAAATCATTTATTTTTGTTTTTTTAGAAAATGAAATTTATACTCTACTGTTTATATTCAGTAGAATAAAACTTTAATTTTTCACAACTTAAAAAAAAATGAATTTTGATTTTCTTTGTTTGTTTCTTCTTATTGATACATAATAAATGACGTTATAATAATGAGACCAAACTTACCTACTTCATCTAAATCCTGAATTTCTTATGATTTCAAATGAATCTTGTAAATACTACGCAGTCTAAAAAGATAGTATTTACCTGTTTGATAGTAGTTCTCATTGCTGTTTAGGAAAAACTTCCTAAAAAACTTACTTGTTGCTTTTCTACACACTTAAGCTAAGCTCAACATCAGATCGCACGAGAACTACGTAAAGTTTAGTTTCCCAATGATTTATTTACAAAAGCTTGAAATATAAAGAAAATATTAAACTTAAATTCTAAATTAATTTCTTGCTATTGCATTACTTACTCTTAATTTTATTTGAGTGCGGTTTAATTGAACTCCCTGTACATGTAGGTCATTAACACAAGCTTTTCTTGCCATCACAAGATGACATGTTAAAAATAAATGGCCACTTATGTAAAAACGAAAAGAAAGACTGGTTTTTTTTTTTAAACAGGCCTCTTTGGTTATTGGTGATTGATTTTGAAGTTCTCTCTCTCAATCGATTCGTCAAGCTCTCCACAAATGCTGACTCATCTTAGAAATGTCTTGGGCGCCATTCTGTCTCACCTTTTGCTGTCCTTCAAGTTTTCCCCACTCCCCCCACGCTTTGAATTTCTTACACTGTCTTCCCTACGACTGAATCACAACGTAAATAAAGGTGTTTCTTGATCTGCTTAATTCGGGCTATTTAAGGACACAGTATCTGATCCATTACTGCAAGCTCAAAGGTTTCCGAACCAATAGATGTAGAAGTTTTCGAAGTGAACGATCGTCATTTGTTAATAGTGGATCTGCTTCAGATAAATTAATGTAGCTATCGGTTTTTGAGGCATTTTGTCAGTCACCATTAAAAAAAACACTTTTTTAAACCAGAAAAATAAACTAATATACAAAAAAAGTTGTGCAGTTGTCATCAGTGGAAATCTAGGACAGCTGTTTCGTCTTTATTAGGACTCGACAACCAGATCTATGCAGTTAATGAACAACATAGAGGACATAAAACTTTAAGGATCTTACATTTGCTTCTGGAAGTGGAACCCCAAAAATAAAAAGTAATAAGAAAATTTAAATCAACAAGTAGGGATTCAGAAATGTGGTCTATTGTGCTGTTTTCTGAAAAGACATTTTACTCACAGCATAAAAAAGTAACAAAGCAGCCTGAAGAGTGAAGAAAAAGAGTTTAACATGCATTAGTGAAACGTGAATAAATGAAAAAGAAAAACATGAACTTGACCATCCAAAAGGGGACTCGGAATCTTGTGTTTTTATTTGTTGTTTTTCAAATTGAAACAATCATATTAGCTTTTCTCTGAATTGTCTCACTACAGCCTCTCAAAATAAATTTATGAATCCCAGTGCCTCCAAACAAAGAACCTACATACAACAGATGATGTTGTATTACAATGATAGATGGCGCCACTTTCTTCAATACAAAATTAGAGCAATAAATCTTTTTATAAGCTGTAAATATCTTTTTAGAGCAATTTAAGAAAAAAAAATAATGGCAAATATAAGCTAGAATAATCTGAAAAAATTCCTCAAAAAAGAAATTTTAAAAAAGCTGTAAAAACTTTAAGATGCCTCAGTTCATTTCAAGAGTTCGCAAATGAATACAGTGGAACCCCGCTATTCGTACACAATCCGTTCCAGGAGGCAGTTCGAATGGCGATTTGTACGAATGGCGAATCATTTTTTCACATAAGATATAATGTAAATTGGATTAATCCGTTCCAGACCCAGAGATGATTGCTTATTTGAACCTTTGTAATAATATTTTAAGCGTAAAATATATAAAAACTATGAAAACAATAAATATATAGGCCTCTCTTACAGGCCCGGATTTAAAGACCCAGGGCCCCTAGGCCCCACTTACATTGCCCCCCCCCCCCCCACCCCCCCCCTAAACCCCCCCCCCCCCCAATAACTTATAATTTCCCCCCCCCCCCCCCTCCCATCCCGAATATCTACAACCAAAAAAAAATACGGAATCTCCCTTTCAACAACCAAAAAAAAAAAAGAAACGAAATCTCCAATTCAACAACCAAAAAAAAATCCAATACGGCGGGGCCCCTCGGCTGGCTGGGCCCTTAGGCCCGGGTCTTCTAGGCCTAGGCGGAAATCCGAGCCTGCTCTCTTATTATGTCTTTCTTTTTCAGTATAGACGATATGGTTGATTTTGCCATGCCATACTGAGTTGCCTGGTCAGAGACACGAGTTCCACTTTCAAATTTCGCAACGAGTTCTTTTTTCAATTCAATTGTCGTTCTCACTGCTTTCCTTTTAGGCTTGGTTGAATCAATAATCTTTTTTGGACCCGTGGCTGCACTATTTTTAATAAAAATAACAAAAAATAACATAAAATAGCACAAAGTTTCATGAAGCTCGCGTGGATGATGCGTAGCGCACGGAAGCTAGCACGAGACTGAACTGAAGCGACCGCGTGGCGCAGCCAGTAACAAGGTCCCGCTGTCCGAATCGCGAGCAAGCGTACGAATGGCGAGTTCAATTTTACTTGAAAAAGTTGGACGAATAACGAGTTGTACGAGTAGCGAGGTGGACGAATGGCGGGGTTCCACTGTATCTCCATTTTTATTTAGTTTTTAAATATGGTAGAACAGGTTTAATATTGCATTCAAAAATATTTTATTTTAATAATTGAAGTATTAAAATTAAAATGAAAAAATCGATAGAACTAGCAAACATTTTCCGAGAGCATGAAGTGCGAGTTAAACGAGACTGCTACGAAACACATATAAATTAAAATTCTAAAATATTAAAAGTTAAACAGACGTGAAGTAGTTTTCGATCTCTTTTTCCAGATCAGTCTTTTTTAATTGGAAAATGACGATAAAAATCTGAGATCTCGACCCAGAAAGACTAAAAATTACGTAGATATTTATTGTGCATCACCTTTAACTTTTGAGCAAACATGCGGACAAAGTGCACGCAACACACAAAGAGACAACACAAGAATTTCAGTAATTGATTTCGGATGAAACTAGGAACCAATATTTTCTTTGATGTGTATATAAACAATATGGTGAAAGGAAAAATAAAAGTAAACTTTACATTTAACTATTGTTTGCAACATTCTCAATTGTTATTGCAAATAACAGTTGAGAAAAATTAGAAGAGTTATAAAGAAAACTGAACTTTATAAACTTTATAAAGTGCTTTTACAGTTTAAAAATTCCGTCAAACTTGAGGAATTTTTTCTTAACTATGAATTCTGTTCTTCAGCCTTTAATTTTGGTCAATTGATCAGTTTCTCTCATTGCCAATTGTAATTTGATACTTTGCTATTATCAATTTCCAAATAACGGTTATTGTCCCTCAGGGAGACAAAGGTCATTCAAAAACTAAAACATTTTGATTAAAGTTTGAATTGCGATACAGCCTCCCTTTTGGAGAATCGTCTAATTACAATGATGTTTTAATAGCTCTATTGAGAGTTAGTTTAAAGTAGATGTAATAAGCATTTTGTGTTTATAAAGACAAAAATTCCTGTAAAAGGATTTTTGTAAGAGCTAATTCCCTGCAAGTAGACCTCGCTTACCTACGACTGGGTTCCGTTCGAACGAGGCCATTGTACGTCATGTGTAATACACTACTTCAGAAATACAGTCCACACTACAGCACATATGCCCGAACACTTTTAAAAGTAATTATAGCTGTAACAGTAATTATTTATAGTATTATTATAAATGTGATATTCACTGCCATTATTCATATCGTTGGTACCGCAGTCTGTGTATTATGCTAGTACTGTTCGTTTTCAAAAGCGAGAACTACGACCCACAGACGATTCTACTCCGCAAAGGGGTGATACGCTGAGATGGGCACTTTCCTAAGACCTGTTTTTCTTTTAGTACCTGTTATTTTTGCAATAGTATTTATTCTTTCCATAATTCTTTCCCGAAAAGCGCAAGTAGAACGCAGCTACTAGTAAACTAACAATGATAAAAAGTAAATATCCTCTCTTTATTTCTCCTCATCCCTATTTTCATGAAATCGAAGGAGACCTGACGCAAAAGCGTTGAAGGCTCTCGTAAACAAAATCGAACAAGCGAGTCTGGGAGCCTTGCCTGCGTATGTTTACGTATGGACTACAACCACTGTCGGATATAACTTGAAAGCTCTATAAACCTTCGTGGTAAGTGCGAATAGTCGACTGTCGGTCCTATCTAGATTGTTGTTTCTGATAGATGGATGTAGAAACATTACAGAAAACTTGGAACACTCCCGGAAGCGAGTTACCAACACAGAACTGTTTTTTATTTACTTGTAGTTATTAACAGTCGTAGATTCCTGCTGTTTGTCTAGATTCTCTTCAAATTTATGTTGTTATAAGAGCTTTAAAGTGCAGTTAGTATTCGTTAAATATGTTTTTCTGTTTCCTTCCTGCAGGTGAACTACTTAATTGACATCGCAATATCTTTCCGCTTTCATACGATTAGTTGTTCTAAAAATTCCTGTCCTGTGTTTGGTGGAAATCAAATTCAAAATTCATGTGATTGAAATGAAGCAAAGTACATTGGCATTCAATGATTATAAAAATGCAAACAAACACAAATCCTGTAATAATAGCTCTATTATAAACTTTGAAGTGGAACTATTTTGTTTGCGGCGTTACACAAAGTCGTAAACTCCGAATATCCTTCGTAAAATGAAATGTAAATCTTTTGAAATAAAGAATTTAGACGATAAAGCGGATAGAATACTTTTTCAACCGAATAAAAAAATGAAATAAATCAAAAACTCACTGAACAGTTTAAAATGCGTTTATTATCGATCATAATTAGAGTGAGAAAAACTGGAAAGATACGAATCATGCTGTTACTGCCTTTACTGATGAAAGGTACAGTTACTATACAATTATATCTGTTCAGTTATCTATCTAAATAAGAAAGATTTAAATTTACTGATAATGTATTACGGATGGCATTATTTACGAAAATTGGTAAACATGAATGAAACCGTTTCTTTGCCCTTGTAGTAACGACATTTTATTAATTTACTTTTCTTACTACTGTACTGTGCTCCTCGCCCATGTCTAACAACTTGCAGGTCTTGTTAAGTTAAAATATTCATGTTTGACTAGCTAATAAATAATGCGAGACATTTGAAAAGCCCTTGAAACAGACTTTATATTCCAGCACAAGACGAGGACATTATATGTTTTGGTTGTCACTTGTTCGGACAACTTCATTCAGTTTGGGTTGTCCCCTGAATGGATTGTTTTTCAAGTGTGGAATTTTAATCACTTCAACGGTATTTGACAGACATTCTCGTGCTCTTCCCTTTGCTTCGTTTAGGGGACGGGAAGAGACTATTGGGGGGGGGGGGGCTTCTTCCTTCCTCTTTGCGCATCAGACTGTAAATGCTTATTTATAATTTGCCATGTTAATTATTTAGTAAGTTCATTTAGCAGCATACAACATGCAGGAAGCATTTATTATTACTTTTTTATTTATTTACTTATTTTTTTTTTTAGGAAAATTAGAGTCATAGAATCAATGCATATGTATAGGTACTTCTGTATCGTATTCTCTTTTGTTTGTGCTTCGATTACTATTACATTCAGGCTACTTAAGGGATTTCATAACAGCAAATTTAAAGATAATTATAAATATAGATAATTTTTTAGTATTAATCCTACGGTTCTTATTGACTTTAGTATATTCTAAGACCCACTGTATGGAAGATAGGTAGAATTTGAAATAGATAATAAAATTTCCTAGGTTCGTCACAGTTCGTATAGTAATATTAGATTAAGGAGGTAGTAATAATAAAGATTTTTTGGGCTCATTGAAACATGTCATTTTTATATGTTTTTATTATTAATGCTTAGTGTGGTAATGGTTTACTACCTTATTATTATTACAACGCACGTTAAATATATTTATTCCAAATAAGATTAGTTTGAACAATGTAAGTCCCTTAGGAATCAAAACGTGGATATTAATTCACTTAAAGCCTTAAAGTAGGTTTTTGGCGAAGAATCCTATGACGTCAACATGTTGTTCAAAATCCCCATATTACTATCCATATTACTGTTTAATTTTGTTAGCAAGGAATGTCTATAAAATTTAAAATTTTTATTTCCCTATATGATTAACGGAAGATCAATGTATAGTGATATCTATTTGTGAGTATCCACAAATATGCTTTTAAAAATGCTTTTTAAAATGTATTTCAGTATTATAAAGAAATTAAAAAGAGAAGCAAATATAAAGACCAATAATGCACTTTATAAATATGAAAAAATTAAAAAAGTATTGACATGTTTCAGATACCCTTTAGAACGGTATCTATCTTCAGAATAACACAAAGGAAATAAGCAGTTAACAGTTTTTAAAAAAAAGCAAGAATGATTGGTTCCTGACATGATCGGTCACGTTTGGTTCCTGCTTCATATTTGTTTGTATTCTTATCCGCACGTTAAATTGTTTTAAAATTAAAAAGATGTCTATAAGAGACTTAATGAAAAGTTTCTTCCAAAATTTTCATTCTCCTAATTGAGTTTAATAACGAATTAGCTAATTGACTTCTAAACATGAGATTCATAAATATACAATCATTTAGTAATTTGTATGTCTTAGCATTTATCTGAATTTATTTAGGTTCTACTTCCAGATACATTGAAGTAAAATATTATTAACTGTTGAATCTTTTTTGTTTTCCCACGGTATTTTCGGAATGAACTTATTCCAGGAAAAAGGGTTTCATGGAACTACGTTCCTCAGTCTTTCTGACAAATATTTCCAGACTTATTTCAGAGTTTCAGATTTCATTAGAATGTAAAGTTACTATCAAAGTAATAGGAACTTAATTCTATCTCGATAAAGCTGTTTCACACTTATTGACAATCGTCAGTTTCTCTTTGTTTTCTCTGTTGATAAATTTAATTCATCTCTTAAATTAAATGGACGTCAAAACAAATCTTCAAAGTTTGAATGCATGGAAAGTTAATTTTGGAGTGTCACATACAAAATATTGTCATTATTAAATTCGTTTTGTCTGTCTGTCCGTATGATTGATTTCCCGGAACATGTGACTCTCTTAATCGATTTTCCTGACGTCAATATCAGTAAACTTTTTTAGTCAATGCGAAATTTCATGCAATTAGGTTGAAAACTAAGATCCCTGTACTCATTAACTATTCACATAATTAAACAATCGTATAGTTTACAAAACTGAAAAAAAAACAAAAACAGTGTTTTTTAAAGCTTTTTTTTCTTTTCTGTTTTCAAATTTCTATTGCAAACAGAATAGTATCCAATTTAGTCATTAACAGACAGAGATAGTTAACTGCTGTGTAAAATATAAACATTATAAATAAATAAGCAAGTATTAATAAACCATTCTATAAATTTTTCACTTGACTGCTCAAATCGCCTCGGAGTTTTTCTGTAATTTATCAGTTAATTTTAAAAACTCTTATATACAGTTGATTTTACCTCAACTTCCCACACCAATTCCGCCAAATCACTCAATTGGAAATAGTCCCAACAAGGAAATAGTCCCAACACAGCTTCACTAATTTAAAAAAAAAAGAAAACTTATCTCTTTGTTCGAAGTGTTTTTTTTATAAATAAAACTTACTCCTATGTATTTAGTTTTTTGTATCATTATTTGTGTTCGAAATAGTATGGCAAGCGGATCCAAAAACAATATTTATTTTTCCTCCATTTAATAAATAACATTTATTTCCTGAATGTTTCTCCATTTCATTAGCTATTCTCCAAGTAAGGCTAATCTAATTACTATTAGATTACTATTACAGCCAGTTTCAGGAAAAGATCGGGAGTGACGTCAAGGCGTAGGAATCTCTATGGTGGCGAGATGGTCTAAGCATCCGTCTCTCATGCTAAGGTTCACTGGATCGATTCTCCTACATGTATTTTTTTGTTTTTATTTTTCCTTTCTCCCTCCAGTTTTTTAGTTTTGTAATTAATTGTGTTGAAATTACATATATTTTAATTTTATTCTCGCCAGTTAAATCAGACGCAAAGACTGATCTTTACGATTAAAGTACATTTGAGAGGAGACACGTGTGAGCAGGTGGAGGCAGCCATGATGTAAAGTAGTTCCGCAACTTACTAACCAATAGTATGATTGGTTTTTTACTAGTTTGAAAATTTCCATAAAAAATAATCTTAAACTCTTTATTACATATTAGTATAAACTTAAAGCAATTTCACATCATACAAAACCTTTTGCTTGCAGAACGTATTTACAGAAAGGTGAAACTATGTTTCGGGCTGACGGACATTGTGTACCTTCGTGAATGAACTCACTCCTGATCTTTTTCTGAAACTGACTTTAGTCAGTCTGTGTAAGTGTGATCCCATAATAACTATTGAACCATTGGATAGATCTTCTTGAAACTTGGTATGCAAATCAACTTTTATATATGAAATCGTTTCCCATGGATCGTTATCTAGATATTACCTTGAGAAGACTCTAATAATTCCCAAAGAAATTCAATCCCACTTCTGTCTCTCATTGTCTAAAACAGATTTGACAGAAAAATATTTCAATGTTCGTTCTTATAGGCCTATTTTTCTAGTACTTTATGAATCACCCTGTATTAGAAACATACTATTCGTAATATTCAAATATTTAACAAAACGAATAAAGCTACTTTCGATTAACTATTTTTATTTATTAAATAACTTTTTTTCTTTGGTTAAGATTATTCTTACTATTTCTAAGTTAAAATTGTTGAGATTTTCAGGGATTATTATTATTATTATTATTATTTGATAATTTGTAATTACTTCACTCTAATTCATAAAAGCAACATACCTAGCAATAGTAATTACAATATGAGAAATAATAACTACTTAAAATTACAATATCCAAAAATCTTAAATAGTTATGGAGAGAATAATTCAATGTATCTATTACAATCTATTATTAACAAAATTGGTTTAAAAAACATCAATAATTTTTCAAAAATTTATTTGTTAAAAAAATTTGTTAGAGATTGGCTCGTAAGACATAACAATATACTGAATTACAAATAGAATTTTTTTTTTTTTTTTTTTTTTTTTGTATTTCTTTAGTAATAAAACAATGACTTTAAATCTGTAATTTTCTGTGTGATTAATTTTGTAATTTTTTATATACTGTTGTTTTATGTAATTAAATAATTTGTACAACATAATCAAGCACCTGTTGACAGGATCTCTTTATGGGAGATCCTAACAGGACTTCAATATTGTATTAAAGAAAATAAAATTTATTTATTTATTATTATTATTATTATTATTAATTTGAATTCCTATCCCACAGAACTCATTTGATCTGATGACCGGATAGACTTTTTCTCAACCATTAAAACATAATAATAAAGATACCGTGTAGCTTTAAACCAGTTTTACAAATCTTATCCTGGCTTTTACTGGCTTTTAAACACAAATCCGATTGGATATTCGGTCAGCAAACGAATGAATCAGTTGTTAATGTTGGCGCTTATCTTTTGACGGTTGGAATTATTTTTCCATAGTTTATGTACATTTTCCCTTTGTAATCAGTGTGAATTCAACTGAGTTAATTTTGATAAAAGAAATATTAGTCAGTTACTACAGATTTTGTGTTTTCGGGCTTCTTTCTGTTTTTGGAGAGGAGTTATCACTTTATTATTTCATCTCTTTACATTCTGTAAGATAGTTGGTGTCTGAGGCCCTAAGGCTTACCCAACTTTCTGCCAAATGAAGACAACATTTCTACCGATATTGAAAGACGGAGGCAGTCCAAACAGACCACGTAATTGCAGTTCAACTTATATGTCATACGAGCAGTATTTCGGAACTGCTATAACCAAATATTTAGAATTTTTTGATTATGTATTCTTTGAATATAAAAAAATGGAAACTGTTCGTTTGAATCAGTTTTAGGGTGATTTTTTTTTCTTTTAATTTAGAATGTAATTTTTTTTCCCAGGCCAAAAACTAATAAAGCATTTGGCTATTCCCGTTAAATTCATTAATACCTTATGTTTATGACGCAAACAAAGTCATTGGCAATGTGCTCTTTAGAAAAGTTTATTCTTTTTTCTCCAATTCAGTAAGACCACAGTAATATGTTGGTAGGTAAAAACATGCGTTGGAGTTATTAAGATGTTGACCCATTTAAAAAGTTTTATGGTCGTGGTTTTCGTTATTAAAAGTAGCTGACAAACAAACAAATACCTTCCAAATGCACTCTGCATTATATCACAGCACAAAATGGCGTCTGTGTCAGAACCTTAAATGCATGAAAAGACCCTTATTTAAGTTTCAGTGCTATTAAAAAAAAAAACCAGTTAAAAATTCCAATGATCGGACGTAAATAACAGTTTATTTAAAGAATTAGAAAATAAGGTCTGAATTACGTTTTATCAGCTCTACCTACAAGTGAACGTGATATTTTTTTTTCCTTCAAGTTCTTGTTTCCTGGCATTGTAAAAAAGTGTTTCAAGGATTGGTTGGCTGTGTTCTGAATGGTAATGAAATGTATGATAAACCAATCTTTTAAATATTTCACGTAGCAGGTTTGATTACAGTAACCCTTCCCTTTGTTTTCTTGGAAAGTGAAACTCATCTTTCATCTCTTTTCAAGGACAAAAAAATTCCAATTGTTTATCAAAACGTAATATACTCCCACTGCTGCAAACGTGATTCAAAATATTTGTCAGTCTGTTTTCCTTGGCTTTTGTGGAAGAGCATTGTACGCCCCCGGCTTTTCGTAGATTCTAGAAAAATAGTTCGATAGACGAATAGACCGTGAACAAAATCTGCGATCAGTTAGCTTTTAGGTAATCTTTTCCCATAAATAGATTAAAGGTTAAAACTGTACCGTTACAGGCCCTTGGGTGCGCGTAGATATAGGCTCCCAGCGATTCTCGACCAACAGCTGAGCTATGGTCGGATGGCCAGCCCGATGTTCGCCCGCCTTTTAAAATCCAAATAAGAAAACTGGAAACCTTTGATAGAGGGCTGGGTGAACGCTAAGGTCCGTTTGCAGGAGAAATAGCCGTGGAAAAATACCCGACCATTCGGGCTCCTTCAGCCCGCAGTCAAGGGCCTAAAGCCGTAATTTCCGTAATTAGACATTTTTTAATTTGCCTGTGTACAAGCTTATTCAATAATAATAATAATAACAATTATTATTATTATTTTAACAGAAAGCAACTGTAATGTTACGAAACGGCAATAAAAATAATACTACAGAAAAGAACAAATCCCAGTGTTACATCTAGATTCCAGGACATTGTCGCAAAGCAAAAATCGTCGGATTGCGAGGCACTGCTTTTTTTTTTCGTTATCTGTTCAACGAATGATAATACATACGCCCCGTCAACAATGACGGGATAACAATGTGACGGCTTTTAATTGAGATAGAGTATTTACGCTCGTCATTTGTAATTTCTTCTTTCATGCCGAGGTATGTCTCTAACGACTCTTCAGATGGTCGCTGGACAAAAATGAACATTGAAATTTAAATTTTAATCTGATAGGCTAAAATTAATGAGTTATTTTCTTTTTTCTCTGTCTCTTCTCTCATTGCGTCACTCACACACACACACACACACACACACAAAGGGAGTGATAAAAACAATAATTTGAATGTAGTCCCCGTGGTCTAATGGATAAGATGTCTGACTTCGAATGAAAAGGTTGCAGGTTCGACTCCCGTCGTGAACGTTTCATTGTAATATTTTTTTCACAGGAAGTTAACAATTGCGCCGGACAGACAGAGAAATAAAATATTTTAATAATATAGATAACTGTAGTGTTCAGTTATGATAAGTAACTAACTTCTTTTTTCCCTTAATCTGCTGTTATCAAATTATTTTACATTTTAATCAAAAGAAAAAAAAATATGAAAATTATAAAGTTTAATATCCGCTTAACAACGGAGGGTAGCAGAGGGAGATGCAGCGCTTACCGTCTTTGCAAAGCAAAATAACGTCTTCTGGGCTGCGAAGCTGTAACGACATCTCTCAAAGGTGTCGTAGGGGAAAGAGATCAGGATTTAACATTCTTTAATTTGCATCGGAGAGAGCAAGAATTAGAACGAAAAGAATGCAATTTCAAATAGATTTTATTCTTCATTTTATCCATTTAGAACTTACTTTTCTTTTCCTATTGTTCTTGATTGAAATTTTTCAAAATTCAATAATTAACATTCTGACGTAAAAATTTAGTCGAAACATATTTGTTTACTTCGAATTCATGCGACTTTTCTCGCACGTTTTAATGATCTATATTTAGGCTTTAAAATAAGTTTTTCAATTTCTACGACATTAGAGCAAAAATATATGTAATTATTCTCGTTTCTTTTGCTTTGAAGCAGTAATATCGTGATTATCAATGAGTAAAATCCTCTTAAACCAATACAAGAATGCCTCAAAATCTCAAAAGCTGAAATGATATTGGTTCCTATTCATTTTGGTAAGTATAGGACCAATGAATAGGAAACTAAGATTAAAAATAAAACTTACAGATAGATTGTCGTTAATTCGCAAAAAAAAAAAAAGGAAAAAAAAATCAAAACTATTTATCTTTCAGAGCTGAAAGTTTAAAGACAGAGTAACATTAATCCCATATTCACTTTTGGATAAGTTGTATTTATAAGGGCACCAAACCACTAATGTGTCATCAATACTCGATTATCTTTATAAAGAAATTAATTAATTTGAAGAGCTAGAATTTACTGGTAACATTAGACTAACACTGGAATAAGTGTTTGCTGCTATTCAAAGATTGGTCGTCAACTATATATATTTATATATTTACTAGCGGAAAGACCCGTTCTTCGCACGGGTTACAAAAATCAAATATCCAAATGTGGATGATAAAGAAATTGCAATTGCGAGATCATTTCGAAACTTTCCCAGTTGGTATAAAAACAAAACAAAAAACAACAACAACTCAAAAGGTCTGATCTCATTACAAATCTATAGCTATTCCGAATCCCTCGTAGAAGTATCTTTGAATCATGTTTGCTCATCCACTCACCGTCCTGCCAGTGTACACTCCTAGTTCCATGTTATTTGAATTTTGTAACTCGACATTCATAGATATGAAAATAATATAGAGATCGGAAAATATAAGATTTTCCCTCCCCTTTCTCTGTCCCGTTTATACCCCTAGTTCGAGATTATTCGAACTTTATAACATCATAATCCTATCACGTCAGACCTTTTCTAGTTCGTAAAAATTCATCTGATTATTATTATTATTATTATTATTATTATAATAAATTCATTATTATTCATTATGTCGCTATTATGCACAACCATAGTTTAGGTCCAATTGTTGCACAACAATAGTTTCGTGCCAATTGTTCGACAACACTATGGGGTGGTGTAGTTGTCATTGTCGCCGAGCTCCAATTGTTGCATAACAATATTTGTGTGGAATTAACTCCTTTTGAACCCCTGGGGGTGGTGTTTCCAGGTTCTAAGGTAGCCTATCTTTTCCGCAGGATCCTAAAGATTAATTCTGCAAAGTTTGGTCCAGATAGGTGAAAGGGCCTTGGAGTGTATAAAGGACAAAGAAAGAAAGATACATTCATTTTTATATATAAAGATTTGATTAATTTTTAATTTAGATTCGCTAAATATTGTACATTTAATTTATTTGAATGTGCTTGTGTAGGATATACAATGTCTAGAACCCTAATCGTGCAAATGCACTTTTCCAAATAATCACAAGAAATGGGTGAAAATATTTTTGAAAAGTAAATTGATAATAGCGCCTTATTAAGATAATGATGGATTGAACCGAAAGTTCTTTTGTAATTTTCTGATTCGTATCATCTGTGACTTAGATAGCCAATTACAATCTGCAAATTATTTACAGATTATATTATAAGGTTGTGTATTGATATTTTATTTATTACATTTGATTGATGCGATATTATATTGATGTAATATACAAGTGATATTCTTAGAAAATTATTTTACAATGGAAGATATGCAACGTATTTTTTTTTGTTTTAAATGACAACAGAATATGATTCCTTTGTGTGTGTGCGTACCCACCCTAGATAGGGAGTCATAGTCCCATGGTTCATATCTCCTTGAATCCCCATGGCCTGGAGGTTTGGGAAAAATCCGATTCCCGGTCCAGACCACTTCGATTTTAAATGGGCACTGACATATATAAGAAGATAGTGGTAATTTTACAAAATGGGGGGCGGGGTGTCTGTAAAGAATCGCCCTTAGTTCAGAACAAATATGGACCAATTTAGCCATTTCCGGGTCTAGGTTACTGAGAATGATTGGGCGGCAACAACTCTCCTGCAATTTCATTTGTGTTTCCAATGCTATACCGAGGTGGCCATGATGGAAATTGTACTTGACCTATGAAATGCAAAGGCTTGAATGAATTGCAAAACTCATTTATTCATTATTCAGAATAATATCACTTTTAACAATGCAAGTTAAATTTGATAAAAATTACAAATTATATCAAAATTAGTTGCTTAATTTTGTACTTTCTCATTTATTTCTGAAAAGGCAAAACCCATAGCATATTCAAAACAAACAAAGATACGTCCTACGTAAGGAGAGAATGCTCTGGAAGCATCTTACAGGACCTTACTAATATTAGATCAAACTTAACATTAAAGATATTAAATATAAAAATATAAAAATTGTTGGGGAACTGATTTCTCTCAAAAATTTCGAATTTCATCTCGGCACAGACATTTGCAGTTAGTTTATTTGTGGTTAATTAACCTATTCAACACATCCAGGCTGTCTTTTTTCCGTTTCGAGTGTGTTTTCTGGTTCTCCATTTCTTTGTTCTGCTGCCAATTGATTGTAACTCCCCCTGGGAGCGGCTTGTCGTAACTCTCATTCTTTGGTCATAAAAACTGAAGCGTATTTTGATGAAGGGGCGTCTTTACTTGGAACTGGTCCCTAATTCAAGTCGCCTCACCCACGTTTCTTAACAGAAGCCCGATGATTAAAATCACAGACGCCCCCCTAATGGCGCCAAATCTCGAGTCACTATGTTCCCTATTAGAATTTTTACGCTGATGTTCCACTTGGTATCGTTTAAAGCAATATATCCTAACATTTTTCAATTATAGTTTTTCCCTTATGTCTTTGTTGAAATAAATATGGCTATTTAAAAAGTGTAGTCTATATGAACAAAATAGCCTTTTTTCTTTTTCTTTTGTGTGTGTGTGTATGTGACGAGAATATTCTGTTTGTTTTGACGTAGAAATGTCAGTGCTGAGTACATTATTACCCAAGCAGAAAATAGAAATAGCTTAAAGCGTCATAATATCCCTGATACAATTACAGCCTGACGTTGATGTCAGCACTTCTGCTATCAACACATCATGTGACAGCAGAATCAAAGAAAGAAAGTTAGCTATAAACGCAATAAGGAAACTGAACCTATTGGCAAAATGTCATTCTCTAAAAAAAGAAATTTAGAAAATTGATAGACATAAAGGGAGTTTGAAAGAACATTAAGCCTACCTTCTAAACAAGTTATTTCTTAATTATTTTTTTTTTAATCTTAAAAAATGAAAATAAAACAAACAAACAAACGATAAACTTGCAATAAAATACTAAAATAAACAGTACAAATGTCCAATTTTCTGAAAAAAAAAGTAACGTTACTTACTTAAGTTCTCTGAACAATGCATCAAACGAAAGACAATGAATTCAAAATGATTAATTCCCAATGTTTAAAACAGTGACATATTAATAGAAATACGATAAAAATCCATTGTTTAGATTCCAATGCTTTTCTACGTTGTTGGGTTTTTTTTTTTCGCTCCCATTTCTCGACCAGAACTCATTTGGAAAAGATTTCAAATAGAAAAGTTACATCGTCTCTAGTCCATAAATATGCATCTCAAGTTTCAAGAAGATCCCTCCCTCGGTTCAAAAGTTAGTAGGAACCACATACACGTGATTGATTCACTTCACTTGCCCGGGAAAATAGGTTAAAAATCAATACAAACTTCAGATTGGCTCCATTAATATGTTGGTGTTATTTTTTTTTTTTGTTCAGATATCTTTCTAGAATATTCCATTGTTATAGAAGACATTACAATAACATTTTTTTTTATCTCTAAATTGAAGAAAATGAAAAGTTTTGATCATTCTTGAAATTATACGTTTTTGAAAATTGCATCAATTCAGAAAGGGGAGTAATACTTTTTTATTAATTTTTTTTTCTACTATTCTGTTTTTTGTTGTTTTTCTCTCTTTTTTGCGTTTTGCGTTGTCATTCCGTAATGTCTTCACTCTAAAAAAATAGCAAACTTTTAACTGCATCATATCTCACAGATCCGTACAGCGTTGAAACGTCTGCAACTCCCATTAATGTATACTAGAAAGTATAAAAAATTACAGAATGTAATTATACTTATCAATCCGTCCGTCTGTTCTTTTCATGATAACTCGAAAGTTTGGTAGACACTTTGGTAGTTCTTACGTTCTTAATTTTGGTACATAAATGACCAATAGGAAGTATCTACATAAGATACATTGATATGCTGTTTCAGTACTACGATATAAAAAGAAAAGAATGTTTTCTTGCTTGTAAAACATTCTTCTCTTCTCAATTGATCTTCAAACAATTAATTTTTTAATTCATTCTTTGTTGTCAGTTTAGTCTCCAAACCACTCCTTTTTTTTTTTTTCAAATATTTCCATTTTTTTTTGTGTCAATCAATTTTTTTTTAACATGCATTTTGATTAACATTTATTATTGCAATCTTAGAATTGCAAATATTCGAAAACTGGCACTCCAACTACATATTTTTTTTTGGGGGGGGGGTGTTGCTATTATGAATGATTTTTATCGAATTTTATAATTATTTTTCTATTGATAATTTTAATATCAAATGTTTTTTTGCATTTTTAATGACTGTTGATTCCAATGACAAATGAAAAAGGAAAAAAAAAAAAAAAAAAACAGAATTTGTTTTTTTCGATTTGATCTTGATTTTTTTTTTTTTAGTAGATAATTTCGTCTTGGAAAGATGCCTCGTAGTGTATTTGATAGCTTGTCATTTGCCTAGAAGCATGTTAGGAAAATATTGAAGCATGTTTAATATTTTTATCTTGCTCATATTTTTAGTGGTCTTGTAAGGAAAGTTATGCAATGTTTTTTGTGTTTTACTTTACTTCATTTGCCTGCATGTCTTGAGGTTGTTGATTCTATTTTAACACTTTAGAAATACGAGGGTCATTCAATAAATGATGCCACACATTGTTTTTTCTTGGCTAATATTTGATGAAAATCGTGAAACTGTACAGAGTCTTATAATATTCCCGCGCTTCCTCAAATTGTTTCATCATTTTCCGCTATGCGGCAGCACTGTAGGTAGCGTTCAAGATGGCGTCGTAATTTTGTTTTTCTGAATGATGCAATTTATTATTCCTAATATCCTATTCTTTACATTTCATACATTATAAATCTCCAACCCTTCGAAGATGCCTGCATAGCCTGTACAGTGAGATCCTTTAAACCTGTCAAGTTCTCTTGTTTTAGTGTTCGCTATTTCACTTGGACATTTTTCTTCTGTGTTTGTCTTTTTGTATTCGCATCACGCTAAAACGGCTGGAAGAATTTTCATAAAATTTGTGACATTGCTTATTTATAGACCATCTTAAAGCATACGCACATTCGTTTTGCATTCCATCTCTTCCATCCCTTCAATGATCCCCCAGAATCCCTAGCTGAAACGATTAGACTGACTTCCATAATAACACGACTCAACTTAAAATTGAGCGCTATTATTCTGGTCTCCACTTCTATCCTATCCTCTAAACCATAGGTTCCCAAACTTATTTGACCTACCGCCCCCTTTTCAAAAAAAAATTACTCAGTGCCCCCCCCCCCCCCTGGAAATTTACCTTCTTTATACTGGCCGAACACGAGGCCATATTTTGGGACAATCAGGCCCAATTTGATTGCCCCAACCTGAACAATATTGCCCCAATTTTATTGTCGATACCAAAGGAACAATATTGGCCCAATATTAGTTGGCTCAAAATATTGCTGGTACGAAAGCGAATCAAATGAACGGATGACATCACGTGACAATGCTGACGTCGAAGGAAGCGGGACTTTGAACATCGGAAATTCAGTCACTCACGCCGGCCATTTTCTTTGAGAAACAAGGCTTAAAATCAGCAAAATGGGTCGGCCCAAAACAGATAATTCCAACAACAACATTTTGTCAATTGATAATGAAAGAATCGTAATTGATTTCTACAGAGGGACGGCGTTTAATACTATAGCAATTCTGTAAGAAAACACGCTCTCTCTTTAGCTGTCCCTAGTGAGAAGCGCCGTAACCATAAAAATTCAGGGCAATATTGGTTCAGGAGAAACTACGTGTTCGCGCTTGATAAAGTTGTCCGCAATCAAATTGGGCCAACTTGTCCCAATCATATTGCCATAAAATCGCTGCGTGTTCGCCTAGCTTTAGGGAACAAACAGAAAGATGCAGTGACAAATATCCTTTCTTTCATGTATCTACATTTCTACCTACGTCCTACAACATACACTGCTCACAAAATTTAGGGGTTTTTGCGAAATAAATATAATACACCCAAAAATGGAGGCCTTTGAGTTTATTTATTAAATATCATCAGAGAAGCCAATGACACGAAAATGGAAGTTGTCTGAATATGCAAATGCGGTGTAGAATCCATTTATCGGGATTGAACAGGATGTGACACATGGACGGGGGTTAACATTAGCAGGTCAAACGTAAAAAATGTGTCGCACATTGACTGTTCAGTAAGGTGTATGGTCACCTGAGACCGCTCAACACACTGACAGCGATGAGGCATGGAGAGGATCAAATTGTCCAGCAGTTCCTGTGGGATTCGTGGCCACTCGCACACAAGGGCAACTTCCAGCTGAGGAAGTGGTTAAGGAAGGTTATTGGTGACTGGCAACACGTCTTCCTAGTGCATCCCAAGCGTGTTCGATGGAATTCAGGTCTAAAAAACGTAAAGGCCAGTCCATGCGCTAGATTCCAGCCTCTTACAGCCTGTTGTTGACGAGATGCGCACGTTGGGAGCGTGCATTATCCTCCCTAAAAAGAAAGTTGGTTCCAATAGCTCCAGAGTAGGGTACCAATACAGTCTGTAGAATTTCATCCCAATGTCTTACAGCATTCTCCGTTCCATTTCTAACAACATGGAGATCGGTACGACAACCAATGCTGATGCCTGCCCACACAATGATTCCACCTCCACCAAAGAAATGTCTTTCTTGGACGAAACGTGGATTCTCCTGTGTTCCACGTTCACGCCAGATCAAGGCATGACGACTGTCAGGCTGCAGGCTAAATCTTGACTCGTCACTGAAAGAAGAAGCCTTCCAGCCCACCTTCTGCGATGTTCAGCAGAATGTGGAATGCATACCATTGGTCGCCGGGCATACAGTCCACTGTCACGGTGTCGATTTCGCACGGTCTGAGTACACACCCATCGTCCAGTAGCAGCGAGAAACTGTCCCCGCAGTTCAGTCGCATTGCTTCACCGGTTCCCTCGTACTGTTAGCGTCAAATAGTGATCGTACCTTGTGAGCGGTCTTCTGCCCTAGTCTTCTTCGTACTAAGCCAGTCTCTCTGAAGCGATTCCAGAGTCTGTTAATCACGCTTTGGGAAATTCCAACCACTGCTGCCACTGTCATCTGTGTTTGGCCAGCTTCAAGAAGCCTTATTACTCTCCATGCTTCAGAGTCGGGTTAATCACGGTACAGGGGCATTTTCTAGTGACACTCAACGATTCTGACCCTTGTTGTTGATCCAGGAAAGTGAAGATAACCCAGTAGCGCCAGCTTTTTATACAGGATTGTTATACAGAACATGCAAATTAACGTTTTTCACATTTGCATATTCAGACCACTTCCATTTCGTGTCATTTGCTTCTCTGATGATGTTCTTTAATAAATAAACTCAAAGGCCTCTGTTTTTGGGCGTATTATATTCATTTCGCAATATCCCCTAAATTTTGTGAGCAGTGTAGTAAAGAAAGATGTTATTGTAAATTAGACACCTTGAAGCTTGTAAGTATAAAATTATTTATTAAAATCAACCATAGTAATATTTGTGTTACATACAGAAAATTAAGATAACGAAGGATAATGTTAAAATAAAAATTACGAATAACACATAACTTTAACTCTTACACAACAGACTTTTTTTATGCTTCCACCACACCCTTATTTTTATTTTTTTACCGCCCCCCCCCCCAATTCTAAACGAAGCTATTACCGCCCCCCTGGATCATTCCAGTGCCCCCCAGGGGGCGGTATCGCCCACTTTGGGAAACAGATTGGACTATTCCTGGTCCCCCAATACCTACTCCTACTTTTATTCTATTTAAGCTTTCCTTTCCATTGCTGAGAAACTAAAAATATCTTCTTTTTTTCTTCTCAAAATTGACTCCGAGCTTTGTAAGGTCAGTCTCCGATATACAGTATACAGCATATATCTAGCTAGCTGAAAAATTTAATCGTGAAATTTATTTAATTTAAATAATTTCACTAAAGTTTGTGTTTAGATAATATCGTAATGATTATATGTTCTCTATATTCTGCTTCACTCTACTGCAAAACTAAGGTAGTGGAGCCTTAAATCGTCCATTGAGGCATTTCTTTTACATTGATTTTAAGGAGACTGAAATTCTAAAACCGGTTGGCCATTACAGATAACGACTCCTCTATTTAGACAAAATCCTAATTGTCTTCCGCTATGTTCAAGGTGAACAAGAAGGTGTCATTACAGACGCTCAGCTGATCTCCAAATTATTGGAGGCATTCGGGCGAAACGATTTATGTATTTATTTAGGAGAATGCAAAGAATTCCAACTATTTACTATCAGCGCTTCAGCCGAGGAAAGGAATCAATGGAAAGCTCTGATTGTTTTGAACCGAGTCTTATATTAGGAAACGAGACCCCAAAAGCTTAAAATTAAAGTTTTTGAAGATGCAAATCCATTATTAAATTCTTCAGCTGAAGACTTAGGGACGAAATTTGCACACTTTCAGGTAATATGCCGTTGATGAATGGCGCAACGACAAAACAGTATCTGCTCACGGATGTCTGTATAAGAAGAGCTTTTGCAAGATTACATTAGATGATTTGTAGAATCCAGTAGTAATTCAAAGCAGATGTTATCGGAATTAATAACATCTATTCTTTGTTACTAATAAGGAAAATATGAAATAATTCAGAGGAAAAAGAACATTACGAAATTTATTACTATTATAATCTAAATATTATAGTAAAATATTAAAAAAATAAAATAAAAAAAAAAACACCTTACAATGTGATTTTGAAGTTCTCTGTTTTTTTTTTCTTTTACGAGCATACTTTTTTTTTTACGAGAACTCTATAATACAAAAGGGAGTGTGTGTGTTTGTCTGTTCAAAATGTTTAGCGTACTTCCCAACATGCTACAAACTTGAAATTTCGCATGTGGGTAGCTTCCACACTGTAGACAATGTAAAAAGTGTAAAAATAACCTTTTTTAATGACCATGAAGTGTGTGAGATGGGTTTTGACAGCGCCACATATGCACCTGGAGGCGACAATTGGAACTAAATATTGTTATGCATAATAACGCCCCATATTAATCGGGAGGCAAAAACTAGAACTATGGGATATAAACTGAAGGGTGGTAAGGGGATGGGCAAACATTGTTTAAGGATACTTTACGGGGTTTTCGGGATAGCTACAGATTTGTAATGATCACATGATTTTTTTACGAACTGGGAAAGGTTTCAAGTGTTATGGGTGTGGAGAAAGGAAGAAAAGGAGTGGGAAGTTAGGCATCTAGAGTTACAAAATTCAAATGCCCTCCAAGACGAACCGATCAAGTAGACTTATAGTTTCAGCACAATGAATTATGAACTAAATACACAATAAATACGTAGTCTTCTCTCACTTACATCTGCCATATTAATATTCAATATTAATTATCAGAATTAAGTCAGTGCATCCCAGACGACGGACTAACCTTCCTAATCAATCACGCTCACTTAAGAGTATGCTTATTCAAGAACATAATCAAGAATTTCTTTTGGAATTTTTTCCTTAGAATTGTAAATTAAAATTTGTATGTCAATTTCATTTATTTATTTATTTATTTATTTCTGCATTAGGTTTATTAGTACATAGATGTATGAAATAGATGAGTTCATTTTCTGCATTTCAATGACGTATCTTGTTATGTCAAACGTGTTTCCTAAAACGGATTCCTAATTTCTAACCACGGGTCCTACGGGAAATGAATATTCCTTTGAGAATTACAGTGGTGACTTCATTACGTAAGAGTTGGGATCTACGGCTCATTGAATGCTGGATCAGTTGCAAGAGTCTTCAGAATTCAAGTAACTGCGAAATATTTTAGTTCTTTAAAAAAAAAAAAATTATTCATTCAAACTGTAGTGAGGTTTCTTTTAAAACTTCACTCAATTTCACTTTGAACTTACTTTCCGAGAGAAATGAAGCTTATCAAATCACTGTGTCTGTATGTATGTGTGCTTTCCCTAATAATACTTACCATGGCTCTTCTTCAAATATGGTAGGCATAAATATTTAAGAGCTAGAGATATTCTATTCAGCAGGATCTGTATTTTAGCAGGATATTTTAGTTATTAAAACAAAAGTAGACTGCCGTTTGTGTTCTTTCACTATTGTCAACAACACAAAGAAAAATAATAAAGAAATTGTTTTCTTTTCTTGTTGAACGAGTGTTTTCGAACGGAAAGATTTCCCCATAACACTATCTACGCTGATAAACAGTGTAGGAAGAAAATGTTCCCCTCAAAAAATGAAATTCCAATCGGAAGAAAGAACGAATGTATTAATAAAAACGAAGATGATTCGATCAACAAAATGTGTTTCGTATTATTGGTTTTGTTTAAATTCTTAAGAAAAATAAATTACAGCCAAAAACACAGCAGTTCAGTTCGATCGAGTAGGTAGGTGGGGAATTTGAAGCGCAGTTTGGTTCAAGGTGGGGCACTTAATGAATGGAGTCCGTATTTAGGTGTAGGTGGGGAAGTTCTTTCTGGGTTACCATGTCGATCGGCGTTTCATTTAAACCATAGATTGGTTAATACTTTTGGCTTTAGGTCCACGTTTGGTGAGAGAGTAGGCGTGTGGCTCATTCCGGGCAAACCTTTATTGCTTTAACATTATTAGCACCTAAAGAAATAATATGTATTTATTTATTTATTTATTGTTACTCTAATTACTGGCAATGAAATTTGCTCTAATGAAAACTTTTAAAAAGTTGAGCAAAATTTTACAGAAGTGTTTGTTTTGAAGTAAGAAGTTATTCGAAGATAAATAAAATATAAAAATATATTTGTTAATATCTCTTTAACCAATATCGAAATTGACGTCTCATTAAGCCTAGCGCCCTGGGCTGCCGCTAGTATAACCCGTCCTTTAATTCGGCGCTTAATACAAACCTGAAAAATATGTAAAAAACATAGCTTGCTTCGCATTGATGTTTTTCTAAATTCTCAAAAATTAGGGGGAAAAAATACGAAAACACTAAGCATCAGCTATTTTTTGAACTCTTAAAATTACTTTCTGACGTTTGATATTTGTCATCCTCTCAAACAAAAACCACGATAAAGAAGTTCTTCATGCAGTACCTGGCTTTTCTAAAGCATCCATACCAGGCTGTGACGTCATTGTCACGTGGTTTGCGACGACGCACCTAAACGATCTACTGTTTCCTCTTTATGCTTTATTTAACTGTCTTTTGAGCCAAGAGAATATTCGATCAATGTTTTAAATTTGCATTGGTTTGTACTTTATTCGCGAATCATTTCTTTAAGATACTTATCCCTTGGGCTTAGTGATTCAACAACTTTTATCTTGGCTTTGATTTTTATTTCTTACTTTAACGTCGCAACTTATTTTGAAGGCTAACTACTCATAATCTCTCAGATTCTTTGAAGTGTTTTCGTCCAATCAACAAGCAAAATTATCGAGACTTTAAAACAGTCACAGTTGATTTATTACTGAGGAAGAATGCATCGCTTCCAAACCCGATTCGAAATTTGAAAACACTCATAAACAGGATTTGGATACATCATACTAGACTTTTTAACTTACTGGTAACGTTGTTTGCAATTTAATTAGACAGTAGCTTGCAAGAAATAGGACTAACTGTGGGTCTACTTCCATATTTATAAATAAATAAAACAAGGGAATTAATGCTTTTAGACAGTGTCAAAAGCAAAGCGACCCCATAATATGCACAATTGCAAAAAAAAATAAAAATAATTAAAAGCAAGAGCATATAAAATGCAAGACCGTTCCTTTATGTTTTACAGGCAAGCTGTAATCTAGGGGCCGCTAATACAATGCTTAGTGCATCATTTGGATCCGTTAAATAATTTATGAATTTATGCAACAATACGTTTGTAAATATTAACAATGATGTCCTGTTGGCAATTGTTGGTATTGTTAGTGTACGAAGTATTATTATTATTGCTGTGTTAATTGCTATCATTATTACTAACACTGCTATGGAAAACGTTAATTTTGGGGTCGGGAGTGGTCCTACAGGTCTGATTTTTTGGCCGTGGCCACCTACTTTTGGATGCTGAACACAATGGTGAAGGTTTCATTCTAATATCTCTAACCGTTTGGCCACTACAGAGTGTGACATACAGACAACACAAAAGCAAGAGTGGTTCCCTTTGTTAACCTTTAACATGGGACTGCTATGAAAAGATTTCGTTGAAATCTTGTTGGTTCTATCTGAGTTCAGTCTTTCGAAGCCTTACCTCAACACTTGAGAAGGTCGAAAAGGAGATTAATCCAATGCATTATGGGATGGGTTGTAGAAGACAAAAAGAAACATGGCATCCGGCGGAAGTATCGCAAATGGAAGCTTATCAGGCCAAATGAAAATACAGGCCTGGATGCAGAAAGGAAAATCATCACGAATGTTCTACTGCGTTCTAATACAAAACAAATAATAAAACTCTGTTATTCTACAACAATCATTTGCTTAAAAGTCTCTTTTTGTATAAGTGGCTGCCATATTGTTACATCCTTCCATATTAACAAAAAAAAAAAAAAATCCGCGCCCAGACTTGCATTTCTAGTTGGCCTTGATAGCGTACGTAGACGCTCCCGTATTCAAGTAAAAACGCTACGCAGATGTGCATATATAGAAACATAGTTTATTCAAGTGTATCACAAAGACATAACAATTATAACAGTTATCCATCCATCCATAGTATTCTGTCCGAAGACAGGTCCAATTCTATGGAATTCACATGGAATTCCCAGAAACGCCTGGGGAAAGATACTGGGGTGGTTTCCTGTTGCCTGCCCCAGGACGCCATTAAGGAATTAAATACAGTGCAGTGCCTTTATTAGATAAAATCATTTTGAATTAAATTTAAGTTGTTTTATAAGATAATTTTCATTTAAAATTGTAATTTTTATGTAAAAGAGGAAAGGAGTAGATATAGGCGTAGGATGTTACTAAAAAAAAAGACCTATTGATTTTGATAATAATCGGCCCAGTAGGCAAGGAACTAGGCCAGTAATGTCAACATAACGAAAAACCTTTTTTTTTTAATGATTTTGGTTAAACTTGAAGGAATTAGTTGGTGAATTAATTTGTCGAGGATCCATTTTGATAGTATCGGTGATTTCCCGACGCCTTCCGCATGGTAAAGACACGAAAATTCCATTGTGATTCAACTTGAGTACTGTACAGCAGTCACCACATTAAAACATTAGAAATATTACGAAAACTCATGAAAGTTTGTTCTATTTTTAAAAAGAAAAAAAGTTATGAATATTCATCATATTCGAGTGGCAAGGCGACTTCAAAGTTTTGATTCTTTTTTGCGTTAGTGGTTCTTTTAGGGCAGTGTCTTGTGTCCTTGTAGTTGTGCTGGAATTTCCTGTTTTACTAGTGGTGGCATTGTTGACGTCCTCGTCCATCTTAGCAACGCTTTTGGCGTCTCTCCTACTTAAAGTACAACTCCTGGAACCACAGAAGAATCCCAAAGACTCAACTGGAGCGAGAAACAGGAAGCAAAGAAACTACAACAACAAAAATTCCAAATCACAGCGAAATATTTGAAGATGATGCCATCCTTTTGAGATTTATCCCTTATTTCAAAGCCTTAAAAAAATTTTAATTTACTACATCGACCAGTACTGTACAGAATTAAACACAAATATAGACAAGATAGTTGGCGTACTAACTTTCGAGTAACTGCATTAACTGCGCGAACGAAACATTGTTCATCTAAAATACATTATTCATTTAATTTTTTTTTAAGTGACAGTTTTTAGTCTGTTTCTTGCCTACTGGGCCGATTTTTATCAAAATCATTAGGGTCCTTCTTTATAACATCCTAAGTCTATCTCTAAAATTTTAGCAATCTAAGATATATATAGTTTTTGAGGTATTTTGATCTCAGAATGACACTCGACTTAAATTTGCATTTTAAAAACTTTATTGTTCTAACCCCCCCCCTAATATTTTTGTTTTTCTCGCTGTATATCAAGTAATACTGTAGATTTGCATACAAGCTAATTTAAGAGCGTTTTGTCTTCGAATTATTTAAAGTGATGATTCAAACGCCATCTATTGGTTAAAATTAAAATTAAATCATCAAAAACTGTTTTCTTGCTATTAACAGAAGCTACACGTCTGTTTGACAGTTTCAATGCCTGAAATGACGCCCTCTAGCGTAGAAAGAGAATTTCTTAGGTTCGTCAGTCGTGAAGTCCAATTTTGTGGAACTAATCTATCTAAGAGTATATATTGTTGAAGAGCTTGTCAGCAGTCGACTTAATTCATAAACATCTACAGTGCTGGCCACTAAAGAATAGAAATGAGAACTGGCAAGTAATAATGGATTCGTTATTCCAGATACCTCAGCGACATCTGTAGTTGTACAACTGAACTCTCTAAACTGTTCGATAATGCACTAATAAAAAAATGAAAAAAAATAACGTAATATTTATTACTATAATCCTTATTATGTAAATTCAAATATCAACTAATTTTTTTAATTATCAATTTTATTTTTAATTGATTTGTTTTGAATAATTTCTGTCATGTGAACTTATGAACAGTTGAATTCAGTAGAGAAAGACTTCCTTATATGGCGAAATCAGATCACTTACGTTCGCCTGGAAATCATGACGGCAAGCATTGAAATGGCATCTTTGCAAACCAAGTTACTATCAGTATGCGAGGGAAGACATTACAGCCAATCCAGAGGTATAATTTGAAACTTTTCCAATACTTCAAGAGTGTGAGTGATGAAATGTGTGTTTCTGAATAGAACGGCTACAGCAGCAAATTTGTCCGCTTACACAGTAAAGAAAAATTATCCGCGAAGGGTCTTTTCGCGGGAAATCGTTCTCCATTTCCGGCATGAAGCGGATTCGTGAAACGCCAGTGATGGATGTGGTCGACTTTGACTTATAGATTGTTTGAGCCAATATCAGTTATAGCTTTCGTGAGAATGAATACCCAATGCTTGATTTTATTCATTCAAAGCTTCAAACAAAGATTGAATTCCACGGAGCAAAACATCTTAGCAACGAATTCTTCATTAGGAACTGTGAATGAAGTGTGGAAGGATTAATATGAGGAAGTTCTACAACGACATTATACAGCCAAGCCAATTATTATAAAATTATTTAAATAATAACAATAATATAATAAATATATTCCTAACTCTAGAAAATACAAAAACCAAAATGTTTTCGTTATAAACAACATGGGTGAGACCCAATTGTTTACAAGTAACATCCTGGAACATCTGTTTCGCGCTCTTACGCGATCATCAGCTAGGAGCAGTCACCAGGAAACAAGGAGGACTGAGCTGCTTTTGAGGCACCACTGCGATGCCGATGTTTTCATTATGTTTATTCGATTCAGTTACAAATTTCAGCAATAGATGTCGCTGATATGGCCTGGAAACATCAATCCATAAGCAAATTACGTCATTAAAGGTCTTCTTTCACGAAATGGACTGTAGTAAACGTTGTTTGCAACTGTAATTAAGAATTAACACTGCAAAAACAGACTGCTTGCTTGGTCAAGGAGGAATTTACTATAGTCACTGTGCATTTTATGTTGAGTTAATATTCTGAGAAGGAGTCATTCACCGTCTACAGTGAACTTTAGTATTATTATTATCCTGTCTTTTTTTGACGATGAGACGCCATCTTTCAATAAGACGTCAAACATTTCAAATCATTGCAATTTTAGTTCTGGTGTTATCATTAACTTGAATTGTACTACTCGTTTTAAACATATTCATTTTTATCTTATTTCTAATAGGTAATTGAGGCTCATCAGATCAGACAATTTGTGTATTCCTGTGCGTGCGTGTGTCTACTTTAGTATCTTTTGTATCGCTGTATGCTTCTTCTTAAAACTTGGTTTACTTATTCCAGGATTAGGGGCGACTAACTTTATATTTGAAAAATATTTTTCAAATGGATCGTTGTCGAGAAATTGTGAAGAGAAGGCGACAAAAATTCCCATAGAAGAACACTGGAATTTAAACAATGTCATTCTATCCTATTTCTGTTATTATCTTATTGTCTTAATAACAATGGGTGAGACCAAATTAGTTACAAGTGACATCCTGGAACAGCTGTTTCACGCTCGCTGGCAATCATCAGCCAGGAGAAGTCACAGTAAATAACAAGGTCTCCGTTATTTACTGGTGACCTCTCCTGGCCGATGATCGCAACGAGCGTGAAACAGCTATTCCGGAATGTCACTTGTAAACAATTTGGTCTCACCCATTGTTGTTTATTAATAATTCAAATGCGCAGTTTGAATTTTTATGCTTTAAAAAAATCATTGAGGCCTGCGCACTGCTGGTACGAATTTTCTCACTAATGTTTCATTGGTGAGTTTTTCATTGTGTATTTTTTCCTTTGAGGCACCACTGCGCTTCCGATGTATCTTATTGTCTTAAGCAGTGAATATTAAAAGTCCTTAATCCATTCCTTTAGTTTTTTATACGAATCCAATTATACGATTTAAATAAACAATGCGGATTTAATACTTTTCTTTTTTTCATAAAATGGAAAATTTATTCCTGCTTTCAGTTTTAATTGAGTATAAATGTAGATTTTTCGTTTTCACTATTTTAGGAAAAAATAAATAAAATAAAGAAATCAAATTTTAAAGAAAGTACTTTTACGTTGTTTTGAACTTTATTTTAGTTGTAAGAAATCTCAGCTTGAACGGTAGGCAGAGAGCGGACTCCATTTTCTCCTAAGTTGGTAGCCATCCTCTTGAAGCCCGAAATATATTGACGAAGCGTTCCCTCAAAAAACCTCCCGACATTGACCTTGAACGAGATTTGCCCATCAACAGCCTGGCGTCTGTCTTTCAGCCAATATGGTCGTCCTCTTATCTAAGAGTTTTTTTTTAAGAGTTTCTTTATAATTTATGGTCGATTTATCTCTCTCTCTCAGCCTTCAAATGATTAAGGAATTAAAAGATTTAGGATTTAAGTAATTACACCAAAAAATGAGTGATTAGTGGATTAACGCGCAAAATATAAAATTAAATCTCAGTGTAAGCTGCTGTGAATACAAAGGATTTCGAGGCACAAAATACAACAATCTGCTAATATTTCGAATATCTAGATTGTTAGGATTAATCAAAATACTAAAGAAGAGTTGTTTATGTATTTAGAGTAACTACGTAATATCGTATTTTTTGCCCCCCCCCACCCTTTTTTTTTTTTTTTTTTCATATTTTGTGAATCCGAAATGGTAAGATGAGAAGGAAGAACTTTTTTTTTTATTTATATTTGTAAATTATACATATTGATATTCTCTTTTCGCATAAATTCCTGTTAGAATGATATATTTGAATACAAGTTAATATGACAGTTAGTGCCATCAAGCGACCGAAGGAGGTAATACTTGGAAACTTTTATGCATAAAATTTATAAGAATCGTTTTAGCAATGAATATTAGAGCTTGAAATATAAGTTAATACTTTCTCTTATTACTGAATAGTACTGATTATGCTACTAATATCAGTTAAAAAGTTTTCCAGCTTGAATTTTGAGTTTATGAGATACCTAGTATTGTAGCATTTTTGAAAGGATAATCCTATACTTTAATTCGTCAAAAATCAAGAATTTAATGTGAAATTTGCGGTCGCCTCTCAACGTGAAATAAATTCGATAGAATGTGAATTTGTTAATAATGCAATGTATTATAAGAAGTAAAAATTTAATTTATTGACTGAGCGAAGCATGCGAAGTCTTACGATTTCACGTGAATATTTTTCTTCTCTGTTTCTAAGCTCATTACACTAAAACGGCTGGCTGGATTTTCATAAAATTTGTTATATAGCTTATAGACGGTGTAACGTAAAACATAGACCGTTTTGTTCTGATCTATGTCCAGCCCATTGCTCAAAAATGATCCCTTAAATCCCTCGCTAAACTGCTTATGCTTATTTTGATTTATGCTTATTTTCGGTCCAACCATTCCCGTGCACAAAACTATGACCCAGCTGTGCAGGTTCACTTCTTTCTACGCGATCACAGCTGACTGTATCTTAAATTTAATCATCATTATTATTATTATTTTTAATTTTTGATTAATTTTTCTTCTCTTATAATTATTATTTGTTTACTAAAGTAAAAAATTTAAAATTGTTTAATTGAATAAAGTAAAAAAATTACTGTCCTCCAAATGAAAGTTGGCCGGCGGAAGTTTGAACTGCGCAGCCCTTCCGGTAGCTGACCAATTATGTTTTCCTGTCACAATGAACGATGGCGTCTGTTTTCACTGGGAAAGACATGTTGATAACGCCAAATTAAAACTTCTCTCGACTATTTAGCGTTATTTCAATACCAGTTGCTAACAATAAGTATTTATATAAATAAATAAATATATATTATTTATAAATACAATGCTCTTTTGCAAAGTAACAAGCGATTACCGTAATGGCGGCGTCCTGTCATAAAATCAGACGGAAGTGCCTGACCAGACTAATCGATCATACATGCGCAGATCGCACAAAAACAGGGCAGCCATCCCTCATTTGAAGGACAATAGGCACTGTAAGAGCGAAGTATTTTTACAATATTTTTACAATATACGGACATACCTACTGGTCTTATTTTTACCAAAATTAATAGGGATCTTCCTTATAAGGAATTTAACCTTCCTCGAAAATTTCAGCTCTCAAGGACAAATAGTATTGCAGTTATCCTGATCACAGACGAATAAAATCGGATGGATTTTTTTTTTTTAATTTTTTGTTCTTTTCTTTTTGTTGCTACTCTTTAATTATTATATACCCTAAAATCAATAGCGGTCTTCCTTCTAAAATCGTACATCTACAATATAAAATTTCAGCTTATTATTATTAAAAAATGGCTGGAATCTGATTGTGTTCATTTAATTTCACCCTGTATTGCCGCAAGTTTATTGCTTCACGATGTAAGGTGAATGTGTTTATATTCAGTTAGGCCTAAAAAGAGACTGCCTTGTTATCATCAGTTTCCGTTCCGAGTGTCTTTGACTAATCACATTTGAAAGTCTAAAAAGGATTTGAAGACATTCCAGAGTTATTTTTACGGATCAAGGACAAGGTCAGGGTAGTTTAAAGCTGACACAGCCAATGAAGTCCCCATTACCACACGGAAATACGAAACAGTCTCTCATTAGCAACTCGATCAGGACAGCGTTCGTAAAACCAACGTCTGCCCACCAACATCCGAACATAATAGAGCTGCTTCCCTACTTTTTTTGAGTTTAACTGAAATATTTCATTAAATTAAACTTCAGCTTTAATAATAATAACAATAAACAACTGACACGTTGTGATAACATCCTAGTACAGATGTTTAAAAACATCAGATGTCATGTAAGAACTCAGCACATTTAACTTTTTTTTTCTCTGCTTGTATCACCCTAAAACGACTGGACGAATTTTCATAAAATTTGGTATGCTATTTAATTAGCTCAAAACATTGGTGAATTTATTTAGTCGCCATTTCTCCCATCCCTGAACAAAAAAAAAAAAAAAATGGCTCCAATATTCGTTTCTGAAATGGCTGATTGATTCAGTAAAATTCGATTCGATATTTATGTACAATCCAAGTTCAAATATGATCACCATTATTTTCGTCTTTCTCTTAATTGACCCTTCAGCGCTGATCAGTTAGTCAGTCGTGATGATAGCTGAACGTATTCCCAGGTTAAAATTATGAAATTCATTACAAATGTCGTGATATTTTTTTATAGGAAAAATGAAATGTAAAATCAAAAATCATATAAATTTCTATCGTAATTAGCCGAAAAAAAAAATCAACTGTATTTATTGAAAACATAGAAATAAAGTAATGCTATTATATCATTCCACTTCCTACAGGCACCATTTTGATTCAACTTTTACCACAAAATGTCGGTTCAACGGCGTTTGGAAAAAAATGTTGAGTTTTTTTTCTAAATTTCGTGCGATATTCTGAATAAAATTTATGGATTCAGTGAGAATTGAGATGGCCTATTCTTGTAGAAATTTGAGAATTATGATTTTCGAAGTCTTATTTAGACTGTTTCTTTCCTTTTACCACATGACTGATGTCTAAGAGAATTCAGTATTACATAGAGAGCTTGCTTTTCATTAAATATCAACAGTCATTTCCTAAGTGCGTCCTCTTCGACTCCCATTTTATCTTATGCCAGTTAATAACAGTCCCTTCAACTTCCATTAAGGGAAAGGTAAAAGCTTAGGTAATTGAAAAACCTAATACTAGATGGCACTATAAGCAATGACGTCACGACTTTATTCTTCCCCCTTCTTTTTCCTAAATATCCTCCCCTTCACTTTCCAATCCTGCTATATTCTCTCAACAACTCTGCTCTCCCTCTTCACCTCTTTACTCAAGGAAATCTGAGACTTAATCGTCAATATAACACAGCAAATGCAAGTTGCAAATAAGCCTATTTCCAAGGTAGTTTTGAATGGCATCAAACTTAACGTACTTTGTAAAGATTACATACTCATTAATATTACAAGCAAAGAAAATAACTATAAATATATATAAAATGATTCAGCTGATAATAATAATATAATATAATATAATATAATATAATATAATATAATAAGAACTTCAAACAATTTAAAATTTATTGAAATAAAAAAAACAAAACTCTATAAATTACACGACGATATTTCGAAGGCGTAACCAGCTTACTTTTTCAAGCCTTTTACCTCACGTGGAAAAAGTAAGCTTGAAAAAGTAGGCCGGTTAGGCCTACGAAATATCGTCGTGTAGTTTAAGGATTTTTTTTTTTTTATTAAAGAAGTTATTTAAGATGTTAATTAAGAAGAATTTAAAATCTACTTTCCTTACAATGTGATTCTTTAAATTTTTTTGTATGTTTGTCTTTTGTTTTTAAATTCATGGAAACAACAAGTCTACATTTACATTCCAGTTCTAATATCTGCTGATTAAAAACAGTACATATATTTTCCGTTTCTTGAAAAGGTGAATCCACATTTAAAAAATCATTTTTAAATCCACATTTTTTTCCCTTAAACTGTCTAAATCTGATTAATTTTAATTATATCATACCACGCGCAATGGATAAGTTAAAATGATTTAATATTTATTGTTTAAGGCAGTGAGGGATTAACTGAAAGAGGATAGAAATTCTTTGATAATGATCCTTTTAGAAAAGATATAAATTGTGACCATCCATAGTTCTCGTTACAAGAAGCCCCATCCAGCTGCTGTTCAAAAGTTGATCAGGGTGACACACACACACACACAGACACAAACTGATTAATTTACTGATCCTGACGTTCCTATTGGGGAAAGGCTAAAAATGAAATTGCAGGCAGCACAGCATCTTCCATTTTAAAACATCTTTAAGCTGATGATATGTAAGCGTTTTTTTTTTTTTTTTAGTCATATCATTATGTAAATGATTTATAAATCTTATTTCTTACTGAGTAACAAAACAAAAACCTCAAATTTAACGCAATGTTAGACAAGCAGTAAGAGCGTCACAATACTTTAAACACACTATAATCCGTGTCTGTGTTTTTGTCTGGCAGAAGATAAGGAGCAGAAGGGATAGTTAATTCCATCTCTCTCACAATCTTTGACTTCCGGTGAAAACTCCATAATCATAAATCTGTTATTTTTTTTCTTTTTCTGTCAAGTGCAGCGATAAGTTAAGAGATAGCATTTTTTTCCCCTACTTGAGGTATCTCATAACGAACCACTCTTGTTTGCAGTCGTCAATTTACAGACATAAAAAAAAAAAAGAATTATTAACATAAATAAGGGAAAAAAAATTGTCGTGATTTATAGCAAAATTTCACACTGTACCTTCGTCACGTCACGCAGCACCTTATTTCATATTTCAACATTTTACAGCGCACTTACAAAAATCATTTAATTTGCCATCACGACTCTATTTTTATTGACTGAGTATGATTTTTTTTCTTTTCTGTATTTGTTTGTACTCTAAAACGGCTGGGCCTATTTTCTTAAAATTTAGCTCCATGTTTATTTATTATCTAACTTAAAGCATGAGCTCGGTTATTTTGGTGTACATCGCCGCTATTCCTTAAAAACGACCCCTCATAAAGTGTCTGCATCTCCATTCAGTTTGTGATGGATAGCTAAGCGTAAAACGTAATTTAATATTACTTCTTTTAAGTAAATACTGAATTTTGTAAGCACTGATATATTGTTACTCCATTTCTGTAAGCTCAATTGATTGTCACTAACTGTTTCTATGTATTACGAAATAATACGAATAGCCTGTGTTTATTTGTAGATTTACCTAACTGTTGATTACAACGGATGCTGAAATGCTGAAAGAAAAGGAAGAAATGTATGAATTTTCTATCGTCGTTTGCTTTCTACCGGGTCCCACTTCCGGGCGCGGGAGAAGGAACCGTAGGTACTCATGCATTCCGAGCTTGATTATCGAAGCTAAATCTGGCTGATGAGTCTTAATAAGGACCAGGGCCGTCGCGTGGGCAGGGCGACCGGGGCGATCGCCCTGGGCGCCGCGGCTAGGGGGGGGGGGCGCCGCGGCAACGGTAAAATGAGATTCCGTTTTTTTTGTTTTTTTTTTGGTTGTTGAATTGTGTTTTTTTAGTTGTGGAACCTGGAGATTCGTTGCGGTTTTTTTTAGTTGTGGAACCTGGAGATTCGTTGCGTTTTTTTTTTTT
>JAFIDM010000001.1:13344585-13393737 GCA_023159025.1 Thereuonema tuberculata
AACCTGGAGATTCGTTGCGTTTTTTTTTTTTTTTTTGGTTGTTGAATTGGAGATTCAGGGGGCGCCTGACGAAATCTTGCCCCGGGCGCCAACAAACCACGCGACGGCCCTGATAAGGACGAAACAGCTGTCCCAGATTGCTGTCGATGATGGCTCAATGCGTGAAAGCAAAACGAATTTAACGAATTTGTGCATTCTCGAGTTTTTTTCTCGTTTTCATATTACATTTAATACACGTTAAACCCCATTAATTAAAAGAAGAAAGAAGTATATGAAAATAACGAAAAATTCATCAGACAAAAAACGAAGATCGACGCGAAAATGCCATACTTACTGAATCCCAGGGGACACAGTCTTATATATTAATTAAACTGCTTTAACGTGCAGGTACAAACTAATGAAAGCTAGAGACCATAATTCACCTTTTGCACATATATTAACTATTAAAATTAAAACAATGCGAGGTTTCAAAGTTCCAGTATTCAAACGTTTTTGTCAGGCGAAGAAAACAAACCTTATATACTACAATATATTTTTTCAAATACATATATATATGTATTTTATTTTAATTTCTAAAATTATGTTAAAAGTAACGACGAAAACCTAATAGGATTTTTATTTTAACTCATCAATATTTGCGTGATTCTTTTCATTTATTTATTATTATTATTTAATTTTGAATACATCATGATTTCAATTTCAATACAATACTATTAATTTAATGAAAATTGCTTTTTTAATTCTGTTTTAATAAAGCGCTTGTAAATATACAATACAGATAACTTCACTTCCGGTTTCAGATTTTAGGAAGGGAAGGATTAAATTTCTTAAGATGTCTCTTAACAGTTTAAAAGTCAAAGACAGAAATAGTGAATCGTAGTAATCTGAGGCTCAAATCTGCTGTGACTATTTTTTTTTTTTTCTCTTCCTAACTCCGTTTCCGTTATCAATAAGTCAAATGGTGTCTCTGTGTATGAATGACATTTGCGAGGGAATCATTTATCACATTGACAACTGAAAGGAGATACGATTGAAATTACCATTCACACAAGACTTACCATATGCCAAATAAATTACGATTCTCACTTCGATCCCTACAGAGATATTAACTCTCGTGTGTATGTATTCTCGATATGGGTTAGTTAATTTTCGTTTCTCAAGGTACGGCGTTGAATACTACTTTTTCAATCTCGGCAACTGATATATCTGTTGCTTTTGGGTCTTGGTTTAGTCATGTCCTTTTCGAATATGCCCTGGAAAGGGAAATTACGTTAGAAGAAATTAACTGATCATGCGTATTATGTCACTTCAATAGTTTTCGCCCATGTCTGTATGGGTTAAAATAATTGTTTTAACGTGTGCCTAAAAAAATAGCTACAATTTAAAATAAGTCTGACAAAACACACAAGAATGTTCTTTAAAAATTGTAATGAAACTTTAAAAATACATTATAAAATGGCGAAAGCTTTCGAACTCCTTGAACGGCTTCCTTGTCAATCGGAATGTTTGTATGAGTGTCAATACAAAACGGCGTGATGGATTTCCATAAAATTTGGCACTATGCTTATATATGGCCGCGCGGTTGACGATGTCGCTAAGACACTGGCCTCTCACCTCTAAGTACCGAAGTTCGGTTCTCATGTGGGTTTCGTTGATGGTGGCGATCCGCGCTGGGCAGGTTTTCCCGGGGTTCTCCCGTTTCCCCTGCCTTTCTCACACCATCCTTCTCAGTCTTTCTCTCCGTCTGTCCTTGTTTCCGTGGGTTAGCACAATAGATCTTTCAGGTCGCGTGCTTGGCTGTCAAGCCACCCACGCTCACCACATTACCTTACATTACATTACATTACATTACATTACATTACATGCTTATATATGGTCCAATATAAAATATGAGCAATATTATTTTTTAGTGCACCCTCCCCAAGATCTCGAAATATCCCCGATCTCCAGAACTGCTTACTCAGACCCTACTATACGATCAGCGTTTAATGTTATCTTCGCGTTGAACCACAGAGTTCAGGACAAAAAACTTTAATATGCAAGTTTGAAAGGAAAACACTGTTATTTCGCTAAATAAACACTAATTACCTGAAACGTTAAAAGTTAATTGGTAACTTTAGACGATCGGTTCCTTGTTTTCAGCTAAGTTTTTTTTTTTTTTTTTTTTTTTTTTTTGAATCTATCCTAGCAGATATTTTGAAAGTTAAGTACCAATTTTGTTTAAGATAACTTAGGAAAATAAAAATCTTAAGCGAGTCTAATATCAGATTTTCAGCGAATTACGTGATCGAAACGTAACCTGCCTCTTTCATGTCCTTAAGGAATTTGATCTTAATTACGTTTGGACTCAAAAGAGCTCCCATGTTCTTTGCATCAATTAGAACATCGTGGATAAACAGCAGAGTTTAATATCACTTTGACATTTGCGACGCCGACACCCACTGGCTCAATAGCACGGAAAGTTGGTGGAATTTTCCACTGTGAGTGTGTTTTTAGTTCGTATAAACAACAACAACAGCGGCCTCTTGTTACTATAGAGCAGTCGGAGGGTTATTTGCCCGATAAGGAAAGCGATTGGATAGCTGTCCAAAAGACACTCTCGTCTTTACAGTTTCCGTTCAATTTTATTTGAGAAGTTGTGCTAGGAAGCGCCGTATAGTGACTAAGGCGCTACAAGTTAAAGGAATAAAGATAATATATCAGGAGTTGTAATTTAACTAATGTCTAACAGATGGATGTTGACGATCCCGTATTTTCGTGATTTCACGTAATTTACGCGAGAATAGTCTCTATCCATATCTTCTCACAAAATATTGAAATATTTAAATGAATTATAATACGAGGAAATGTATGAGACTTTTACTACATTTTAATATAGTTTAAATTAATTGAAAACAGTCAATAAACAAACAATAAATTTATTATGTAGCATTTTCCTAGTGACCCAGACATTAAAAATACTAAATTCCTTGAGAGCTGCTGAAGAGGCTAATGGCGAGATCTCGTGTTTTTCGTAATTCTCGCGCAAACGTGATCGTCAACATCCATCTATTAGACATTATATGTTAAATAACATAGAATTGAAAGTTCTTAAGTAGTAATTGGAGCTTTACAGGAATTATAATTTGACATTAAATAAACTAGAATTGACAAATGTAAGACAAAAATATTCATGTGGAATAGAGAGAGACTTCACATGCTTGAAAATAAGAGCATAGTACCGTATTTACACAAGTAGATTCTTTCATTTTTGAAGCCCGATTAGTAAATTTTTAATCATTTTTTAACAATTAAGACTTTTTGTCTTTCCAATATTTGACTGAGATTCATTATTAATTGTCAGTTTGTTCTTTCTTTTCTGCGTCTTTAATGTATCTATTTAATTTAATTGATTCTGCTTAATAAATACATCGTGTCACGGTGAACTCTTCGACTATATTTCCCTTCCTTTCAGTTCAGTCTTTGTGTCTAATGTCTTTTGAACCTCTGGTTAGCTCTTCTTGTATTCATATTCAGACTATGGACGTTCAATGTTTTATATTTGTAATTTTTTCAAAATGGATTCTAGTTTAGCACGAGAAGGACCCTTTCTCCCACAGGAAAGCATTGGAATTTAAACAATTCTATCCTTTTTCTGTTAATATTCCATTGTCTTAAACAATCAACATTAAATCCTTTTAGCTAAATCATTGCGCGTGAATTTGATGTAACTAAAATTAATCGAATTTAACCAATTAATTTTAAATAATGTGGATCTAAATTCTTTATTTTTTACTTACCTTTATTCACGGAAATGGAAAATGTGTAAAGTTTGTTTCCTTTTTTTACCATTTAATCAGCCAAACGTCAGCTAACGTAACAATATATAAATTCTTAATTTATATATTGTTGTTAATATCGAGGGTCATTATCTTGTTGACTTTTGTTTTCTTTATATGTTTCTTGAGATCGCTGAGCTGTAAGATACTGGGCGAATCCAGCTAATGATGTTTAAGAGACAAGAAACGGTCTGTTCTGGATTCCTGGTATCAAAATTCCTAAAAATCAGCTGCTCAGTGAATCCTTACTTATGTTTGTTATTTATTGTGATGTTATGTGTTGTTTGTATTCAATTGACATTACAATTGCAACTTTAAAATATTGGTTTTTCGTTTTCAGTTCTTAAATATAGTATATTTTATTTATTTTCTATTTACGTAAAAGAAATAAAGAAGAAATTTTAAATCAGAAAAAAAGTAGGTTTTAAGTTCTTTGGAACTTCTTATTAATTTAGTCTTGTTTTTTCTCTTTAATACTTTATATGGATTTCATGAACACAGAGTCCATGTTACAACACAGTGATTGAACTTTGTTATTCTTTTGGTTAAAGTCTTAAGAGTAATTGAAAGAGATAAGGATTCAAAATACAAACATCGAAATCAAAACAACAAGCTCCAAAGACCTTAAAGCCTAGTTTTCTTAAAATTTCGTTATTTTTTTTAAAAATTTTCTATTTTATAGAAAAAGTATTTTGTGAGTGTGTTTGAGAAATGAAGGGTCTGCGTTGCTTTGATCTTGGTTTGGTCAAACGTTCATAAATAATATGAATTTGTTCTGGGGAGGGAAATTATTTTAGTAGGAAATTATTAACTGAGCATGCGTACTACTTCCCCTTAAACATTTTTCGTCTCTGTTTCAAATTCTAATATAATATATTAGAAATATTACAAATTATTCAGAAAATGGGAAAAAAAAACCTCAAATGAAATTAAATGAATCTTTATTATTTCCTTTAAATTATGCAAATAAGATTGATTTTCATCTTATGAAACCAACTCTGCAATGGAGTAGCTAAAAGGACTTGTAATGAAATATTAATAGTAATAGGACAGAAATCCATTGTGTAGATTCCAGTGTTTTTCTGCTAAGTTTTTCGTCGCCTTCTCGTTCTAATACAGGAAAAGATCACTTGGAAAAGATTTCCAATATAAAAGATCGTTTCTTGTTTTCGATTTGTGCAAACGAAGTTACAAAGAGCCTCCATCCAGTGGTTCAAAAGTAGTTGGGCGGGATACACGCACACACACACACACACAGACTTACTGATTTGATTAACCTTATTTTCCTACGATAGTAGGCTAAAAATTCATAATTTCACTTGTCCATAATGTGCTCACCAAGATTCAAGACGATATATTCAATAATTCAGAAATTAAAACTCTTTAATATGACCCTCACTCTTCTTAATAAAGAAGGTTAGATAATTGATGAGCGATGTCAGGAACTTCATAAACGGTATCGAAATATCTTCTTTTCAAAACTACATTAAAAAAAAAGGTTGGTATTAAAAGAAGGGGTATTATAATGAAGGGAGACAGAAGGGATGGGGAATAACTGTGTTGTTTTGCTCCTGATATTTCAAGTGTCAAAATAAAATATTATTAAAATAACAGATATCACATATTATTTATAAAATTGAAATTTAATTGAAAATATTATATGCAATTAAAATTATAAAAACGTTTCGGCAATTTTAGGCCCAGTTGCCATTATCAAGTGATAAAAATTATTTGATTTAATTCATTTTCTACTCAACTATATCTATTTTTAAAAATAAGTATTATTCCTTTTTAATTTTTATATATATTTAGTCTTGGGCCTTGTAAATCTCTCTGTATCCATCACTCTATAATAGCCTATATTATCCAATTTGAATGTTTGATTACTTATATATTCTGGTCTGTCTTTTTTTTTTTTTTTAATATTTAACATGTGCGAATATAGCATAATTAAAAAATTAATGAGAAACAGCACAAAAATTTTTTAAAAGAAATTTATAAAAAATATTAAAATACTTACTTTCAAGTTCCTCTGCGGAACACCTCTTCAACACAATTGTATTTTTTATCATTTGATTATGGCAATTAGGCCTGTAATTGCTAAAACGTCGTTGTAATTTTAAGTTTGTATAATATTTTTAACTAAATTTCAATTTTATGTATGTGTTATTTTATTAATGCATTGTTTTTATCTTTAACTATAAGGATATTAGAAAACCTCCTGTTTCGAAGTGTATCTTATTGTAATACCACAATCGCAGACCAGTAAATATAGAATATTTCTTATAAAGCATTAGTACCTTTACCACTTCGTATCAGGGTGGTCCCAGAAACGGAGATGCTTCAGAAAATCCGTTAAAAGCAGAATACAGGATTTGGGATTCACAGATGTTCTGTATCGATTGCTTTATCGAAGGCGCGAAATCCTCTGGAAGAAAAATACTCTTAAGTGTTTTCCATTTAAAATCAAAGCGGAGGGAAGAGAAGAAAAATAAAATTGAAATGCATGTAAAGACAGTTTTATGAGTCTAATTTTCTACTTGGATAAATGAGCTTCATCAGATCAGTCAGTCTAATAGGTTTGCCCCCTCGTAACTTAAGAACCACTGGATGGATCTGCTTGAAATTTGGAATGCAAGTTCATGGATCAGAGACAATCATGGGTGAAATCTTTAGTAAATGGGTCCTTGTCAAGAACAAGGCGACAGAGAATTCCCATAGAAAAGCGTTGGAATCTAAACAATGGATTTCTAATAATATCTCATTATCTTTAACAATGGGACTTAAATTGTTTAAATCGTATTAGTCTGAATAGTATCAAGTCACGTGCAATGAATTAACTAAAAAAATTAAGTAAATATTGTGGATTTCATCCATTTTTCTTTCAAAAACGAAAAATTGGTAAATGAAAAAAAATGCTAATCTTAGTGGATCTCTTTATTTGAATTCAAATGTATATATGTAGGCCCATAAATCTTAATCACGTGATAGAAGTTATTCATAATACAAGTAAAAACAAATCAATTACCGGTAATAAGCAGAATTGATAATAAGAAAAAGTAAAGTTTAATCGCATTATTTTTGCATTCATTCCCATAACTATTGCAATAATTCAGTTTTTGAACAGTAGATGTCGCTGGGATATCTGGAATGATTAATCCATTACTAATTGCCAAACCCATTTACTGTTCTTTAGTGGTGTGAACTATATCTAGATAATTTTTCATCTTCGACCTGAAAAATAGAGAAATTATTTACACTGATAAATAAAAACCGAACCGATTAATTTTTTGCCTGTAGAAAATCGTTTCCAGTTGTTTTTAGGAATTTAACAGGATATTGACTGGAATTTTTTTTTTTTTTCATGAATCAATTTTTCGTAAAATTGATTTGTTAATTTTCGTTCATTCCATTAAAGGAAGCAGAGTAATATCTGTAATATTAGTGTTAAGCATTCGAAGTACGTCAGAAGAAAATAATATTTTTGTCCTTTCATTTAGCTAAAATGATAAATTAAATTATTATTATGGTTAAATGCGCAAAAGAATATTTTACCCTTCATTTTGCTGAGAAGTTTCAGATAAGCTTGTAGCTGAACATGTCTGCATTTTTGTTCGTAGATTTTATAGTTATGAAATATATATCGGATAAATATTAGAACAAAGAAAATAATTATTCATAGCTGTATTTCAGATTTTTACTTTTTAGCGACCCATTTGGGACCTATTGTGATAACGACCAATATCGGTAGCTATTGCGTTTGTACTGTCCGTCCGTCCGTGTCTGTCTCTAACAACTCCCGAACGGAATGTCGGATCGACAAATGGATTTCACCATCATGTTCTGAGGATCAACCACTGTAGGAATGGAGTATTTTCGGGGGCCAACGCTCCCCCCATGTTTGAGATATTTGGCAGTTTGTCATTGTTCCCTCTTAACAATTCCCGAACGGAAGGTCGGATCGACAAACGGATTTCATCAGACGTCCAAACAACATAAGAGTATTTTTTATTGGCCAGCGCTCCCAGTTCAAGATATTTGGCATTGTTTTCATTGGATTTTCGCTGTTAGCTTAAATATCAGAAATGCAACCATCTCATTTCAGTTTCAACTACAGAGTGATAAGTAGGTTCTCGGACTCATATGCTGTAGGTTATCGGTTCGAATCCGTGTATCTACTGTTTTGTTTTGTTTTTCTTCTCTTAGTCTTCTTTTCTCAAATGTCCGCATGGATTTTTTTTTTCTTGTTTTCCTAACGTTCTTTTTATTTTTTTTCTAACTTTTTTTTTAATTTTTCCTTTCGTTAATGTACTTCCTTTTTTTTATTATTATTTTTAATTTTTTTAAAAATATTATGGGTCGCCCCTAAATTTATGCTTTAGCACAAAAATTATATTCACTTGTATTTGTAGCATTCGTCTTTGAATAATATTAGTTTGAATACCATTTGTAATGCTAAGGAATATATTTCAGGTCTATTTTCTATTCCGAACCGCATGACTTATGGTGGAATAACGATTGTCTTCCTCCATAGTTAAACTTGCTTTTCATTTCCTTTATTACTGTCAAATATCCTCTCCACTCGTCAAATAACCACAAGAGACAGCATATGTGTGTGGAGGATGAATCGAATTGTACAAACCAGTCAAGTAATACGACATAACCGCGCATGCGCTTTCCAACCACGATCGCTGATTGGCTCATTTTTTAATTTCATTTCTTAAACGTTAAGGAAAAGAAAACTTCTATTTAATCGAATGCTGGCATTTCTTTCTTTTATAAGTATTATTATGATAAGAGTATATTTTAATTTAATGAAAAAAAAACAAAAAAAAACTAACAAACAAACTAACACTTCAGTTTCCATGATAACCATTATCTTTAATGTTTACTGACAAGAGGGTTTGGGTAATTATGTTGTTTTGAAAAGATAAAATTATCTTCAGAAGATATAAGTTGTTTGCTTTTGTTGTGAGTCCCACAAAGCCCTGTAAAAAACTATTATAATGTTGATTTACACTGTGACTTTACACTAGAAAATTTACTGTTGACAGTTTACGATAATGGCAAGATTTAATACCTAATTCATTCTTTTTTTTCCTTCTTGCATCTATAATTAATTTTAATTTATTCTTTCATTTCTTTTTCTTTCTTTTTTTTCTTCACCAATTTATACCCTTTTTTTTAAAAAAATAATGTCTGTCAAAATCACTATAAATATTTTAGGGCCTTCTGCTAATTTGTTCCGTAGTTTAATCCATCCACTCCCGGAACTGATGGTTTTCAGAGATTTCCATTATAGCTTTCCATTATAGTATCTGATTTTCTTTGTATTGAAATAGGTTTTTTGTCAACTGCACAATACTTGTTTTTGTGATTCTTGTACCTGTGCTCATGAGTCTTCAGTGTATCTGTATAAGAATTGTCTATGTAGGAATTGCCAGAACATACAATGTACAGTCTGCCTCAGGTTTCTGCGGACCGTTGTTAGGTACCTCACAATGACATTGACGTACGCTTTTTTTTCTAATAGGTCGCTTCAACAGTGAACGTATAAAAGGCACTATTACGATATCATAATAAAATAATGACATTGTAGGCCAGTGCTGTTATTAGCTGCCTCATAATGAAACGTGGAAATGGACTACAGCTAATAAGAGAGGTTTTTTTTTTTCCCTCTCTGTCTATAGCGCAAAATAAATATTATCAAATAATTATAAGAAATCTTAGACTTTTATTATCTTTACAGGAAATCGAATTGACTATTAGCAGTTATTCACCTAAATTAGTCCCATTTTCCCTGAATATTTCTTTTCATCTCCTGATTTATGCTCTCACATTATCGTTTACAGAGCGGGAGAAAAATAGAGCTACAGTCATTCTGGATGCTTTTGCAAAATTGAAGACTTTGGTATTAGCTATCTGCTTCTCAGCTGTTGATAACGTTACCGAAAGTACAGGAAGTGATCCAGCCATTTTAAGGAAGTGATACGATACAGAATTTATTATAAAGACAAATATTGATCTTTCCCTATTATTTAATTTATAAGTTTTATATTTTTTAGCTTACTTAATTTCACCAATATGAACGTTAGATGGAATTGTTGTGTTTAACAACGATACAATAATTTGAGTAAATTCAGATAATCGAATTAAAAAAATTAAGAGTCTTCGAATAATTTATTAATGAAATAATCTATTTCTGAAATCTTTGGTAAATGCTAATCTTCAAAAACATGTTTCTAAATGTGATATAAGATGCCATTGATTAATCGCCGCGTCATCTGACGGCATAGATTGGAACTAAATTAGTAAACACTGTTTAGTTTTTGAAGAAAGTTTTATTTTTTTGTAAAATCTGAGTTTGTTCTAAGAAAGAATATTTAACCATTGTATTGAACACAAATTATTCAAAATACTTAGGCCTTTTGTTTTTGTTTTCGTTTAGGGAAAATTAAATGTTTCAAATGAAGAGAAAATCAAAAACACGAAAAGTTGACGTATAAATTTCGAAAACACTCATAAAGAATGTGTTTGATAATTTACTGTGACTCTGTTTCTGTACATATGGGCTTAATATGCTTAAAAATAAATTAGGAACAGCCAGTGGACAACCTTTCAGTTTCGTAATTAGGTTAATAAGATGTCGTTGAATTTATCGTAATAAGGGCGCTTTAAAGTAAAGGCTGTTTCTTTAATTTAAAATTGCAAAACAGGTTCGGAAGGATAACAATCTATTGATGTTTCAGACCCCGTTGATGACACACATCACAGCTGCATGAATATATTGGTTTTATTTTTCAATGTTATATATTTTGTCTTAATTGTTTAGTTTCATTTGCTGTTCTGAGGAATGACCGTGTTTTGTGTTTTTTTTTAACTTGTAAAAGGGGGGATCCAAAACCGTCATTTTTCTGAATCTAATGCCGAGACTGAAACTTGGTTGGCCCATTTATGGACTAGAAATGACTTAACTTTTGTATTTAAAAGCTTTCTCCAAATGCATCCTTAACGAGGAAGAAGAAAATAGAAATTCTCACAGAAATCATTAGAAGACAAATAACGATGTTTATCAAGGGGTACTAATCCATTTATTTCGTAAAGGGGTTTGCGCGCGATTGATGTGTTTAAACTTCACCCAACTTTACACCAAATTAACTAAATAATGAGAATTTAATTATTATTATTTTTAGGCTTCTGATAGGAAGCCTTCTAATCCCGCTTTGTCCGTCCGTCTGTGGACAAGTATCATTAAAATCTCATTAAATTACCATTAGCAACAATCGCAACAATTGCGTCTTTTGTATTCGCAACAATCACATGTACAATACAGCTCAGCAACAATCATAATAATCGCAACAAGTGCGCCTTTTGCATTCGCAACAATCATATTTATAATAAGGAAATGAAAGCAATAATTCAACATAAATTACGTATCTGAAGCCGTTGCGAAGCATTATGATTAGTTTACTATTGTTTTATTTACCTTGTTTTATTCAGAAAATGAAAAATTTCTGTTAGTAGATGTCATAATTTAAAATGAACATACGTTTATCGTTTGTTTCGTTTTTAGCACTTCAAGATAAGAGAACAGAAAGAAAAACAAAGTAAAATAAAAAAATAATTAAGGATTACCATTTTAAGGGAAGTAGTGTTTATGTTCTTTCAGGGATTTCTTATTAGCAGTTTTAAAAGAAAATTTATATATGTATGATCGGTAATTTATAACGTTTAAACTATCCATCTATGCTAACACACCAGATATTCGTTGATTATCAATACAACAACATCCACCATTTCGCAATTGCATCCTCCTAATCTAGGTCAAGGGAGAGTGACAAACAAATCCTAATCTCGTTCTTCAGCTGTCAACTTTTACTTTATTCGTGAAAACGATATTATTGTTTTTTCAATTCATTTTCCTGCACAAAAACGCTTCACTGTCAAATTTCAACAGGTGGCCATTGAAGTTTTATTATTTCCCGTTTCCGGCAGGTGTCGCCACTCGTTGGTGCCATCTGTCAAATGTTTTCATTCCAATTTGTCTGCGTTTTCCCATTTTTATTCGATTGCTTTATGAAAATAAAAATAACTAAATTGTTGATCAAATTTAATATTTCTTTGATTTGTGTTCTGTTTTTCCGGATTTCCCAGGCGTAATTTCCGGATTTTTTCTGAGAATTTATCTATGTTTTCGAAAATGTACGGCTTCGTTTAAGCACATTTCGAAAATATCTAATTAATATCAATTTTCAACGGTGTATTCAGGGAAATGTCAGCAGCTTTGTAATCGGGAACGATTATTTTGCAATTAAAAACTTTCCACTAATAATAAAATTTATAATTGTTTGGAGGTTTCCAACTGTGGCTTACGAAAATGGCTTTGACATTTTTTAACTCCTTTTTAGCGATAACATCGTATCGCAGAGAATTGTAACAGACTAAACAGAACAAATTCTGTAGAAGGTAATCAAGAGATAAAGAATTAGTGGTCGGCAAAGGTTTAATTATAAGAAATCGAAGCGTGTAGGTATCATTCGGACGGGACATAACAAGAAAAACATACATGGCAAACCTTAGCATTTGTTAGATGCGTTTTTTTTTTGTTATTATTATGCACTTATTAAAGAGGAGGGCTTATTCTCGCCGCCTGTAGGCCTTCGAAGGAAATAGAAACTTCTTAAAGCAGTCACTAGATGGAGATATGTCTTACGCGGACGAAGCATTAGCAGTACAAGGCTTTACGGAGAAATTAAAAACTGCCTCGAGTAATTTTAATATTGGTGGTTGATTTCATTGAATTCATTTATATAAGTTTATAAATATTAATCCACTGGAATCTAACTCTTCGGACAGACGGACAGACCACTCCCCTACAGATAAAATAAAGCCATCGATAATAGAAGACTCTCAATCTAAAAAATGATACATTATTTATTTTCACCAAGGCAGAACTAAAATCTATCAAGACAGAATGAAAACCAGTTTCAGAAAAAGATCGGGAGTGACGTCATTGAACCAAGTTAGACAATATCCGTCAGCCCGAAACGCAGTTCCACCTTTCTGTAAATATTGTTCTGCAAGCAAAAGGTTTTGTTTGATGTGAAATTACTATTAAGTTTATACTGATATATAATAAAGTGTTTAAAATTATTTTTTGTGGAAATTTTCAAAATAGTAAAAATCAATCAAGCTATTGGTTATTAAGTTGTGGAACTACTTGACATCATGGCTGCCTCCACTAGCTCACACGTATCTCCTCAAATGTAAAAGTTAATCGTAAAGGTCAGTCTTTGCGTGGTCCTGTGATTTAACTGGCGAGAATAAAATTAAAATTTATGTAACTTCAACAGGATTAATTACAAAACAAAAACAAACAAAACAGTACGTAATATCTCTTTCTTATCAAGAAATTTGCTATCTGTACATTCAAATAGGTGTATCTGAGAAGCAGATCGGAATAGGACACACGCTCATAAAAACCTTTTTTTCTTAATATAAATCACATGATTATATTCTCTTTATTGCTTTTTTTTTTCTTTCTTAAATTGCCTATTTGTCTATTTCAAGCTAGAGAACGGAAATAACCAAACCATTTTGCTCTTTTTAAACTTTTTAAAGCCTATAAGTAGGCTTTCACTTAATTCTATTGACCCAATCCGACACAAACAGCCGCCAACAGGATAGGCTTGTCTGCATCACAGCGACATTCAGCAGAGAAGCCTGGCATGGATACGTTGATGTTGCACAATAATTGATTGTTCATTTTTCTACAAACAACTAGACATCTACTCTCAGCTTTTTTGTTTACGATAAGAAATGACCAAATAAGAATTATTATAATAATCTCTTAAATAATGGCCGTGTACCGGTGGCGGAGCAATTGTTAAGAATATATTACCATTCTACAATGCATTCTACATACAAATTTTTTAGATTTCAATTAAAATACATAAAACACGTTTTACATTTAATAAGGCAAAGTTATATTTTAAATCTCGTGACTCCGATCACATATTCAGTTTTCTGCTACAATGTATCAAATTGGTTTATAAATATTCCATTGTTAAAAAAGGCTCAAATTTGCTCCGATACTGGAATGAGGTATTACATTTATAAAAGACAGATAGTCACAGATATGTGTTTCGTTATATTATATTATATTATATTATATTATATTATATTATATTATATTATATTATATTATATTATATTGACCCAGTGGTTCAGGGAGGAACGCACTGAGCTGCGGGCTGCAGGAGCCGGGTTCAATCTCCGGCGGAGATCGAGGATTTTTTTGTAGGATATTTTTCTTCCAGATTCCAACCCTCAGTCAATTAGGAACAATATTTCTTACACTTTAGGACCCCTAGAATCATGAAGTTTCGTTTGGAAAACACCAATACATTAAATTCTCTCTCTTCCATTTAGTAAGATTTTTAGGTTTAAAATATCATTTCGATCATTTTTAACAAAATTTTTTATTAATAGAGCCATACAGAAGTTTATTTTAATCAATTCAAAGTTCCAAGAAGGTGAGAAATGGGTACTTTATTTAAATATTGCTAATTTTGCTTTTCTTCCGATTGGCAATATTCTCATCACGGTGTTTTTAATGAGAAAATCTTTTCATGTGAATTAGATAGTTTCTAATCATTGACTTATTATGAATGAATATCAAAAAATAGAACTCTAATTCAAAAGAAAAATAAGTAAATAAAGGTTTAAGACTACTGCATGCAAAATTTCTATTTAATAAGACATTAGTTCTGCTTAGTTCTTTATTATTTAGAAAATTCCATATAATACTGTAGAACTTTCTAGAATAACTTTCGTTGAAAATTTTGTCGAGACTTCACCTATTTGAGACGGTTCGAAGTCTCTCCTGTAATTAGTTCTCTTTTGGTGATTAACCAATGCTAAATTTAGCTTTTAAGAGATTGGGTAACTAAAAACTGATTGCACTTATTAAGTTGAATTAAGTATATTTAGTCTCTTTTCCTTGATCAAAAATTGATTTCCAGCCAAATACACCGGCTAATCAGCAACTGAAATCTCTGGTGTGACGCAGAGATCGAAAAGAGTTCTAATTACCTTCAGCCAAAATTAGTTTTGTGGACGTCTTGTGTTGAGCTGTTCAAAAAAAGAATGTTAACAAAATAATATCAGTAGAGATGGCTAGACTCAGTAGAGCTTTTTCCTTAACAACAAAACGTTTCGGGATTATGGCATTATTTCAAAACAGCCGTAGTTATCCAAGACTTTTATCCATCGCCAATACGTGACTTAAATCTTAATGCTTCTCTAAAGATAAACTAGATAAAAAAATGTTTTGTGTTAAAGCATAAAATTAAGGGCGACCCATTAAAACCCACATGGACATTGAACGTGTGCATAATCAATTTCTAACAACAGACAACGAAATAGTTGCATAAACATGGAAGCTCCGAAATGAAAAAATAAAAATAAATAAATTGTATTGAAGGTTAGGATTCTGAATCCGTCACTCTATACTATACTAACTACTTCAGTTTCTTTAAAAATAGTGTGATAATTGGCCTAGGTAAAGGAAATCTCCGCAATACAAAAAAAACATAAGACAACTCAAAAACTTTAAAAATTCAGAGTATGCCTAAATTATTTGCACAGAAGATAACAAAAATACCTTATTCCTACGGTGTTCGGGTCTCTCCACACGATGGTGAAGTCCGTTTGCCGATCCGACCTTCCGTTCGGGAGTTGTTGGAGGGTGGGGGGAAACAGACACAGACGGACAGGACAAACGAAATAGCTCCCATATAGGTCACTAATAATTCTCAGCATTGAACAGACAGTAGTTACATTGACGTAAACAGTACTTATTCATTGTTTTCATATATTACAGCCACTCAAAACTATGTTTAATATATTACACCTATATAATTACAGCGACTCAAAATTATGTTTACTATATTTCATTATGCAGTAATTATTTTCTTTTGGAAGTTGAATTAAAATAGTAAATTCTGAAACGAGTATCATCAGAATTCTGCTTTGGACAATAGGCCTCTGAATGTCCTTTACATTTCAAATAAGTAAATAACTGCTTGTGTAAATTTTAATATGATACATGAAAAGGACTTATTCATTTAACATGACTATCAATTCAAGATAAACAAAATTAACCACATCTTACATGTTTCGGAAATCACCTTTGCATTTTCAAAGAAGAAATTTCAAATACAAGAATGAACAACCAGGAAAGTTAAAACACTACTAGCCACAAGTTACCATTATTCAAAATTACAATAATTGAAAATTTACAAATCTCTCAATTTCATGTTTTTTGTTAAATTTATTGATTAATAGAGCCTTTTTTTATTGTTAATCTAAAATCGATTATTGTCTTTTGATAATATTTCAACCTCATCCCAACAACATGATGATGATTCCGATTTTCAATCTAATGTTCCTTCATTGAAGAATTGCCGAATTTACATTATTAAGAATTACTAAGAATTATCAGGGACTGTATTTTTTCTTATCATTGTTAATATAATAATAATAAATCCTTGATCTAATTTTAAAATGTAGAAATATCTTATAATCAATATATTTCTTTGATTGTAATCGTTCAAGATATTTAACTTACTTCTTGACAAAAAAAAAAAAAGCACTTTCTTACTGATTTTCCAAATCACAGTAACTTGAAGATTCGCTTCACGAAAACTTGCGTTTTTCTGAATAAACGCCCACATAATAAATAAATAAATAAATAAATAAATAAATAAATAAATAAATAATCGCCGATATTCATCGAACCTCAGCTCGAAAAGTCGAAGGTTTGTAGCATTCCAGCATTTGCTTTATTCTTGATCCTATAAATTGTTTCACTTTTAGTTTACAGATGAGTTACTTAAATGACGTCACATATCCTTCCGCCGTCTAATTTTACGTAATTGTTCGTGATTTGTGTAAAAAACCAAAATCTTTTTGTAATTAAAGAAAAGAAAAATAAATTACTATTTAAGCTCTCCATTGAAAGGTGAATTCTACATTTAAATGCAGAGTTTGTGAGATTTTGAATTGGGATTATTTTATTTGTGGTATCACACGAGATTTCAGATTCCTGTAACTTCTTCAGGAAACAGACCACTGATGTCTTTAGAGAGAAACTTCATTGACCGCTTTCTTATATTTTTTTTATTTCTGTATTACATAAAAAAAATAGATTATTAAAAAAAATTATAAAAATTAGAGATGTTCATAGATCACCCAGTCTGTGCGTATGCGCGTCCCATAATAACTTTTGGACCCTGGATAGATCTTCTTGAAACTTTGTATTCTTATTCGAGGACTAGGTTTTATATTTGAAATCCTTTCCAAATGGATGCTTGTTGAGTAATAAGCGGGAGAAGATGACAAAAATTCTCATAGAAAAAGCATTGGAATCTAAACAATGACTTTCTATCCTATTTCTCTTATTACTTCGTTGTCTTAAACAACGGGAATTAATGCTCTTATCCAATCCATTGCGCGTGGTTTGATCATTTTTAAATTAATTCCATTTAAAAAACTTGGAGGGGGGGGGGCGAGATGTTTTGGCAATGCTTTTTACATTGTAAAATTATATAAATTAGTCATTTTTAACGTGCGGTAATGAAGTATCAATAGAAAGACGAGAAAGCGCAATGTAAATTGAATACTCATTACATGTTACGGAGAGCCGTGGTTGCAGTACTTCCTCGGATGGATGGAGGAAGAACTGCGCCAGGGTTCCTTCGTAACATGTAGTACGTTAAGTAAATGTATTCAATTCATATTATGCGTTCTGGTCTTTTTATTGATTATATAAATTAATTGAAATAAACGGAAAATATTAATACTGTAAGCTATTTATTTATTTTTATTTTTTAATATCCATAAGCACTTGTACGAGGAAGAAATTACATGAATTAGATTAAAATTAAAAATGGTCTGTTTGCGCAGGCGTCCATGATCGTGAATGTTTTTTTTTTATTATTTCACTTCCTTGTTGTATTTGACGATATTGGTATTTTAACAGTGATAAAAATAATCTTAACTCTGATGATATTTTGATTTCGCTGATAATGCTTCTTTGAAATGCTTATCATTAAGAGGTTCAGCAATTATTTCGAAATAAATAAATAAAAAAAAAAAAAAAATACGAGTAAACGAAATCTCATAAATATAGACCGTACGAAAATATAAATCTACGAAATTAAAAGAAATTTTAATCTTTGAAATTATAGATATGTAAATACGAAATTTGTTTGCCTAATTATATCTACTACGTTAACTCTGTTTGCTAAAGATTCAACAACGCTTTAGTTACTGTCATCAAGTTTACAAAATCCCATGTCACTATGGCTCAAGGGGTGTAGAGGCTGTCCGAGTTCATGTTCAATCAGATCCGGAATTTTCAATTGTTTTTTTTTTGTTCATTTTGAATCTAGCAGAAGTCTTCTTTCAGCAATTTTATAAATTTTAAATTTATTTAAAAATTAAATTTAAATTTATTTAAAATTAAATTTAAATTTATTTAAAAATTAAATTTAAATTTATTATAAATTAAATATTAGAAAACCCATCAGACCGATGACAGGCCGAAAAATTACATTTTCAGAAAGCGTTTCATGAGGTTTCATATTGGATTTGTTTATTCCCGTTGATTTCCTCTTGTGCATTGAAGCAGATCACTATCTGTCTGAGTGCTAAGCAAGGAAACTTGTAGGAATTTTGGCCCCAATAAAAATCGAACCTATCTCAGATCTCAGACAAATAAGTGATTAATTTCTTGATGATCTTCGGTCGTATTTTTCGGTTTAAAATGTATCAGGAATGATAACAGACACACTTTCTAAAATATATGAAGAGTCTAAACAAGTTCATAAATTATTGAGAATTAGGAAATACGGAAGTTAAATTCTTTTTAATTTCCATATTTCAATTCTTTTTAAAATAAGATATCTATAAAACTAAAAAAAAACCGATTGACAAGAAAATTGATGTTTATTTTATCTGCAGGATTGTTAGCAGGATATTATAGGTTTTATCTAGCATTTTTGTAATCTTAATCGGTGAAAACAAAAAAATTAACCAAAAAGTTAAAGAATGAATTTTTTAAATCTAAACTTTTCTGTAAGATTTCAGTGCTTATCAGGAACATCCCTATTGACTTTGACAAAAATTGAACCAGAACCTAAGGAGATATGGGCAAAAAAACCAACATAAGCAAAAAATGTAAAATTAACATATTAGTGAAAGAGTATGTCTTGTTAGTGAATGAACATTTTTTTTTCTTATTGTGATGATAGATACCGTTTTAACGGGTATCTGAAACATGTCAATACTTTTGTAATTTTTTTCATGTTTAAAGAGGGCGTAATTGGTCATTATTTGTTTGTATTCCTGGCCGCACGTTAAATTGTTTTAATTTTTTTTTTTATAGCTATTATGATTTTTTTTTTAATAACGTCATGTGTGTATTTGAAAGCTGGCACAGCAACTACATCTATTTTGTACAGTAATTGTCATGCATATGATTAAAACAATTTACTTACCGTACATGTATAAAATTATTGATAACTTCAAATTCTATTTTAACAGTGACGCATACTTTGCGTCTATCTTGCCTTTGGTATCTTAAAATACATTTATTTATTTATTCATTCATTTATTTATTATTATTATTATTTATTTTATTTATTTATTTACGAGCAGCCACAGATTTAAGGGGGTGGCGGAGTGTAAAAATAACACTGTAATTATAAACTGTCTGTCCTATTTTATTCATGAAAGTACGATCACCCTTTTTGAAATGGATATCAGAGATATAATTAGAAAATAACTAATTAATTGTATCTGAATAATACTTAATCTTCTCCCCCAAAACACGAACAACTACTGTTCGTTTTTGTTTACGAGAACCTTCAACGCTTTTGCGCATGCGTCAGGTCTCCTTCGATTTCATCAAAATAGGAGTGAGAAGAAATAAAGAGGGGATGTTTACTTTTTATCAGTTAGTTAGTTTACTAGTAGCAGCGTTCTATTTGCGCTTTTCGGGAAAGAATTATGGAAAGAATAAATACTATTGCAAAAATGCTCCTACGTTATTTTTTTCTTAAAAGCGAAAACGTCCAAAAGAATTTCTTAGGAAAGTATCCATCTCAGCGTATCACCCCTCTGCGGAGTAAAATCGTCCGCCAATTGTGGGTCTGCCTTTTGAAAACGAACAGTATGTCGATAGGTCCAATAGGCAATAGGTTTAATATTGGGTTTTCAGTTAAAAAAGATTATTTTTTTACATCAAAACATAGCCTAAAAATATGTCTTAAGTTAAAATTTCCAAAATTTTCCGGAGGAGAGCCCCCAGCCCCACGCTGTGCTGCGAGATATTCCATACTCATTACCTTCCCCGGAATGGTGACCCCCTTTGCAAATCCTTAAATCCGCACCTGTTGACGTGTTTACTTAACTTTTCTTTCTAGTTGCTATCATTTATTTATTTATTTATTTATTTATTTATTTATTTATTTATATTTTGGGTTTGTTTGTTGTTCTTATGAGTTTTTTTCCTTTTTATTGTAGGTGTCGCTAGGCGGTCATGACAAAGTGGCGACCTATATCGAGGCGGCCTGCTCCATCCACTACCCCTGGGGAAGACGCCCAAATTAATCAGGTGAGACCGACGGCCAATGGCACCGCCTTCAACTCCCAGAAGAACGGGCTGTGTCCACACCCTCGTGTGGATGCCAACACCTGCACCACCCTTAAGCCCATGGTCGAGGAAGTGCGGCCGCTGGTCGACGACGATGATGACGATCTCCTCAAAGCCCCTCCGCCTCTACCCCCGCGTGGAGGGACCATGGCGGCCGTCCTGGACGAGGACATGTACTTGGACGACGAAGAAGACGTCCAGTGTGGTATTGGAAGCCTCCAGCCGGAGTGGCTCCAAGGCCTCGCTAAGAAAGAGGTAAGGCTTCGAAAGCAAATCAAGAAATAAAATATTTTATCTGTTTAAACAAGGCAATCTGTATGTCATTGCTTGGTCATCGACAGATGGAGAGAAAATTGCTGTCTTTGCTGCAAAATAATCATAGCAGCCTGACACCAGCACACCTAGTGTCCAGCAGAACAACATGTAGTTCACCCTTGTATCTGTTTCGTCGAAGTTTAGTGAATCTAAAGGCCTCTTGATTTCTCAAGAAAGTCTCGACAAACGAGATTTTCAAGAAATGCCAAAGCTGAACACGAAAAACTTCAAAAAATAAAAATAAAGAATTCAAAATCCTATTTAATTAAATAAAAAAAAACATTATTTGGCATATTTTAATGCACTGGCAGCTTTGGTTGTACAATCTAATCTAAGAATACAGAATATATTGCTTTGTTTAATGGCAAGTGTAAAGCAGTCTTTAGACAGTTAAGGGCACTTTTCAATCGAAGAATGATATATCGCTCAACTAAATACTCACAGATACAACTATCCACTGAATAAAAATGAATATGATCGACGATAATCGAAGATTCTTTTCTCATAAATGGAGCGTTAAGTGAACTGGCACGAGATTAGAAATATCACAAATAACAACCTATTTTTCTAACTTATATAACTTTTGAGTCTGGTAGATTGATCTTTTCATAAGATCAAAATATTTTAATATACTTTTTCTTTTTCTTACATTATAATATCTGCTGAATACGAATAGTAGATATTGTTCATTTTATAAAAAAAATTAATTCAATGAATCCGCATTAGCTTGAATCCAAATAATAAAAAATATTATAATATCTTCCTTCATATCTTCGTCTTTCCAACGTGAAAATGATGTTTCTAATAAAACACACACTATATCATAAACAGGATTCATATTTAAAACAGCACAGCAATGCGAAACAAGCGCGCTCCGAAAGAATTTCACATTGGAAGAAGAGAATATATTTCTCAGTTGTAACTTCATCTATACGATGCTATACAGCGGGTGACGTCATGGTTGTCATAGCAACCATCGCTTCGATTATCCAGCTAAACTCCGCCCCTGAAGTTGAGAAACTTCATATAAAAGCCTACTTCACTTGGCTCGGTGCCAGAACAAAGTCCCGCACCACCGGCGCGGGACTTACAAAATACAAAAATACGTTACTATTAAAACCAACATACGTGATAAGGAAAATAAATTTTTCCTTATAATAATTGTTATATTAAAAATAAATAATATTGTATTATAAATAATTGATGAAGTGCCACTTCACCTACTTCCCCTGAATAGCCGCCACTGAAAGGTAGATCTTATTCGTAAATGTACCTGTCAAGTGTCAGGAAGACCCGTCCAGTGGTTCAGAAGTTGTTAGGACGGATGAGAGGAAGCGCACTCACGCACAGACTGAGTGATTTCATACGCCTGACTTTCATAGGAAAGTAGCATACAAATGGAGATGCAACATAGAAGAAACAAAGATTTACTGATGTTGGTTTTCCATCTAATTTATTTTAAATAAATCCTACAACGCTGCTTCGTTTAATGGTAGGAGCCTGTAATGCAAGTCTCATTCCTTGCACTAATAAACCAGACCCTTGGTAGATAGAGTTCAACTGACATTGTATAACTGTTAATCAAATGCATTAATTTTGTATTATCAGCTGCCAAATTTTCACTTCTTAAATCCATTGTGGTAAAACATATTGTTCTGTTTTTGGCTTACTAAAGCACATTCTCACTGATATCATATGGATATTAATAAAATGTATATTAATCAATTTACATATTACAAAGTGAATCTTGATTTGCTATAAATAAATACCTGTAATCTTAATATATATTTTCTTAATTCTTGTATAAGTTCTTATATCAAAATTTTCATACACATATTCTTTTCCACTAATTTTCTTTATCAATGATATTTCGTTTTGTTTTGCAGGACAAGAAAATTTCTTTTCTTTTTCCTCCATAGAATTCGTTAACCGATCATATGCATTAATCTTTTCAAAGTTATTTTATTTTAAAAGATTATTGCACATGATCGATTAACGAATTCTGTACAATTAAAAGAAAAGAAATTTCTTGTCCTCGAAATAAAAACCTGATGAAGTTTTATGCAAAAGAAAACGAAATATCGTTAATAAGATGATATAATGGAAAAGACAATATAATATAAGACGATATAAAGTTAGTGGAAAAGAATATGTGTATGAAGATTTTGATATAATAATCTGTAAGCTTCTTTCCTTTAATAATATATCGTAGATACAAACAATAAATGGGAAAGAATTGAATCATTTCAGTATCAAATGTAGAATTCTCCAGAAGATATTTGCCTATCTCATGTCTTCATCCTTCTGTTCATTGTTTTTGAAATATTTTTTTGATTAATTTTATTCTTTCCTTTTGAATTTCTCACAGAATTTATTTATTTAGTTAAGTATAATTAAGAAAAGCAACAATATAAATGTCATTTTTGTGTTAACAACAAAACTTTTATTTTGTTTTTATTATTTTGTAACCGGTATTATAACGCATAAACAATTTGAGTACAGATATAATAATTTATTCAAAAGAACTGTTTTTCAAGAGGCGCCATTTTTTTTATTTCCATCAACTCTATGGTTAAAATAAAAGCACGATTTGAATAACTATTGAAACGTGATAATAGGCAAAAAAAATATTAAAATAGGAGCTACTTAATAATTGGAACGTTGTGACAAAAAGGTGAAAGTTGAGCAAGCAAATGAACAAAATTTTTGTTTTTGTTTTTTAGAACTTTTTTTTATTAGAACTGAAAAATAATCAGGTAAAAAAAAAATTAAAAAAAAATCTTTAATATTTTTTGAATGCGGACTTGCGGTAATTTCGCAACCAATAGGAATTAAAACTAGGGCTTAATGAAATTAGAGATTTATAAAATCTTGTACTTTCTTAATTAAGGTTCCATAAAATTTTATCCAGATAATTACAAAAAAAAAAAAAAAAAGTCGATCAAATTTTTATATAACCGGAAAGGCTTAATAATTAACTTTCATGGCTGAAAGCCTTTTAATACTTTGTACGATTTGAAGGAAAATTATTTTTCTCAGCCAAGTTACAAGGTTTTATTTTTGAAGTCACAGATATAAGACTTCCTGGTACTTTAGAATTAAAACTCCCATTAGTGTCTGCGGATGATAACAGCAATAGTGCTGCCATCTTGTGGCTAAAAATGCAATTAATTCGCTAAAATTAGGATTCCGTATTTTCTTGTAATTATAAAGACTCTCAGGTTTTGTTTTTACTTGTAGAAACAAGGCTATTAAGTTTTTCAGGCTATTAAATTTTCGGGAATAAAATGTTTATCTGTCCGTCAGTTTGAAGCGGTAAATCCACGTTGCTTCTTAACAGTTAACTAATTGTGGAAGTGATGTTAATTCTTAAATTATCATTCTTCAGTCCAGCATCATATTTGAAATGGTTAACCTTAAAAATATAGAAATTTTCACGATAAAAATAACCTAATCGTTACTGCGCTTCTTGCTGTCATGTGTCGCTCGTCTCACTGTATAAAACTTTATCAATCGTAAAGTTACTTATTATGTTAACATCGAATTTTCTCTTTTTATAATTAAATTGTTTGTTAACCAAATTTAATAGAGATTACAGTTTTTTGACATTTCTATATTTAATGTTATTTTTTGATATTTTGTGTATCGAATGGCCATTTCTTCTTGAATGATTGTTTTCTGGAATCTAAACTAAGGATAGCTGTAGATAAGGAATGTTGAAAGATTTCATATAAAAGTTGCGATTTCACATAAGTAACACTATAATAATATTACTAATTTTATCATTATTACAACATCATTTCAGCAGATTTTCGTTCGGAAATACATATTTCCTGTAAACAGATGTTATTTAAACTAATTTAAAAATTAATAGCGCTAATCAAATAAATCATTCGTCAATGATTAACAAATCACTCAAATGTAAATAAATTAAATATGTTAAAAACAAATATAAAGTTATATATCATTATGTAATTTTAAAAAAAATCTTCCACCCTTTTTCCATTTCCATTTATTTCATTTTTATTTTTTTATTAATATTGATACTTCTAATTTTTTTTTTATAATTCATTTCAGATGTTATAAGCCGTAATTTCTCACGCTTTTTTGTTTGTATATTTACTTTCTTTGCTTAAAATTTTCTCATCTCTTTATTTTGCAATTACAATTACCGTATTTACTAGTGTATAAGATGCACTTTTTTTTTTCTTAACATTTGTCTCAAATTCGTGGTTCATCTTATTACGCCAAATGTTGAAATTTCAGTTAGTATTCTGATCGATCAAAATCTGTTATTTGATGCTAATACTTTCATCCGTTTGTCATACGCATCATAAATCACTTGTCATAAAATCACTTTCATCTTAAAAATGTCAGAAATTTAAAATATAGATAGTTTTAACTAATTAAAGAAGATAACGAATACGTTCCTTCCAGTGAAATAGAACTAAATATGTCTGGCTTCTTTCAAAACAAAGCTCACGCCGCTCGACAGCTTCCATTTGCGCCTCTTCATAACAACAATTGACAAGTCCCAATAAAATTAAAATATGCACAGAGAAAGAAGAATCACCATATATGGCGAAAAAGGGATCACTTAGTTGCTCCTGGAACTCTTTGCTGCAGAAAGCAATATGGCGGCGTCATAAGAACAGGTTACTGTAAGGCTAGCAAAGCAAAGCTAGAGGTATAATTTGCAACGTTTTCCACTATTTTAAGAGTGAGGAATATGTATTTCTGAATTACCATATTTGTATTCTGTATTTACCAAATTTGTAATTTGTTTGATTTGATGGTGAAGAGAATTGTCAACGAGCGAAAAACGATGCAACGACAGTTCGTTTTCCTCGCCCGGGCATTTTGCTTGTCCGTTGCCAGTTTTGGATATGGATTATATTTATAAAAAAAAATTTTGAATAACATAAAAATAATAATAACAGTACATAGGTACGTTAAAGATGCAAAGAATAAAAAAAGAATATCGAAAATCTTGTTCTCTTCTACTTTGCTTTGAAGAAATATAGAAAATAGTTCTGATGCTTTAGTTTCTGATGCAATAGAGGTCTCTGAGGATACATAGAATTAGTAATCCATAATCCATGATTTTTTTCTTTTTTTGTGTCTCGCATAGTAGTTTCATAACGACTAATTCAAATGCAACAGAATTAGTACAACTGTAGCATTTAAAATTATTTTTATTTTATTGCTCCAAAGCAACATAGACATTGCTGTAATATTGTTTTCAAGCTTAGCGTCATTGGATATGCAAAGAGAAATGGCCACAGGGGAACAGCAGCCATTTTAGACCATCGCTAACCGAAAAAAAAAAAAAAAAAAATTATACGAATTTGGTGAAAATAAGAACAGGATTTAAAAGAGACTAAAATGTCAGTGAATATAATCCCCGTAAAGGAATTCTAAAATTTTGCTTTAAGAAGAGTTCTTTTACACCAAAATTCTCTGAAATTGTATTCAGTGAGTGTACAGTTAAGTTGCAAATTTTTCAAATATGTATCATTGTTTTCAATAAAATAATTTCTTTTCAATAAAAAAGTCCCTGGAAAACTTATATGCCGCTGGTTCTATAATATATAATAAATTTTCAATTTTTAATTGACAGAAATTTGATGAAAATTATTTGCAGTCTATATGTCACTATTACATAGTTGTAAATATAAACCTACATCAGACCTATATACAAACCTATAAGAGGGAAGCTTTTTAACAGTGAAGTAATCGGTGTGAAAATATGTCACAGTAGTATAATCTTGCATTTATTTTTAGTTTTATATTTGTATATCAGTGGAGTATTTTGGCGTGCAAATGTCTGTTGTAAACTTCACAACCATCCTTTCATTCTTGGGTTAATGAAAAAAACCTTAAGGCTGCTTTACACGCTCTCGAAAAATTGCCTGAAACGCGCTCGAAAATACGTCGTTTGCCAGTTGCAGCTTTATACGTGTGAGCGGCAAATCGCGTTTTGCTCTCGTTTAGATCCTGATTAACAATACTTGTCGGTGAAGCGTCAAAAAAGTTGATTTCGTAGCTTTGTTTTGTTTATTCTCATCTCACTTCACAGCAAAGATAAAGAAAAAGGAAAAAAAGATCCCGAAGGATGAGAAACTGATGATTGAAGCCGTGGATTGAAACCACGAGCAAAGAATAGCCAGATTTTAGCGTGAAATAACACTGTCGTAGTTTTTAAATAAATTTTCTCGCCGCCAAGAGCGCTGGTGTCGACTTGCTTCTAATATTTGCCTGAATTTAGAACATGTTATATTTAGAAGTGACAGATTTTTCGAGCTACTTGCAGGTTTCAGGCAAGTTTTCAAGAGCATGTAAAGCGGCCATAATTATGTATAACATTTCATCAATTAACATCGCTGGTATAGTAGCTTGTGTTCTTACGATCCATACGAATTTTGTGAATGAAACGGAGTCTTCCTTCCAACGGACATCTTCCCTCTCACTCTAAAAAAGGTTTTTTTTAATTTTTAGTTCAATTAATATTGACTGTTTCACTAAGAGCTAAGAATTTTCTATCGCTTTTTAAATCCTTGTTTTTTTCTTTGCCTAGGTGTTCTTGGCTGTGTTTTGTCTGGCGAGTGTCTTGCAAGGCATGTACCACACGTACTTCGTCAGCGTTCTCACAACGATCGAAAAACTGTTCCAGATCCAGAGCAAGACAACGGGCATTATCATGTCGGCCACAGAGATGGGTCAGATCGGAGGCGCTCTCCTGCTCACCTACTACGGCGGCCAGGGCCACCGGCCTAAGTGGATCGCGTGCGGCCTCTTGCTGTTCGCTTTCGCCTCGTTCTTGTGCTCGCTGCCGCACTTCCTGTACGGCGCCGAGCTGTCTCGCAATCTCCTGCATAATATGAACGAGTACAATAACAGTACGGTGCACGTGGAGGCCAACCTCTGCCTGGCGTCCAACAACGCGTCCCTGGCTCCCCACCACCTGTGGACGGAGATCCTGAATGTCAGTGCTCCTTCCTCGTACTCCTCACTGTCGTGTCACGAGGCAGAGCCAGGCAAGCAGGGCCGCATCACCAACATGGTGCTGGGCATCTTCTTCGTCAGCCTACTGTTTATAGGCATCGGCTCGACGGCCGTCTATACTCTGGGCATCCCCTACATCGACGATAACGTTGCCAACAGAGATTCCCCTCTTTATTTTGGTAAGTAAAAGAATAGAATTTTAAAAATCTTAATCCCAAAATGCTTAGCAGAGTGAAAAGAAGACATTCATAATGTAATACTTTATTTGTTCAACTTACTGCAATTTGATTTTTTTTTTTAATTTTTACGGACCATGAGAAGCCTACTCTTCCTCTTCACTATTTTTTTTCTTTGTGTGTCTGTTCGTGCATCCCGCTGAAACAGCTGAAAGTATTACCTTAAAATTTCATACATGCTTATTTAGGATCTAAAAGCAAATATTAGCATCATTGTTTTGATCTCCCCCCCCCCACCCGAATGCGATGTTTGTTAAAATCTTAAGCTAATTTCATATTATATGTTGCGTACGAAAATCGCACGAACTGCAATTTGGCCGCAGAGTTTTAATTCAACAACTATCAAACAGATCCTGTGGCATCTTTAATACCTCTGCGACCGAATCAGTGGTTCACACAATCGTACGCTGTAACACGATTTTTTTTCCCCCAAATTAATGATGACAGTTCTAACATCCATCGTAAAATATAGTCTTATTATACAGACAATAGCAAGATGTAAGTTTTCGAGATTACATCACTTACATAGAGGATAATGAAAAAAATAAAAGAGAAACAATGTTATAATATTGATATAAAAAAGTTGTTATAAACTAGATCCTACTATGAGAAATGGCATAATAAAAACGAAAAATTATTTTAAAAAATTAGGAAATAGTAACATAAAATAACTAGGCCAAATCGAACAGAAAAAAATATTTTTTTAGAAGGCAAGTTTCTTGACTATTTAATAGACCTTGTACTTATAGTTGTGTTAATATTCTTAAGTTTGGTTGGGTTTCCATCAATCTCGCAGATCCTAAATGAATTACAATTTTGAAAAGCTATAGTTCTTTTGAAAATGAATTTACAGTTTAAAAGACTACGTCTGAATTAAGTTTGCTATATACACAAATAAAACTACCAGAATTGGTTGTCAAATGCCAATCATTTTTACCTCAAGTCCATAAATGTAGGCCATTGTTACTTTCCTGTATGCTTTTTTTTTATTGCGCAACAATGAATAGTGATAATTTATATGTAGTACACCATCACTAATCCGGCACTAATTTCGCTAGCGTAATTTCTAATTTCCCGTGTCGCCGCATCAATCTGCCGCTACTGTTTGATGGCGCTACTTGCTGCATAAACATTGCTTCATTATTGGCGTGATTGTTGACATGAAGACATGTAAATGTACTTGCAAATTTCAGCTGAATTTCAGCAAATTTGGAAGCGGCAGTGATGAACTTTCTTCTGTACATCAACAGAATTACCTGTACCATTTGTTTTACCAGTACTTCATTAAAATTTCACTTGATTTTCATTTATGTTTCTTTTTTCTTTTTTAACTAACTTGTACTGATTTACGGGTATTTTAAAAGTAAGATGAGGTGGTTAACTATTAGGTTAAGTGTGTCCTAACTTACCACTCTGTGATCCGGCAAAACCACTAATCCGGCAGCCTACCGGTCCCAATAATGCCGAGTGATGGTGTACTGTAAAAAAAATTGTTTTTACGGTTGTTTATTTGTTTTCGCTATGCATTCGAAGACGGATTGAGCTAACAAAACCAAAATTCACAGGGTTATTAATTTGAACTTAGATACGTTTTGGGCAAATTTGGTTCTGTTTGGGTCGTCTTTACCGGACCTATACTGAAAATTCGATTGATTTAACACTAACTACGCTTCTCTTCAAGACCAAAAAAAGTGTAAAGGATTTATTTTCGATTTCGACCACCAACGGCGCTTTCATTAAATTTAATGCTTCAATGAATGGCCTTCTCTTTTGTTAAAATTTGTCTCCTGTAGACCGGACAATGCCTGGTTCTTCCGCTAATAATCAAAGTCTGTGTATGAATTAAATAATATAAAAATAAAAAGTTACTTTGTTTTTGTGCTGCATAATAATCGACAAAATACAAATGAAAAAAAAGGGAAAATGTTTATTGTTTAAAGTGAAAGGAAATACATTTCTAATAATAACAGTGATCTAATGTGTTATATGCGAAATGAATTCATGCTAATCATCATTATATATTATTTCTCAAAGGGTTTTTTTTGTCGGAACGCTATATTTCCTTTACTACTTCATCAAAATCAATGATTGAGGCATCATTTTGCAGATTACGTTCCCCGCTAATGACAAAAAATAAACAAATTGTTTAAAATTAATGTTTTCGTTAAAAAACTTTATTTTTAAAAACTTTTTATACAAATGTAGACACGCTTTAACAAAGCGCCTTATTTTTCGAAAGCGAAAATATTGCTTTAGCGTTGTAACCTTCAAATATTTCCTTTTTTTGAATAAAAATGCACTTTAAATGATATTTCATCGTTTATTTAATAACAACAGATAAAAAAACAAACAAAGATTTATATTTTAATAAAAATAAACGATTTATAACAATAGAAACATAAAAATTAGTCAACTTCTCATATATTATTTCTCAAAGGTGTTTTTTTTATTTCCCTTAATACTTCATCGAAATCAATGATTGAGATATTTTCAAGATTACGTTCACTGCTAATGATGAAAAATAAACAGATTGTTTAAAATTAATGTTTTCGTTAAAAAAATTTATTTTAAAAATCTTTTTTGTAAAAATGGAGAAGGCAATCTATTGACAATCTGTTCATTTATTTATTTCCACATTACCATTCGGTGACTGATCAAGATACCATGCGAATTATTCGCACGGGTCAACTTTTTTATAAAACTTGAGAAGACGCCATCTATTGACAATGTGTTTAACTAACATGCACACATGTTATTGTTGGATTTGTTTATTATTTCTCAAAGGTGGTTTTTTGTTGCGAATTATTCGCACGGGTCAACTAGTATCTAATATTGTTGGACGCTATGCAGAAAAAGAAAACAACGTAATAGGAGTGCGTAATTTGTGCGTAAGGAGTGCGTTTTTATGCCTTATTTTCTTATCATATTGTCTTCTATGCACGTTAAACTTGTCTATTATGTGTATGTTTTTTTTTACAATTAATCCCTCATTTGCTAAGCGTTGAGCTAGCGGGGATTAATTTATTACTCTTTTTATTTTTAATTTATATTTTGATGTTTCTTAACTAAAGGGCGTTTTGTTTTGTTCATTTGTCCTTTGCATATGTTTCTTTTGGTTCCACTGAGCTATTAAGTACTGGGCGAACCCAACCGAGGAGAGATAGGATTCTTGGGAGAGAAGAGACTGAGGAGATTGAGTCTTGGGTTCCCGGTATAAAATATCCAAAAATAGCTCAGTGAACCTTTAATTTGTGTGCGTTTCAAATTTGTTAATTTGATTGACAAGGAAATCGCGCAGATTCCAAAAGCTCTCGACCTGGTTTTACTGTAATGTATTTTTAAAATATTTTTATTACATAAAAAAAAAAGTTTAACAAATTTTGGTATGTTTGGTGACTTCTTATTCAAATAAATGTAAATTTTTAGTACAGGTTAAACTTTTATCTAACATTCCATTCAGTGAATTAAGAAACATTTTACAAGGTAAAGGTAAAGAAACTCAGTCTTAATTAACCTGAGCTTTTGGATATGGGAAAGTATCTTCAGCAAGAATCAGATGATGTGAAGACTCTAAATAGTTACATATATCAAAAGTAATTCTGTGTTTAGAAGAATTTATAAGTTAATGTGATATAAAGAAAATAATATATATCTATTTATTCAAATTTTTAAACCGGGCATCTTCATAGTTTGTTTTTCTTATCATGTAAATATCATATGTCCAAACATGTAGTTAGTTAAATATTTATCCAAGCATAAATGCTACAAAACCATGTATATTCTTATTTTCTAAAAAGAAAGAATCCACGTTAGAGGTATAAAAATGTTCCATGAATAACCCAGTGACTGCGCAAATTATTAATGGACCAACTGATTCCTGTATTGGGGGAGTTGGAGGCTACAGACAACAGAGAGAAAAGAGAACGAAACGGCCGTTCCAGACTCCCTGGTGACAGCTCAAGGTGTGAAAGGTTTTTGTGCCTTCCGCAGTTACCATTTTATAGATCTTCCATTTTCGGATGTAATGGGAGGGAGAGGGTTCTAACGCTACTCAGTCCCCCCCCCCCTCTCAGTCAAAGACATGTAAATATGTTGTTACTATTATTATTATTATTATTATATTTCTCTGCTCTCAGTGCCCCAATGCAACTGGTGGTTCAACATCACAATTTTGACATTGCTTTCTTCATTAACTTCGGTATAATTTATAATTTTATACAGATACTAGGTAATTCTTTGGGGAAAAAAATGTGACGAAGAAATTTTAAATTAAGAGTGTGTTTTATTCTTATATTATTGCAAAGACCTTATATGGTGTTATTCGTCAATTCTAATACGAATTAGGAGTATTGCTGATGTCTAATAAAACCTTGGGATTAAGATGTTCTTCAGTATTTTCACCAAGTTTTTTTTCAGTTATTCTTTAATACCTAAAGGTTGGGAAACTCTCCTTTGAGTAACTGTCCAAAGAAATTAAATTACAAATGTACATTATTCTACCTAAATTCCAACTCGTAAAATCGATACTTTTTCAAGGTCTTCTCAGCTTCTCTTGATCATTAATAGCTTGAGATAATGATGGACAACAGGGTCTGTCATTGATAAAGCTTGTTTAGAACTTGTATTTCTTTTTTAATGAAGAAATCTCTGAAACGTTCCCTCCCTCAAGTTTTAAAAGATAATTTGTGATTGAGTTTCTGTCTTCAGTGTCATTGAACCAATTGGAATTAGTGGTCCAATAAATCCTTCTTCTTCCTCAACAAAGACAAGTTTATGTCCTTCCAAATAAAAAAAAAAAAGTTAAATTAAATTTATGGTTTGATTGCTACTACAGGGGATTTCATGAACAATACCCAAAGAAATTCCAGTAAAAAAAAAAAACATTTAACGATTTGTAACATATTTGAATCTGGTTCTTCAAGTCTTCAGTTTTTTTATGATGTCTCTTAATTACAGTTATCAAAAGCTTTATGGAGTGATCACAGTTTTCAATTTCTTGCAATCTGTGTAATTCGATCCTTATCCGCTTCTCTTTCTTCGTTTTTTGTTGTTGTTTATTTGTGCAGAAGATGCCAGACACTTTGCCAAGACTCTTTTTTTCCTTTTCTTATGAAATTCCAGAGGATGGTCCAAAAGTTTCATTAACCTTGTTATCAAAGCTTTTATGTTTTTGATGAAGAAAACATCCTTCATTTTATTGAGTTATTAATAATGTGAATCCAATGTACTTCGAAAGTTGAAACATTCAGTTGATGGTACCTTAATATTATTCATTTAGAAAATTTGTACAAGAAGGTTTTTTTTTTTTTTTTGTGGTTGTTGTGGATGTCTCTGAAACTGGTTTTTCAATTAAAAATCAGTCATGGCTCAGTAACATTATAGAAATGCAGCCGAGTATAAATAGCAATTAGCAAACCAAATTTAAAATTGTAAAAATGATAGATTAAAAAAAGGACAATTAAGATTTTTTTAAAAGTACAGGGTGACCGGGAAGTTCCTGTACCCCCTGTTATATTATTATTAAATTAAGGGGAACGGGAACTTCCCTGCTATTACAAATACTATCAGCAAGTAACTGTTGATAGTGAATCTCTTATTCTTATCACGAATGACATTTAGATTGAGACTAAAACATAATCCAGATGTAAACAGATGAATTTATCTCTCGTTGAGTGCAGACGCACTTTCTAATGATGATAGCCTATGTTACAAATGCTTTAAGAATGCGACGATGATAACTTGTTTTCTGTTAGCTTTTCGTCTTTAAAGACAAATCTTTAAGGAATTAAAGACTTTTAAGATTCGAAGTAAAGAAACTACGGGAAGCGATTTCTTGGAAGAAAAAGTGGTTCGTACATGTATTGGATGCACCCTACCAAGAGTCAAACTTTTCCATAGATATAATCAAGTCATATACAAGTCATTTACTATATAAAGAAAAGCATCCAATCTAAATATGTAGGGTGGCCGGGACGTTCCCGTATCCCTTAATATAATAATAACATAATAGGAGGGCGCCTTTTTTTTTTGGTTGAACAGATAGGTTTCAGCGTTTTTTTTTTTTGTTTTTTTTTGATTGAACAGATTTTGGGCCCCCCCCGAAAATATATTCTATATACGCCACTGGTTTCTGCTAACAAAACTTCATTAATCTAATATTTGTTTAGCAAAGGATGACCAAACTATATATCCAAAATAAATTTTAGTTTCTTATAACTTACTGGTTTGTATTTTTTTTTTTTATCAAATGATTGAGTTTTTTTATTATTATTTTCAGCCATAACTATTGGAGTGAAGATTCTTGGGCCTGTCTTTGGATTTCTTTTAGGTTCTTTATGTACGAGTTTGTATGTCAATCCATTTGGTAAGTAAATAATTTTAATACTTGATTTGAAAATCAATATTAGACAAAAATTAGTTATAGTTGACATCCAAACGTCCATGTCTGGTATCTTCCATACTCAAATAAAAAATGCTATAAAATATTTTCACAATTGCAATTATACGTCATAATCTTACATACAATTAAAAATATGTTTTAAAAAAATATTAAAAAAAAAAAAAATGTCCTTCTCTAGGACTTCTTCGAATGTTAAATTCTGATTGAGAGTCTGTCTTATAAAAGTTTCAACCACATGGTTGGAACAATAATGATATATCCAACCATGACATAATGTTATATATTTTTTAAAAATATTTTCAAAATTATTTCGAAACTTGAAAATGTAGGTTTTATTTTCAACAAAATGAGAATGATGAAACATATCTAAAATAACTGAAGTCATGTCAATTAAAAAAAAGACAAGAAATTATGTCTAGTTTAGTCTTGATTTTGTTTTGCTGCAAGTAACTGACTGTCAGTGCAGTGATAAATTGGAGAATCTTGGAATTAGTATCTTAGGAGCTATTATTAAGATAAATACGATAAAAAAATGAAAATAAATGATGCACTGTCTCAACAAAACAGCATGGGTCCTAACAATTCAAAGCAAATTTTATCTCAGAAGAATTTGAAGACAAAGACAAAATGAAAGCATAAATACAGCAACGGGATAAAATGCTGGTTACATGGAAGTTAAGACGAAATGGACACTTGCTATGTTAATCTTCAAATTCGTTGATGGATTGGCATAAAATCTTAAACCTCTCAACTTTATTACTTTTTGAGTGACTGCACCATTGATTTTATTTTATCCTGTTTGTTTCATTATTGCATGTTATGTCTATCACTGGCTTAAGTAAAGCAACTTTAATTTATATTGTTATATTTAAATTTAATTTTATATTGTTTTCATAAATTAATCCAACCTAATGAATATTTCAATTATTACATAATAACAATAAGGCTGAAATAACGTTTTTGCCTAGAAAAACATACCAGTGTTGTTTAATTTACCTCAAAAGGAAAGAAGCTTGAAGAAAATGAGTGAAACTCTATTTTTTGAGTTTTTACCAAACTCTTAATTATCACTGTCAATTTGACAGCGTTTGACCTTCAAGTTTGAAATATCACAAATATTAAAAAACATTGCTGTTATTTTGTTTTTGTTATTTGAATTCTTGCCATAAGAGAGCATTCATTTATTAAGTAAATAATATTTTTTAATGTAAATTTTAATGAGGTTCACTTTAAGAAGTAAAGCTGTAAATCTACAAGATAATACTTTCACATAAGCTTTCTTAAGAAAATAAAAAAAAATACCTTTTTTTTTTTAACAGAGGAATCGGGTATTACGAATAAAGATCCTCGGTGGATCGGGGCCTGGTGGCTGGGACTTTTTATTGTCGCTGGGTCTCTTTTGGTGGCATCAGTGGCCATGTTTGCCTTTCCACGGCGTCTTCGAGGTGAACGGAAGTTGAAGGCAAATGGTCATGTCCATCCAATGAACAACAGCACGACAACAACAAGTATCACAACCGCAACAGCCGAAACGAATTCAACAGCCTCAGATTCAGCATTAATGATCAAGAAATTAGACGGCAATGCACAGCCAAAGCCAAGCCTAAGAGGTAAGTCTCAGGATCAATGCAATCATGGTTCACTTTGTTATTCTAATAATTATCCAATATTCGAAACAAAAACACAACGTAACACAAAAATACTTTCTGAATTTCATCTGTTATTTAATATGTAGTTCTGGATAAGGAAAACATAGATTGTAAATTAAAAAAAAAAAAATTACTAAACAACATCCTATGCAATGACGAAATAGAAAATTTAGTTCACACAAATATTAAAACCAGATAACATATTTCAAGAAAACTTATAAATCTCAACCAAACCTGACTTGAATAAAATAAAAATTTTATATGGAATACTGCAATAACTTCCGTTATACTGTTTTTGCAAGCTCTTTTTGAGAATTCTGTAACACTGTCATGAAAATTGCATGATATCTAGTAAAAGAGATCAAGTTTTTGTGGTGTTCTTCATTCACTTTGTTTTAGTGAGGACTTTATGATATATTGCTGTATGATCCAATGAAGAGTTCTTCCCTTTAAAGAATATTTAAATATAACTGTCAAAAGAACACATAAGAACTTTAAGCAAAGGCATTTGTGAAACTTCAACTATTAGTTATTTTCTATCTAATAGGTTGTTTGTAACACTGTATTGCCTTGTTATTCTTTGTGATGTTGCATGTTTCAATGGACAGAATGAAATTGAGAAACAGCTCAGTAACCTTGAACCTCAATAGACACAACACTATGAAGGTCAAAACAAAAAGAAAAAGAATCTAAAAATAAGAAACAAGACAACTTTAAAAAAAAATAAAACTGAAATGGATCAATCAACATTAGTTAAAACCTAAATTGAAATGAAAATAAATATAAAAACAATTCATTAATATTTTTATTTTAAGAATGCATTTAAGAAGAAAAAAAAACAGTTCTTAAGATTTTTACAGCTATTTGTTTTGTGCTCTTACAAGAGATTTTTGTTTTTGTTTTTAATATTAAATATAAAAAAAATACCTATTTTAACTATGGTTATTCCTTATAGATTTCCCTGTTGCAATGCGCCGTCTTCTGAAGAACGATATACTCCTCTGTCGTACAGCAAGTAGTGTCCTACATATACTCCCAATTGCAGGTCTCTATACCTTTCTGCCCAAATACTTTGAATCCCAATTCCGTCTCACAGCTACAGCAGCCAATCTATTCTCAGGTGAATATTAATCATTTTTATAATAATTTCAAATAGTTTATAAATACTATTTTGGAAAACACTTTTCTTTTTACTACTATTTCATATTATCCAAAGAAATCAGCAAACTAACTTCTTCTCCAGTCTCAGATTTAGCCAACTTTAAACTATTAAAAGTATCCTTCTTTCTCCAGCCTATGTAATAGAACTTAACAAATGTTATTACTTCATTCTCAAATAGAATGCATAGATACTTTCATTATTAAGATTTTAATAATAATAACAAAATGATAAAATGCCATTTTTTAGTATTTTTGTAGATATAAACCAGAAAAAGCAATTTTTTTAAATGAATGATGTTGTTACTTAGTAGTTGAAAATAGGAAAAAAATCATTAGCATTTTATTTATGAATCTGTTTTATGTTTTCCTAGCAATTCTCTGTATTACTCAAGATAAAAACTGGTTAACTACTTTATCTATTCCACTTCTGGCCTTTTGGCATCGAAATTTGTATCAACATTCTTGTTCTTGGTTTTCTTCATCATCCATTTTCAACATAAACAATTTTTTCTGTAACTTAAATGAATTTTCAAAAGTTATTTTTAGATTATATGAGCTTCTCAGAAAGCCGTACTTTGCAAAATCTATCTTAAATAACTTTAAAAGTGTGATACCCCATTCCAATAAATTCATATGCAGATTTGAGGCCTCATACAAAATGTGAATGTCTTACAAAGAAAATGTCAAACGTGCTCACTATTTGTCTTTCATATTGAAATGTTTTAAGAAATTTAATGTCCAGCTGATGTTAAAATTTCTGTTCTGGAGCTCAAAAAATAAAAACATTATTTTTTTAGGCTTCTGATACCGTGAAGCCTTATATCCCCTGTTTGTCTGTCTGACTGTGGACAAGTATCAACTCAGCAACCAGTAGGGCTAGAGACTTGATTAGGTTGTAGTTGAAAAGATCTTGCCAAGAGTAGTTCAGAGCCGTAGAGTTTATCTCTCTAGCTGGTCGGGCTCCAAGGTAGTGATAGCGATTAGTAAACCAATCACAATGCTTCTGATATGTGAATGAAGAAAATTTTTCCAAAGTTATTGAATTCAGTCTATTAACAAGGTTTGAGCTAAGAATGATGATTATTCCATATGAATAGTGAGCACAGATTGAGTCATCTTTACGTTAGAATAGTGACCGCGTCGAGATAAGTTTCATATCTGGTGGTGCCTCTTGAAGGTGAGACAAGCTTGAGATTAAATTCTTGTAGAAGTGATTCTAATTTAGTCGAAGATGTTAAAATGTCTACGTTAAAATATATTTTAATTTGCACGCAACCGAGTTTTCACTCCACTTATTTATAAGTAGGTGTTTTGTATTAACTTTTGAATAATTTTCTTCATTCACATATCAGAAGCTGTTGCGAAGCATTGTGATTGGTTTAGTAATCGCTATCGCTACCTTGTTAAGATTCAAATGATTGTTCTTATCATGTATGTTACATATTTTTACTTAACTAAGATTTCACTGTCCTACAATTCCCTCCTACTTCTCTACTCGAAGGTTGAATTGTTATTTTTCCTTTGTATTAAATGTTTCACTGTATTTGTTCCAGGAATTGCAGGTATCCTTGTAATGGGCATTGGAATTTTTGCCAGTGGGACTTACATGAGGCTATTTAAGCCCAATGCGAGGTTTGTTGCTGGTTGGATTGCCGTCACGGCTCTAGCGTATTCCATTGGAATGGCTCTTCTTATGTTTGTTGGTTGTCCAGTCAAGGACTTTGCAGGCCTTCACGAAACTGGCAGGTAAGAAGAAAAGAATAACAACTTACTATAGAAATTGCATCTGCTTTAAAAAATTCAGTTGTTTGTCCATTTCTTTAAAGACTTAATTTTATTTATATTTTTAATTTGCTTTTGTTTTACTTGCTTTAGTTAATTTATTAATTCTTAAAAATACTTAAAGGCAGCTTCTATTTAGTTTGTAAATATTTTCTTTTTTCACTTTAATATTGATTGATATGAACTATAAAATAATTAGAAAGTTCATAAAATTGAAGAAATTGAGCTGAGCTCAAGTTATTCAACTTTTGTTTGGCCTTTTAGTGACAGAATTGATCAATAATAGTAATAATCATAAAAACTACATGTAATTGTTCTTTCATGGATTTGTAATACAATCCAAAATTTTTTTTAATAAAATGTACAAAAAGTTTTATATGAAAAAGTGAACTTTCATTAATAATGACTTAGGAAATCAAACAATAAACCAGCTGATATCGACAAACTTGTAAATTGTAATTCAGAGTATCCCATCCATATCCTCAAGCGAGCATAGGAAATGCAGGCTCCTATTATCAGCAGCATTCCTGAAAAAAATAGAAATGTAGATTTGAGAGTCAGTCCAATGTTCATCTGTCTTAATCTCTGAAAGAAATCTGTTTGCATTTGATAGAAGGATGAGTAGAATGTATGTGCCATCTGGTGGAAAAACTAGAGTATGCTCAACTACTACCAGCATAGAGCCTGTCTTCTCCAGCCCAATGACTTACTGCTTGAACTTCTTCTAATTCACATTTTGTTTACTTATTTTATGCTTTTGCAGCATTTACTCATATCATTTTCTACTTGAAACCTATTACCATACTTAATTAACAGTGGAAGACAAATCAACTCGGCATTGTTTGCTGCTCACAAAATAGCTTTTAATGAGGAATACATATATTAATTAATTATATAATATATGGTCTAGCTTAAAAATTCATAGTCAAGTCTCTATCAGTATCACATTCAGTTAGCCATTACTACAGACAGAATCAAGGATGGAAAGTTACTTTATGTTAACGTTACTCTCTCAAATAAATAGCTGAGTTGTAGTTATTTCTCAAAAAAATAATAAATAACTATTTAATTCTATCAACAAAAAAAAAAAAAAATACCAATACAGCAATAATTCAATTTTAAGAAAATTTCTTCAAAACTTGAGCGATCAGAGCATCCTTTGCAATGCTATGAAAACAGACTTCGCAGATCTTCTGAAGTATTAGTAGTCTATGTGAGATGTTAAATTAAAAAACAAAACAAACATAAAAATAAAATAAAAAGTAAGGTGGTTTTGTTACTCAGTTACTGATAAAAATAATTCAGTTGCAGTTATTCTGATATAGAAGTAATGGCATTACCAAATGTTCCCACAAAAGTAATGGTTATTAGTAACATTATTACTACTAATGTATTATTTGCCATCCCTCATAGAATATTCTCTTTGACAAGTATTCCTTACCCATGCATAAAATAAAAGCTTTGAATACAAACATAAAAACTGTGTATACCTTGTGAAACACTCAATTTTCAGAATGTTTCCACATGTCTAGGTTGAGATAGTACCTGAATTTCAAAAACTGAAGAATAAAAATCAATGGAATAAATTTCTGTGCAAGTTAAAATATTCAAACGGTCAAAAATGCTATCAATTTTTAAGTGATATCCAAATGGGGCAAAGCATCTTATTTGTATGTAAGAACTAAAGAAAGGATTCGCTATTTTCAAGTTTACTCCCTGTCACAGGAATTTTTGTGGCCTATTAATGGGCCACGAACTACACTTGACAACTACTGGATTAAAGTAAAAATAAAAATAAATTTTAAAAATATGTCTTCTAGGGCCGTTCAAATACTATGCAAGCAAATTTTTAGTCATTTTAGACCCCCCCCTCTTGTGTTTATGTAAGATTTGCCAAATCATTAAGAGTAATTACCACAAAACAATAAATTAAAACAGTCATAATTATATGATATTCACTTGGGAATTAAAATGTAACAAACTAAATATAAAAGTAGACATGAAATACTGATGAAAAAGTCTATCTCGTGCAGCGCACTCTCTTGCATTCATATTTGACTATCTTACCTAAGCATTACTCTTACCCTTCCTGCCCCCTGTCAGCAAAAATAAGCAAAGGTTTAGCCCCCTCCTCCCCCTTTAATGCTTACATAATACTTGAACGGCTCCATATCAATTAGGTCAAATTTTTTTAAAATACCTTCAACTATTTTCCTAGTCTTCCTTCATGTTCACATTTCATCTGACCACAATTAATAACTTTTTTTTTTCTTTCCTAAAATATTTTCATTCTTTCTGACATTATATGATATGTATAAAAAGAATGCTGATTTAGCAAATAGAACTTCAATAAGCAAAATTAAGTAATTATAACTTTCAGAAATATTTATATCTTTATTCCGATTATAAGATTAGAAAACAAATTTAAGTTAGTAAAATTTTTTGCAGATTATTATAAAAATCTTACACGGGGAATTATAAAAAAAAAAAAAAAAAAAAAAAAAATGAAGAGCAAAGCAAAATATAGAACAAGAATGGATATTAACACAGAAATTATAAAAAAATATTAAATCAAGTAATTCTAATTTTTATTATGAATAATCAAAAATATTTTGTTAATCATCTTACTGCTAATTAAAGATGTTCTATTTATGATTTAGAATAGTTTTACACCATGGATAATTTGTTTAAATTGATTAGAGATCTTAAGTTTTAAAAAAAAAATGTTATTAAAATGATGAAAACAAAATTTGCATCATTGTAAAAGTTCTTCCCTCTATTTTTATCTAATATTTTGTTGTGAAGCATCTTTTTTCTATTTTCAAAGCTCTATTTGGAATCAGATATAGAATGTTTTTAAGATGTATTTAATGCTAGTTGATATTTGATTCAGAATTGAAAATGAAATTTACTTCTTTTCATTTTTATTTAATAGAGAGCATATTCCAAATAGTTTACTTAATAAATAAATAAATATATAGTGTAAATCTCTTTGTGAGCTAATGGATCAAACTGTACTTAACAATAAAGAAATTGTAATTGCACAGTTATAAGATAAGAATTGCTAAAAAATGAAATTTGTAAAATATGTTTAGTTATCATAATAATAACAATCACTGCATAAAGTGTAGAAATGACAGCAGATGATTTTCTTTGCTTTGTGCAATGATTAATTATTGATACTATTGTGATTGTTATTAGTTTTGATCTAATCATATTATTACTAAAGTATCACCTACCATTTTTATAAAGTAAGGAAACTATCTGTCTAGTTTGGGTGTTTTCTTTTCACATTTTCTTCAGCTTTTATCATGTAGATAAATTATGAATTGCTTTTACTGATATAACTGATATATAAATGAAATTATATGTCCTAATTTATTAAGTAAACTATTTGGAGCATGTTCTTATCAAATCATAATCCAAATCAACTGTATACATTAAAGTTCTTTTCCCAGTAAGTACTTCTTTGGTTTTAAAAAAAAATGCAAATTTCAACTTTAACATGTGGAATAGATTATGAATACAAAAGAAGGGACTAAGCACACGTGGAATAGATATTTATCAAATAACAAATAAAAACACCGCATACATTTAACAAATAACAAAAAAACATTATCACAAGCCAGGATGTTTCAGTCTGCAGAAAACTGCAAGATCAACTTCAGCTGATAAACTGCCGTTCCCTTGCTTGTCCATTTGTTTCCTTTATAATCCTTTCTTTGCTGTCCTTGCTTTCTTTGTTTGACAGTTTTCCAGCTGAAGATCTAGAAGTTTTCCACAGATCAAAACGTCCTGGCTTATAGTAATATATTTTTCTTATTTTTTAAATGTGTGCATTATTTTTTTATTTGTTGTTCAAATAAACAATCCAAAGTATCCACTCAAGAAGAGTTTGACATTACGCTACTACTTTGGCTGTAGGTAGAAACTTCCTTTTATTTCCTGGCACATTATTGATAGGAATCTTTGTTACTTATTCTTTAATTTGAATGAATTAAAACTTTAGAATACTTTCAGATGAGTTAAATTTAAGATTTAACGTAATCCATTCCTGCTTTTTGTATTACATTAAATTTAATAATGTGTAGCTTTTTTTCTTCATACACAATTTTATAATGACTTTTTTTCTAATGAAATAATAAATTAATGAATAAAGAATAGTTTTGCACATTTGAAGCTTATCAAGTTAAATTTTTTATAATGAAAAATGTAAATAACCAATTTAGATTCAAATATTATTAACTAGATTTTATTATAAATTATTTATTGTTTTTATTTTTTAAAATTAATAATGATTTTTTATTATTATTTCAGTTATTTCAGGTTTTTTACTTTTAAGGACAGTAATACCATTTTGTGGCTCCTTTTTGATTTAGTTTTTGTTTTCTTTTTAATTTTTATTTATATTCTTGGAATTTCAGGTTGGCATCTGGATCATCGCAACTTTTATCCTTCTATGATGTCAGTTCTTCTTGTTTGTTTCAGGTTTTCTCTTTCTTATGGTTAAACTCATTACGATTGGATGAGGTTTATAATTTCTCTATTTTTTCATGATTTTATTGGTGTGATTTTGATTTACCTTATCTTTTTTTTTGAGGCCAACGGTTCTGGGCTCTGAGGTTTATCAACAACTTCTTGCTGCCAGGTAAAGGATAAAAAAAAATAAAAAAAATAAGTAAACAATCATAAGTCTCCAAGTTTAAAACAAGGTCATAAAGAAATGACTATTCATCTGTTACGCTTTTAGATTGTTATGATGATGTTTCCGGAAAATCACAGATAATTTTGAAGTGAGATTTTTTTCTTTACTTTTATCCAAATTGATCAAACAAAGATAATGTAACATTACAATACGTAGCAAAAATACAAAAGTGTTAAGAATACAGATCATAATAATTTTATATTCTGCCTTTTGTAATAATTAAAATTATACTGTTACTTAACCATAAAGTATCAATAGCCAATTTCAGTAAGAAATTAAAAAAAAAAATTTGCAGGTATATTATAAGTACCTATGTCGTCTTTTCAAAACTAAAAAGATGAAGAAATTAAGGTGAAATTTCTTTTATGAGATGTTCTATAATATTTCACTGAAAAAAATGATACAAAACTTTGAGAGAAAACTAAAAAAAAACAAAACAACCTTATAGATCCTCAAATCTTTTCTCTATGACCTTGTTTAATGAAATATGTATCACGTATTCTTTTCTTAATATCATAAACTTTTCTCTGTCTTTCTTGCTTAGCTTCAGGCTGAATAACACACTATCACAGCTAACTCTGATTTTGTTTTATTTGATTTTTTTACTAACCTCTAGAGACCTTTTCCAGTTCTTTTGTTTATTTATTCAATTCTGATTACTCCTTCTTGATTCTTTTTCTGATTACCTCTTCCACTTCTGCTCACCTATCACTAATGCCGGTGATTTAGATAACACTATTTGAATTGGAAGGATTTTTGTTTATAAACTTTTCTAACACTTTTTTTTTCCCTTTTCTAAGAAAACACGTCACTTAACATTCCTTTGCACTTTAACATAAGTTTATCTTCCTTTGATTTGAGACTCAATGTTCAATTAGACTAAGTTTTTACTAAAAGATAGATTTATAAGCATTTAATTTTAAGTTTAATTAAGCATTATGTAAGAATGACTAATATAAAGTTTACTTTGATTGAGATTTGTATGTTTGGAATTGCAAAGATTAAATTGTAACAAGAATCCCATAAAATCTCCGTATAAGCTTTATAATATAATTTGGAAGAATGAGCAAAGCAATCTTGTGTTTTTCAATGAAATATTATGATATCAAATTATATATTTCTTTTAATATATCAAATCATTATTTATTAACCAATCAAAAGGCTGGCTTTGTAGGATACAATAATTCTTGTTCTTATAGCATTGTGGAAAATGTTACATCATTTTCATAATGTAACTATTACAGTCAGAAGTTATAGACCTAAGGTCGCGGTGCTTGGCTTCCCTGCCACCCACATTCACCACAATCAATCGCTCAAACAGTCAGAAGTAACTAACTCAAGAACTGTCTAAATTTGTTGTCGTTTCATTGAAATTTAATTTGCTCCAGAAATATACTTCGACAAATTTTTCAGCTTCTCTACCGTTACAATAAAACATATTTTGAAAATCCTTTCTAATATAATTTCTGTGGTTATTTTCAGTTTTACCCTCAACTTTTATCTGTTTGGGTTAAACATCTCTGATTTGTAAATTATGAATAACCTTTCTGTGAATTACTGCTAGATCTTCTGCTTCTGTTGTTCCTTCTCTTGACCTACATCTTTCAAAACACTGCAAAAATACATTCTACTGAAAGATTTACTAATAATGCTAGAATGGAATTTATTTCTATTAATCTTAAATTTAGCAAATCATAAGATGCTAAGAAATATGTGGTAATCAATTAAATAAGCAATGTTTTAAATCTACAGTCAAGAAAGAATAGCTGAAATGCCTTCTCCAACTCTCATTTTACAGTACCTTAGTGAATTGAAATTCTTTTAAGTCAGTAACTAATGACTTCACTTTTTTCTTCCGTACACACAACAAAACCAGAAGTTGTAAACATCTGACTTTGTTCACTGAAATTTACTCTTTAACTACATTTTGATTTTGTTTTGTCAGTCACAGAAACAAATCATAGAATTTACTAATGTGACATTTCTCAACTTAGATTTTCTGTCGTTAACCTCAGCAAACAGTGAACAATTTCATTGAAACAACTCTCTTTTAGTGAGTTCATCACTGATATTGACTGCTGCAACAAATTATTTTTGAAGTTCATTTAATACACTTTAAATTTTCTCTGCTGTTCTTGAATTACTTTTTAAAGATATCTAATGCGTGATTAGTTAACTAACTTACATTGGCTTGTGACCTCCAAGTATGACATTGAACTCAATCGAGACTATATAAGTTAGAGGTAGAAAAGCTGATACAAGAAACAGTATCTTCCTTTCAAATTGAAACTATTAAAAAGTGCTGTGTTTCTATTGAGCAATTATGGATTGTGCCCTTATGAAATCACAGTCCATGAAAATGATCAGCAAGAGAACAGTCATTGTCCCCTTAAGTCTGTCATTTAAAAAGAAGCATGGTTGTGCAGTGTTATTTAAAAGAGAGGTAATTTTTGACAAGTGGTTGCAGTTGACAACCAGCCAAGTCTATTAAGCCTGACTAATGGCGGAGTGCACCAAACTTTGATGACTGCAGTTTGGACGGAGCTAAAATTAGTGGGGGGGTGCTGCTCCAGAAAAATTTTAGCCTTTGTTTTAAAATTGTGTGAAAGGAAACAATGTATAAAAAGAAAATTTATTCATAAACTTGATAAATTTCTTTTATACATGTTTGTTTCCTTTCATACAATTTTAAAACAAAGGCTAAAATTTTTCTGGAGCAGCACCCCCCACTAATTTTAGCTCCGTCCAAACTGCAGTCATCAAAGTTAACTGAAGTTTGGTGCACTCCGCCATTAATCATAAAAGACTTGATCTGTGTCTTCACTTAGATCCTGTCATTGTTTTGGCTTACTTTTACTAAATAATATTATAAAAATAATATATGTATATGCCCCATCAACAATTACGGGAGAACAGTGTGACAGCTGAGATAGAGTATTTTAAGTAGAAGTTTTTTCTGTATTTAAATATTATTTTTAATTTCTTCATTCATGTTGAGACATGTCTCTAATGAGTCTTCAGTTTATCGCTGAGGTCAAGCTTCTGCATCTAATGCTCGTCTGGCCTAAGCTTGTAGTAGGCTAAAAAAAAATGAACATTGAAATTTAAACTTTTAATCTAGTAGGCTAAAATTAATGAGTTATTTTTGTTTTTTCTCTGGCTCTTCTCTCAGTGCGTCACACAAACAGAGGGAGTGATAAGAGATATTTAACAATAACAATTTGAATATAGTCCCCCATGGCCTAATGGATAAGACTGTGGTTCAGAAAGTTGCAGGTTCAATTCCTGTTGCTGACCTTTCATTGTAGAAACTATTTCGGTTTTCACAGTTAATTAAAATTATTTCCCAAACACAGAGGAAGCGCGTTATGGAATGGAGTATAAGAGATATATTTTTGAAGTACATTTGACAGAAATACAGTGAATAGCAAGAACGATTAATAATTGCAAAATGAAGATAATTTTTAAAGGTCAAGTTGATATTTCTGATTGATTACAGAATAAGTTGCTATTCATTGAGGTTTTAGAATCCTCTCTGAACAGCAAACTATCATGAAATTCCTGCAGTCATCTGATGTAATAAATCCAAGCACCCTTATTTATTTTCTAGATGATAGAGATTTGCAATACGTCAATTAAAAATATCCTCACTTTTTTTTATGAATCAAACAGAAGTATAAAAGAATAGGAAGGACAGTGTTTTGAAATTATGTGATGATCTACTAGAAACAGTTTTAGTTCCTTTTTTATCAAGGGGAACTTTGGAAGACTATACAATTATCTGTATCACAATGGAGAAAATATATTAAGAAGACAAAGAATTAAACATGAGTTATTCTCTCGCCTGCTACATGTTTTACTTCCTGTTTGCCTCATATATATATGCTAACTTATAAAAATAAACAAATAAGGCTAACAATTTATAGTCGTACAGATAATAAAGGAGAAATAAACATACCATGTCTTTCAAGATGCTTGATCTGGCTCTCGGAGTTTGTGGATTTGTGCTGAATGACTATGGAAAACATAAAACTTGTGACTGAGGAATTTAAACCAAAAACAGCTCATTTTTGCTTGATTTTTCGTAAAGACTGCTAAAGCTGGAATAATGTTTTCATAGGATTTTATAATTGTTTTCTTTATCATCAGTTCTACCACACTAAAGAAGAAATACAATGCGAAGAAGCAGGAATGAGAATCCTATGCAAGCATGGATTCAGATTTCATAAAAGAAAAAGTGTTAGATTAATAAAGAAGATAAATTAATGCTTTTAGACAGTGTCAAAAGCAAAGTGGCCCCATAATATGCACAATTTTATAAACAAAATGTGTTCAGAATGGTCGATATTAGGGGGACGTCTATCGTCGTTTTCCTCTTTATTGTAAGCGACCACTTTTGACTCACCAAAATCCGGTCAGGGAGTGGTCCTAGAGGTCTGATTTTTTGTAAGTCGTCACCTACGTTTTGATGCTGAACACAACGGTGAAGGTTTCATTCTAATATCTCTAACCGTTTGGTCACTACAGAGCGTGACCATCCAGCAAGCATAAAAGCAAGAGCCGTCCCCTATGTTTTACAGGCAAGCTGTAACCTAGGGGCCGCTAACAAGTGTTAGACCATTCTGTGAAGTAAATAGTTTAGTATTATTTACTTATTTTTTCAATAAGTTTTTGGAAAAGAAAGCTTTTCTTTATCAAATTTTCATTCTTCTGGATTTGGAGAAAAAAATCTCCATTAAAATTGACAGTAAAATGTCTTAAATTTATTGAGAATGTTTAATGAAATAAAAGTGATTCACACTTTAATAATTTCTTATTTATATCTTCTAGAATATTAATGTGAATCTAAAAGATTTTAACAAAAACCTAAATGTGTCTCCAATGTAAAAACAGTAGCTTATAGAGTTTAATATTTTGTATTTAAATGAATAGGAAGAGGATTTAATTTTTAATTGCAATTAAATTATTGATAATAAAAGGGAAAAAATAAGAATAAATGTAAGAAAATATATTATTTTTTTTTCTTAATTTTTTAAAAAGTTGTAAATAGCAAGGCTTTTTTATTATCAAAATGCATTTATACTGTCTGAATGTGTTTTTATTGTCCAGTATAAGATGATGTGTTAAGATGTAAAAATTATTTGTTATTTGTTTTATTCCTAACCCATCTCAGCTACAAGAAATTCTCTAGACATTTAAAATGAATTAAAATAAACTTCAGTGATTGCTATCCATATTCTAGTTAGAAACAGACACTTAACAAATATGAGAATGAAGCAAATCCAATATTGATACATACTTATCTGTCTAGATATATATAAATAAATCCATCAACAAATCATCCTTTGTGGAAAAACTTCT
>JAFIDM010000001.1:13403737-13414914 GCA_023159025.1 Thereuonema tuberculata
CGGATTATTAACATGTATATAATTCTCTCAACTTTTTGTAAGTAAGTGCGTTTTATTTATTTCCATTTTTCTTTATGCCTTATTTTGTTACCTTTTTTTTCAAGAGTGTTTAATTTACTTTGTTTTGTATTTATTTTATTCTCAGATTGGCTTTATACAGAGCTAGACTGTTTTTTTTGTATCTGCAAAAGTACTGGTGAAATTAATGCTTTATACAAACAGTGAAATTAAATAAAAGAATTGCTTTTATTTTAAAAAGTAAATGTAGTTTGTATATTGACTTCTAGAACAATTATTATTTCTACCTTAGCTCCTAATAAAAATCAGTAAATATAATACTTTATATTTGTTTCTTATCAGTAAAGTTATTAACTGTTCCATTTTTGCCATTGTATTCAGGTGACTTTGTCACTATAGTATTCTTGTATACAATTACTATAGTATTCAGTAATAAACAAATGGACACACAATAATAAGCATCTTCAAATACCGTAACATTTACAAATACTTTATTACTTAAATAACATCTTCTTATAACTTACACAACCGGTAATATTTCGTGGGTGTTAATCCACTTTTTCAAACCATCTATAAAAATTCCTTAGGGAGAGAGAACACCTCTCTTACATCCTAAATTTCACTGAATAACAATACAAGAATAAGTGGAAAAAGTGGATTAACACCCACGAAATATTACCGGTTGTGTAAGTTATAAGAAGATGTTATTTAAGTAATAAAGGACACACAATAAATTTTAACATTACACCAGTATTTTATTAAAAGAATTCTAGGAATGTTGTACTTCACACTTAATAAAATTTGAAATACATAATAATGTTAAACATTTTCTTTGCAAAAAGTAATATCTTTGACTGTATTATAATTCTTTTTTTCAAACTCTATGTTTCTATCACGGCTGCTCTTTTGAGCTGTTGGAGACTGGAAAATTCTGTATGATGAGTAAACACCAAAGAGCTATAAAAATGTGTTTTAATACACTCCTACATTCATCAAAAGTGCCTGTTAATTCAAATGATTCAGACAATTGTCTAGAGACTAAAGGAGTGAGGTTCAATCCCCAATGGAGGTCAGGGTTTTTTTTTTCCCTTGTTCTTACTCCCCCAGCAAAATCTAAGATTTTACCCAATCCTCTATCAAATAGGGATTAAGGTTCTTTCCTTGGCTAAAGATGGGCAAGATTACCATTAACCATCTAAACTCAACTTTATCATGTAGACAGGGCAATACTGTACAAGATAAGCATGGCAGAGAAAGCCAATGTACATATACTAGTGAATAGTTAGTTTGTTTGATAGAGTTCTGTGAGCTAATGAAAAGAAAGAACAATAGGATGAGGTTGGCAATTTATACATGGCAGGAGGTTGCCAAAAGCCTTAGGACCAACCCCACAGGCTGACTTAGTTTCAGTGGAGCTTACATTATCAATGCATTCAAGAGATCACAAGGCCTCAATATGCATTAAAAGATTATCATCATTATTTGCTTTATGACCCTGTAGAAAGCATTAAGAAAGAGCTTTGTTTCCATTTTGCTCTATTCTTAATAAGTTTTATTCAATTCTTTTTTCTCTCTCTCAGAATTTCAGTGTTTTCTATCCCATTTTTCAAGTCTTTCACTCTCTTTCCTACTTTTTTCTAGTGAATTTCTGTTTTAGTTTTGTATCTGCAAAAAATAATGAATGATGAAATTTGTGAACAACTTCTTATAGAATGAGGCAAATAGATTTATACTTAATGAAACAAATTATAATTTTAAAAGCTTATCTAATTGGATTTTTTTTTTTCGTTGTAGGTATGACAGGGGCCATAATGTTCTTAGCATTCATTGTGGATGTGGTCGTTTGGTATAAAGCAACCAATATTCACTTCTCAGATGATGACCCACCTCACGCAAACGGTGAAGAACCTTCCAGTTCACACTTTACACAGTTTGAGACAACAGTGTGAGCCAGGACAGAAATGTCAGAAAAAAAAAAAATTCGAAAGAAATATTTCAAGGATTTGTGTTGAGGGTCAACAGATACCTCCTGTAGAATGTGGGAGCTCGCCAGTGAACAGCCGACAAGGTGAAGCTGAGCAAAGGAGCAAAAGGTCCCTGCTGCAAACAGGCTCAAATAGCTGAAGTGAGTTACTTTGAGGAAAATGTAATGGAATTCAATGCTAAGCAACTAAATGAAAATCAAAAGCCCTCTCGATGGACCACAAGATCGAGATGTTTTAAATAGTCTCTGAGGATTAAGCAAAGTAGTCAGGAAGTTAAAATGAAGACATGTTTATATAACTGAAATTCTAGCTTAATTTCACCTTTTCCATGTGCCAGACAGTCTTATGTGCTACAAAATGTCTAATTACAATTACTAAAAACTAAATATTTGCCATTATCGCTCAAGTTGTAATCTTGGCCTTTTGTTACTATCTAGAGAATATCAAAGACTTTTCACGAGATTTGCTTTGGCCGAAGATAACGTATGTGTGTGTGTGTATGTGTGGAATTGGTTTGGATTTTTGAGTAAAGGGCTTTAAGTATGGAAATACGAATGAAATGTGATGGATTTTAGTTAGGAATAGAGATATATATAAAAGTCCTCTGGTTGGAAGCCAGTTTGAAATATACGTATGAAAAAAAAAAAAAAGAGTAAAGATTAGGGTTTGTTTATTGTTCGTTTCTTCAAAGTTTGGTAATGGTTTTCTGTTGTAAAGTTTTATGAAATGCTTTGCAAACAAAGCATTTCAAAAAAAATAGTTGATGGTTCTGTACTGCTGTGATTTTATGAAGAATGTTATTGGTGTGCAAATTTTATCATATAGATGTCAGATAAAAAAAAAAAGTGATGTAGTGTAGTAGTACCTGTGGTACTGTGTTTTCATACAATTAGTGGAGGCCCAAAGTCTCCTTTTTACATTGTAAAATGAAACAAAATACATTAAAGATATGGCAGCTGATGCCTTTGTGTTTATTATCTAATCAGCCTTAGTCTAAGAAGAATTCTGAGCATTAAAAAAAAAAAAAAAATACAATAAAGAAACTCGCCCAGAAAACTTCAGAAGAATTTCTTGTAAATAGGTCTTAATATAAATTAATAATATTGTAAAGAACTCACACTGTTGCCTAGCAACTGATTTGCCTCTGCATATTGAGCGCCATAACATCATACAAATTACTTCATCATTAGATTGGAACATGTATTCTCCCTTTGTTTCTTTCGTTTGTCCTGAAATTACGAAGATCTTATAAAGTCTTTATGTGTGACAACATCTAAAGCAGAAATGGAACAATCTTGAGATGATAGTCTTACATTTTGAAATATCTTATTTAGGGCGTTGAAAATAATATCAAACATTTCGCATTACAAAAAAACAGTAAGTTTGAAATTGTGCTAATTCATTTAGTTTTGTATGTTATTTATTTTTATTGTAGCAAAAATCAGATTAATAATGGAAATAGATTTCTTTTTCTTTGTTCAGGGTTCCCACCAGCAGTCAGGAGATACAAATAAAATGATAGGGGGGTGGGGGGAGATGGAGAAATCGGGTAAAACAAATGAAAATGATTTGACTTCTGTGAATTGAATTTATCTCTCACACAATTTACAATTTTGATCATGGAGAGTTCCATATTCAGAAAGAGGGAAGCTTGTGTAATAAGAATTTTGGTTAACGTAAAGAGGAAACAAACATAAATTGATTAACAAATAACAAACAAAGATAGTATAAAGGATGGGAATCTTGGCAGCTGTAGTTTTAATACACACCAAACAAATACACAAGAAGAAGACATAATAGCTCAGGGAAATGATTTTTGCCATATTGGTAGGACTCTGTTTGTAGAACTCTGTTTTACAATGTAAAATCTGCATTAGATTTTATTGCATACAGTTTATTAACTGAACATCAGTTATTCAAAGCGTAGATGCTTCTCTAGACTTATTTTTTTCTCTAAGGAATCTCTTGACTAATCTAAACTAAAGCAGAATTATCGGCTTCGTGACATAATTTTATATATATACATATATTATTTTTTTGTATGAATTCCTAAGCAGTGATGTGACTTGTTATTTTACTGTGAGCTTTTATTGCATTAATCACTTACACAGCCCGTTTTTACTTTTTATGCAACATTTCCGTGTTAACCTGAACTTGTTCAGCTATCAGATAACCAGTAACTATACGGAGTTTGTTTAATTTAAAAACGACTATTTAATCTTATCTAGAAATTAATAAATTAAAGGTTTTTTTTTTTTTTGCTGCCAAATGGGAGAAATTTCTATCACACCAAATTTTAAGTACAAATGTAATATATTGCCATATAGTCTTGAATTAAGCATAAAAAAGAAAAGAAAAATAAATATAAAAAAAAAAAATCCATGATCGCCATAGAATAAGAATCAGCTGAAAACAAGGTGAATGGGGAACCATTTGCAAAATATTATTTATATATTGACTTATTTCAAATTTATTGTTTTGCATTTTAAATCAACTTTGCCTTATTTTTGAATTGATGTAAAATTTCCAAATGACTTTTGGGTTAATGTTAAATCATGTTTCAGCAATTATATATTGGTTCAATCTTCATAATCCATTTATGTTTTGCCATTTGATTTTTTTTTCAAATTGTATTGAAAAAACAAAAAATTTCTTCTTTGCTTTGAATTACAGTAGACTCTCGATATCTCGAAGTCGAAGGGACACTAAAATAAATTCGAGATAGCGAGTTTTCGAGATAACAAGGTCATAACCAAAACATAAAAATTCATGTAAAAACACAAGATACGGAATAATATTCTAAAAATTAGAGTCTTGATAGATGAGAATAAGTATAAATATGTAATGATAGTTAACAATAAGTCTAAATACAGCAATGATAATTTTAATTTTTAAAAGCAGTCGAAAATAATTACATTAAATTGGAAATTCCGGCGATTTTTCCGGAGAAAATTCATTTTTTACTTCGATAAATATTCGACATAACAAGGTTTTGAGTGAAAACTCTTTGACTTAAAAATTAAAATTAACATTAGATGAATATGTAATATCAAAGGGGAAAAATAATTTTTTGACATCAAGTTTTTCAAGATATTGAGAGTATACTGTATTAGCTTCATTATTGTCTTGTAAAAATTTCAAAACTGTTTTCTACTGTGAAAAATGTGTAGATGAAATTGGAAAGTCAGAATGAACAAGTGGATTTGAATAATTTAGCATTACTTTCATTTTTTAAGGAACTAATGGTTAATGGCTTTTATCATCATCTGTAAACGAATAAAAACAAAAACACAGCTTAGTAGATATTGAGTTTGTTAATTTAAAATTTAATAAATTGTTTGCTTTAATTTCATTGAACTTATTTTCTTACATCCAGTGAAATATCCTGAAAACTGACAAAATAAATACAGCCATCCCTCAACTAATGTAGTGAATGAAGCTATTTATTTTATACTAGCTTCTATCGTCACAACAAATATCCCATCTTAATAAAAGCAAAAAATACTTGAACTTCTTGTGCAGAATGGAGTCATCTTCCATTTGTGACAGCATTTGTGTCGTGTTTATCACAGTTACATTGAATGTCATCATTTCACGCCCTCTCATTTAAATCATTATAATTCTTATTAGTTATTATTCTTTGGTATTTTTTAACTTTTGCTTTATAATTGATACCAGCTGTAGAATTAAGTCTAATAGTGAATTTCAGTTCGACATTAAAAAATAAGTAAACTACATATCTTATAAAACTGCAGGAAACTAGTGCTTGTTTAGCAAATTCTGCCATAATGAAGGCCCTTTTTTGGAATATAAGCTCTTCATTAAGTGAGGTTTGGCTATATTTATTCAATTGGATAAATTTTAAAATTGCCCAACTGCTATTTACGCAGTACATTGCTTATGTTAAGAATTATTGTAAGATGAGGAAAAAGCAAAACAAAAAAACAGTGTGTACAAAAATATGAATGAAAACATTCACATAGAAACACAAAAACATCTGGTTTACTTCAATTAAAAAAATGTATTACTGTTTTGTTTTTTTATTTTGAGTTCAAAATCGTTACAAGAACGCAACAAGAAAAAAAAGTAAAAATTATTAGAATTTATTAAATTTCCCTTTAGATTTGTGTTTTCAGATCAGAAAATAAGGCTCTCTATTAGTTTTTATTTTTTTTTATGGAAGTATTAATATAGAAAAATATCATTGGAAGAAAAAAAAAAATGTTAACCATATTTAGTTGATTTCAGTTACTTCATTGTTATTATAATCAATCCAAGCAATGTCTACTGCTATGTTTCATTTAGTCAGCTTCAAGTCAGCTGCAGTGTAGTAAAATGTGCAAGGAGGCCAAAATTAAGCACATAATGACGTAGTTTATGTTATTAATAAATCACGTAAGTAACGTGTTAATGCACTGCAAAAATCAGTTAATGTTTTTTTTTGGACTATGGACTGATAAACTAAACAGAGTTTATACAGTATTTTAGTTTCCTAATCTTTGTTTTCATATTATGAAATGTGAAATACATTGTAAGGAGATCTTGTTATTAGTTGCCGTTTCTTATTATTTTATTTGTACAGAATTGAGTTTTTGTTTGTGAACTGCAATAAGAATGTCTATACAAAAATTTATTTATTGGAACCTATGCCTTTAACATCTAAGATTTGCCCAAAATAGATAAACATCTATGGTGTCTGATACAAAGCAAATGAAGACTTTTCACATGTAACTATAAATCAGCACTCAATCTGGCTTTATCCAGTTGATGTACCTACTCATCAGAATAATTATCAATTGAAAAAAATTAAACCAAAATAGTTTGTTCTCTTTTCTGGATTGTCATAAAGTGTTTAAAATATATGTAGAAAATGTCGTGCAGGTTAATGGAAAATGATCTGATTACTTATTGTAAAAAACCACTGAGCTTAATGTATTGAGAAATTATAATAGTTATTCATTGTATTTTAACCACCCACTCCCTAACAATTTAGAGTTAGAGAAAATTCTTTAACAATCCTAATTAGGAGTTTTTACAGACCTGCATTGTTGATGTTACTAGCCGGGTACCATTGCTCGCTCCGGAACCCTTGCATATATAACATTAAAAAAAAACCACTTTATTTATTTAGCAAATAATCGGAGAATATATGGCTTCCCAGCTTGTTGTGGCCATCTCTGCTTAACTCAGTTGGTGCCACACACATTTTTGCATGTATCTTCCAAACGCAGAAACGTTTATTAATGACTGATATATCGTTCGATAGAACTTTCAAATATCAACATTTTCTCAATATAATGTTCTCTTCCAACTTTCATACTTTTCGTTTAATTTGAGAAAAAGTCAAAATTTGACCATTTAAAAGGCGCCATCTTGGAAACCAAAAAAGTTTTTCGAAAGAGTTTTGTAGCATTTTGTTTGTCTTAAAAAGATCTACATTTTATCCATTTGCAAGACCAATCTATCTCTTATAGTTTGGTCACAAAATTGGAAAAACTTAAAGTCTTATGTCAGCATGACAGATAGAATAACTTTTAATAATTTATAATAATCCACTTCAAAGGATTTTTATGTCCTAAATAAAGTTTGACTTTCTTTACATCAACATGAAATTTTTTTACCCTTAAAAATAGTATCTAATGCACATTGTATCAAAAAAAAAAAAAAAAAGGAAGAATAGAAAAGTATATGCTTATAAAACAGACATACAGTAAAAATTGTGATTCTGTTTCTATGTGATGTCCCTATTTCATTGTGTCCCTCCATTTATTATAATGTCCCGAGGCTTCAAAATATATGAATTTCTATTACGACATAACTCAATACATCAAAGCCTGCAAATCCTGCTATTTGAATGAATACGTTTTGAATTAGTATCAAAAGTTTCAATTCCCTTATCTACATCAGTTTTTCTCAGGTTAAAAAAAATTTGAGCCCATAGCTAATTTGTTTAGTTGTTTTCATCAATAAATATATCTTAATTACATTGTATTAAAAAAAAAGAAATACTTATTTTTTTATGCTTATATTATCTTTGTTATAAATTTTAGCAACTGCTTAAAATGAAATAAATGACATTTTTATACCAAAAATAAAACTTTTTTGAAGCAATTAAAAACAGAAAATGTTCATAATTTAATATTATTTCTAAATGAACCTCAATGAGAAATCTAATGTTTTTTTTTTAAATTTCTATTATGATCACAATTGGTTCTAATTATGTATTTTATTATCTAAGAATTATATATGTATAAAGGATCATAATAACTAAAGGCTCCAGGAATCTTCCATAAAAATTTATTTTTAGAAAAAGTATTTGACATGTCTAAAATATTCAAGCTTCCAAAATTAGCTTTTCATTGATTTGTAAGATATATTTTTTATGACAGAAAATTATCTTACTAATTTAATAATATTGGCTCTCCAAAGGATCGGACAGATTTGTTAATATTGAATTGATATTGTTTAAACAATTTGGAATCATACTTTCTTATTTTGTTGTTGAAATTACTAGATACTTATATTAATAAGAAAGTAAGTAATTGGACTGCGAATTCAGTGTACAGGGTGATCTTTTAAATTCAACACCTGAAATATAACTTATTAGAGACTTGCTTCGTATTGACCACTTACGATTCCATAAACGATTCTCCCCCAACACATGCAAACCATCCTTTCTTTCTTTTCTTTTTTAATGTTATTCTGAATTTTCTAAAGCAGGGCGCACACGATGCAGCTTTTGCTTGCAACTCGTTGCAATTAAGTTGCACAAAAAAGGTTGCAAACGACAGTCGGGGCGCACACGATGCAACATTCTTTGTGCCGCCGTTCAGACCAGCGGGCAATCCCATAATTCATTGTGAACACGGCTTCCGAGGTGAAAAATTCAAAAAAAATCTAGGTTTTTCAAACGCTCTGATACATTTTGCCGCATTAAATTACTGCATTTACATATAAACTGTATTTATGTGTGAAAGAAACTCGCAATACTCTGATATTTATTGTGCATTCGCTAATCGCCCATCTCAAGCGAAGGAAATCTGTTTCGACGCCATGTTTCCCGCTTGGGCCGACGTCACGACTGACTTATTCCAAAGCTGCACTGTGATTGGGTAATTCCATGCAGCTTCCTTGCAGCTTGCGGAGTTGCACCGAGCAGATATCCTCGCCTTTGCAGCTTTTTCTCCATGCAACTCCGGTTGCAACTTTGGCCATGCAGCTCCAAAAGCGCTCTAGGCCAAAAGTTGCACATGCAACTCGGCCCAAAGCTGCATCATGTGCGGCCTGCTTTAAGGTTGTAATGCAGCAATGCAAAATATCATGATTCTCATCTTTTTTTGCACTGTACGAATTGTTAAATGACTGCAAGATCTTTTTTCCTTATTTTATTATCTAGCTATAAATAAGAAATATTTCAGGTGGTAATTTTATAATGATTTTTACTTTTGATAAAAAGAACCATCTCAAATGAAAGTTATATTTTTCCATTAAAAGTTGCTTGATATTTTGATATAATGTACAGTTTGTATTGACTAGATGACTTTTTCTACATTCTCGTAATAAAATAGTAACCATTTAATATTTTTTTTTTTTTTTTCATTTTATGCTTTGTCATTATAAATCATGATTCTGCCAAAACTTATCAAATTGTAAAAAAAAGAAATTGTTGAGAAAATCAAATCAAATTAAAAGTTTAACTAAGTCTAAATTTTAATAATTTTACCAAAAATTCACTTTAGTTTTAAAACCTTTGTGTTTTAATTAAAACAAACACAACAGAGTGTCAAAAAGCCAAATTAATAAGTGACCAAATTGTTCAATATGTGGCCAAAAGTTTCAAATTACCAAACATAAACATTATATTTATATTTACGAAGGAATTATACAAGAACAAAATCAATGCGTCATATTTATGAAATACGCATATAACTTTATTGAACTTAAGAAAAGAAGAAATTTGCTTGTACACATTAAACTGTCCAACATGTAATTATACCCCTTTTTTAATATATAGTTTTTATATTTTTTAAAAGCTTTATATATGTGTGTCGTTTCCTTTATTAACTGCCTCACACATTAAATAATAAAAAAAGTGAGTAAGTAAAAAATATAAAAAATAAGTTACTCCTACTAATCTGTTTTTACTTTAGTTTGATCAAATATAAAGAGTCCCTTTCTATTTTATCTATTTTCTATTTTGTCTATCTTAAAATGCCCATTTTTCATTTATTGATTTTACAATTTGGGAACACTATGAATTGGACCCTGTTCGGGAATCAAATTCATTTTCATAACAAAAAAAAAACTACATCAGGCATTAAAGAGACAGAAATCTGACCCTCAAATCCTGAAATTTTAATTTATTTGCACCAACCTGTGGTATGAAAGATTGTCTACCTTTTGGTAAAATGAACTAAACTCTTTATCTTTATTATCTCCAAAATAGCAAAAACAAAAAGGTTACGTGCAGTTCAGATTTTTGTACATTTAGTGTTCAATACTTCAAAAAGTTATTCAGATGCTGGTTCTTAATGCCTCATACAATATTAAGAAAGATTTATTCAGATAATTGATGCTCTTAGATAATTGATCATGGATACTCTAGCATATGTGCACACTGCAAGGACATAGCCAAGAATTTCAAATTTGTGCTTGATAAGCTTTGTCAGAACAATGATTTTAGAATGAAAGAACACGATTTGCTTATTTCTTATGAATTAATGCAGTTGAATTGAGGATAGAATTTTACCAACTAAATCAAAACTCTTTTATTGCAATACAGAGGCTATTTCTTTGCCGCAGATGTCATTTCCTTCATTATCGTAAAAACGTTATACTTATTAAATCCCATTTATATCATCCTTAAGCACACTTTACTTTGTTCATTTTCCATAACTTTCCGTTGTGTTTTACTATTTCTAATCTTTTTTTAAACTTGTCTCATCTTCAAAAATTTTAATTTTGATCATCAACAACTCATATTTTTGTCAAACAGTCCTTTTTTTTTTTTTCAATAATAAATGTTTATGATTTGATTTATTAATATGTGAACTGTTGTTTATTCTATATTATCTGCATAAATCATTTTGGAGAATTTATTTAAAATTACCTTTACTTTTGGAGAATTTATTTAAAATTACCTTTACTTTTGGAGAATTTATTTAAAATTACCTT
>JAFIDM010000001.1:13414924-13444957 GCA_023159025.1 Thereuonema tuberculata
TATTTAAAATTACCTTTACTTTTGGAGAATTTATTTAAAATTACCTTGAAAACAGTGGAGTGAAAAGATAGATTTATTTATAAAGCTAAACAACCCATTTTGTCTTTTGAGTAACATATTAGGAAACTGTTCATTCATTCAATATTTTTTTAAAAGAAATATAATAACCATTGCTTTATAATGTCGCCCACAATGTACTTGTTAGGCCAAGGAATTAAGTGGAAATTTCTTATAGATAATTTCACAGAACTTATATGAAGAACCAGGCAATTATTTTTTTAATTTTTTTTTTTTATGTATCTAAAAATCTCTTTTTTTAAAAAAAAAACAAGAAAAGTATTTCTTGCCAATTTATTTGATTGACTGTTGCTTGAGAAAGAATTTCTGAACTCTTATTCTACTGCATTACAAGTCCTATACATTATTCATTTAAGAGTGTTATGTTATTATATCGTACTGATTAAAATGTATTCCTATCGAATCAGTTAATAGTGTACTACAACATTTGTTGCACTTATCATTTAATTTTGCTTTGAATAATAATATTTGTAATTACGATTTTTATTATTTGTTTTTATTCTTGAGCACTTTTTCCAAATAAAATGTTTTCTAGAGTATTAAGAGCACATGTTCCGAAGTCTCATAATGTGTGTTCATTTTCTCTTTCTTGCGTTGATGTTTCTTTGGTGCTTTGAGCACCTTGGCATCTTTAGTGTCTTCTATGCCTGATCTCTCATTTTATATTAAAAACATTGAAGTTACAATTGTTGATGCTCTTTTTTTTAATATTTCATTGAATGATGAAAAGTCATTGAATGTCGATGGTTCAATACTTCCCAAACACTTGTTCCACTTTCAGTTCCCTATTCAAAATGTGACATATAAAAAAGTCAAACTGGTTGTCTACTGGCCATCACTCTGTCTTATGCTTATACTTCTGTGAATCGATACTATTAACAGATCTAACCAAAATCTTTCAAACACTTGATTATGCATGGCATAAACTTTTAAACCAGTGCTAAAATGTATCAAGCAAGAAATCTGAACTGTAGAACTACATTCGTGTTCAGGCAGCAAAAAGAAAACTTAGCCCAAAATACTTTCAACATTAAAATATGAATTTGTTTCTTTCAAAGACTGTTTATGGTCATTATGTTGTGATTAAATGAGAAACTGATGAACAATTTCCTATTGATGTTTTATTCAAGTGATATCAGCAAAATGCCCTTGTTTTTCCTTAATTAGAATGAATAACCAATTGTAATATTTTATTTTTTTAGCAACTGAAATTTAAATTCTCTCAATGTATCCTTACTTTTATCTAAAAAAAAAATAGAAAAGCGATTCATACTAACTGCCTGTGGGATAAATAGAGTGTTGGAAAGAATGTAACCTGCTGCAGAAGAAATTAAACTACTTACAAGCATATTACTTTAATTTTATATTATTTGGCTATTGGTAATTACTGTACTCTGTATTATTCAATTATACTTAATTTATGAATATATACATAACTGGATGTCTACTAATAAACAAAAAACATTATATAGAAGTAAATATCAAGAATTGTGAAATGATATATTAAATTTCTAACTTATCTACTCATTTTTTTAGTTGCTAATTTTACGGTTGAATTCTTCGAGTTAAAAAAAAAATTGATAATTCTTTGATACTCTTCATTTTACTAACTGCTGTAAATTGTATCAAATTCATATCAGATCTATGTTACTCTATCAATAGAGTTCAATTATATATGTTACAATTTAGAAATATGGTAATGTAACTCATGCAGTATTACTGAGCAACAAATTGTTTTTAACACATTAACTGGTATTAATAAAAAAATATAGATAGGTTTATTGTGGTTCCAGCAAAGTCTAAAATTTTATCAAGGAATATTATGGTTCTGTATTTCAGATAATTATGTATTTCAAGCTGAAGTGGTAAAGTTAGATTCCTCTTGAAATTTTCTCCAACCTCAACATTTATTACAAGTTAAAGAAGAGATCTATATAACTTATAAAAATTATAAATTTTATTATGCTTATAAATTTTAACCACTCACATTTATACGTAGCCAATTGTTAAAATTTAATATAGGCTTCTCCAAAAATAACATTTATAAAAAAGATAAGTATATGATTTCAGATATATATGTGTGTAAAACTTTTATTATCTGTCTTTTTAAACAAAAAAAACCTGTAAAATATCAAACAGAACATTTAAAAAGAAGCTGGAAAAAATGTCAAATCCCTGAAAGTCAATTATTAAGATTATTTGAAAAAGAATTCTAACTGTCAAAGTTGATTTTAGCTGTAAAAAAAAGGCAATTGTTAAATTTCTGTCATTCAAAAAATGTAGGTTTACATCTATATTTTATTTTTTTATTCTTTCAGCAAAAAACAAATTTATTGGATTATGAAGTAGTTCCATGAATCAAAAAATAAAATATTTATTTATATTTTGTTATTTCTCCTTGAATTTTGAAACAAAAATAATTAAAATGCTACAAACCTGACATTTTCAGTTTTGCAATTACATTTTTGGCTGCAACATTCTGTCATTTATTTGCAGACTTTTAAGCAGACTAATGCTATAAAAAGTGAATATTTTTTGTGTTCAATATTGACGTTTATGTTTATTTTGTCCAAGAGAATTCCAAGTAATAAGTAGAGTTTAAGTTACAATGTAGGATAGCATATATTGATATTTAAATCTGATAGAGTTCAACACATTGAAGATTGGTTATGTTAAATTACGAGATGGTTGACATTTTAATTAGTAGTTCAAATTTTGGTTATGTTTAATCTTCTTTTTGGGATGAATGAGTGGATGTTTTGCTAGGCTTTTGTTTTAAGATAATACAACTGGAGACAAATTTCTTTATTACGAGATTTCAATATTTCAGATATGGATATGGAGAAGAAATTTCCAGATAAAGCCTACTGTTTTTATAGCGACTGCAAAACTGGTTTATGGCCGGTCTGGGGGTAATATTGATGCGAGGTTGTTTGTCATTTCGACCATACATCAATATCTAAAGAGTACATTTTTTTTCCATCTTTATTAATAAAATATCTTTCAAATTGTTGATGTCAAACATAATTTCTTTTCTGTGTTGTCGAGTTGTAATACTTTAATTTTCATGAAGGCATGAGGTTATATAATATTTTTCTGTTCTTCAATTTGTTCTGAAATTATATGAAGTTATTATAGAAACTTCCAACAACGTAATAAAAACTTAAGAAGAAAAGAACAGAACTTTTTTGTGCAATCAATCCTATATCAAACAAAAATAAATTAAAAGATTATGGGTTGATAACATCCAGTGTAAGGAAGGCACTACCAATGGGAAAGAAATTTTATTCATAAAGATGAGACAAATACCCATTGTTTAAAAATTACTTTTAGACAGACCATAAATCAATATTCAGTGTAGTAAAAATACCCATCCATCAAAAGCTATCCCTGTCTATACACGAGAGCTTGAAGATTTATGGAAATCCCACAATAAATAAAACTTTCTGTAGCCACATTCTCTTATGTAATGTACATGTATACATATAAATAAATTACACTGTATGCACCTTCCAAACAATAAAAAAGGCTAATTTATCCCAATAAAGTCAACATTTTGATAATGTGTTAACCATCTTATGAAATAATAAATTAGGGAAATCAACTTCCAACTGTGCTGAACTCCTGTCGGATCCATTAGTTTTTGAGCAGAATCTTATGAATTTTCAGAAGTGAACAGAAACAAGAAAAGGAAGAACTTGCCAAAGAATTACAACATTCTAATTTTAGATTTCTCGTTCTATATTTTATGGCAAAAATTAGTTTATTTTTATTTACGTATCTATTATATGAAATTGCTTAGATTTAAAACTGTATCAATTTCTTTTCATTTCTACTAATATTTACATAAAAATCAGCTTCTGAAAATATATATAAATACTTCTATTTCCTGGAAGAAATTCTAAGTACAACATTTGGCATTTTTCAATGATAATCAAAAAATATACAGAAAAGCTTAAACATATACCTATTTTGATTTATATACAAAAGAACTGTTTTAAGTGTCTCAAATATCGAATTTAAACATGTATTCTATGCCTCTTGTAGTGGATTCCTGTCTTATAACATAAAAGTGAATCAAATATTAATCGCTCTATATATAGTATTTCAGATACTTGTATATTAAAATGTATTGCACTAAAATATCTCAGAACTATCTAATTTATGTGTAAGTCAGAATTTAAATCTATTTAAAAAAAATCCAACCAACCGATTATATACACTCATAATATTTGAATACTATATGTGTACTATTATCTGCATATATTACTATATATTCAAGTATTTTTTTCTTAAATAATAAATCTTTTAATAACCTCATCGTTTATGTGCTATACATGATGATGTTCTTATATATAAATATATATCTTATACCAGTTGCTCATTTCAAATGATAAAAAAAAAAGAGTCAATAATAAAGCTGAATTTAGTGAATATAATATATTTGACAAGTTGTAAACAGTGTCCTATTTGGATTATCACAGTTTTTTCATTGTGAATATTTCTCTAGAGTTGTTTGATGAAATGTATTTTTTTAGAAAAAAAAATATAAATTGATTTTTTACTGTAGATTTAGAAACAAATGTAAATTATAAATTAACAATCCACTTAAAGTAAAGAAAATAAAAAAAATATTTTTTACTTTAGGTGTAGATACTGAAAACCATTTTTTGTGCAATTTATTGTAAAGTATGTTTTGTTAAAAAACACTATAGGAACTACATAATATATGTTTTAATGAAATGGTTTCTTTAAGATTTAAATAGAAAATTCTGAATTACAGTCTCACAAAGAGCATTGATGTTATCAATGTATAAATGTTTTAAAAATATAAAAAGACTTTTTTTACCTCATGCATATCAAATGTAGCTTATAAATGGTTCCAATATTTTTAGTAACTGGTAAAAAGATTGAAGGTGGCTTTGATATAGAGAAACAATTAGCAAAGTCAATTTTCTGTTGTTGTTAACTTTCCTTCCAATATGACATAAGTATCATATGAAATATTATTGGGTTTATTCAGTTTATAATTACATCGTCTGAAACATCAGTTGGTTAGTTATCATTAAAAGTTGACAATGTTGGGAGAAAAAGGTAAAAGGATGAAATCTTATAAAAAAATAGCTTGACTAAAAACTGAGGGTCATTTAAGGAAAAGCTTAGTATTACATAAATTTTTAAAAATATGAAAAAAGAAACTGAATCATTGTTTCAAAAATTGTATATTATTGAGAAAACAACTAAATGCAATAATAATACTTCTGTGTTTCGTCCGTTTCCCCCTGGGACTTACTCTCTCAGGTGTATCTCATTTCTGATTTCCTAGCCTTGTCCTGACGTTGTCAGATGGGGCTAGCGCGTGGTCCGTTGGGGCCCAATCGCGAGTAGTAGTAATAATAATAGATCACTATGTTGTTTGAAATTTTTTCTTCTAAAAGGTCAATACAATGCATGTCAACGAGTGCAGATCATTATATCAATTAAAAGGTGATTAGTGTTAGAAGTGTTAGTTTTCGGTGTTAATTTTACTGAAATCTTGTCGCTTTGTATAGTAACAGTTGTATAGTTTTCTTGCTATACGCTTGCCAATAGTCTAGTTGCTTGAAAAGAGATTCTTCGCCAAAATATTTGGAGAATATTGTTATTATTCTAAAGCATTGAAAATAAAAATGAAGGGACATGATAGGAGTCCTCTAACGGACTGCCATCGTTCGACTTCAGCATAGATCTTAATATCTGGTATTTTTTTAACCTGATTTTTTTCTTGGCAAGGTATAGTAATGGATCCAGCTAGAGTCTAGAATACAGTACCCCCTCAATAGGATGACTCGTAAGGATACATGACGTCTGATTAATTAGCCTTCGAAACAAATTTCATCCTAATGAGGTCCGAAGGACCGAAGAGTTTATTCTGATTAGCTGTAGGTTAGGTGAAGTGAGGTCTGCTCAGCTCCAGGATGTATATGTTGTTAACTTTTGAAACAATTTTTGTCCTTCAAAATAGTTTGAAAATGGCCAAGTTTGACGGCGCAAAAAAAAAAAAAACCACCAACACTAGGAACCGTAAACTAAACTTTTACCAGGACTTCTATTTGAACAGATAAACTACAGTTGTGATTTAATAGGGTTAAACACAACAAGCGAGTAGGTTCTTTTTTTTAATTCTTTCTTAGTAAATTGAAGTGGTTTTTCAAGAATAGCTTGAAGACATTAATTAGCATATATTATTTGTAATTTTAATTCTAAAGATCCATTAAAATTATAATAAGTGCCTTACTGCTTCAAAAGTTGATATTTTGAAAAACAATTTTTACTTCTAATTTGGCAAATGGTTCTTCTTGTAAAACATTCATTTTTTACTTCAATTATATTCTGATTTTAAGGATGAATTTTTCTCCATTAATCACCTTTTTTGTTCAATGAATCCTGTAACAGTAATTTTTTCATAGTCAGTAACCAGATTTCTAGCATGTGCAGTCTGAACTCTTGTATCAGTTTAGTGATGGGTCCCCTAAGGAGCTGAACCTAGAATGTTGCCATGATGTTCAAAGCCATTATTATTGTTATAAAAAACATATGGATGCATAGGCATTGCAACTGTGGTTAGAGATAGTCGATTATAATACCGTAATTTTGCTAATTTTTCAACTTATCCTTTTCTCTGCAGAAGGAAAAAAAATGATCAGTTACTTAGTTAAAATAATTCATAAAACTTGTAGATTGTTGTCTTAAAGTGGGAAGAACAATGTACCAGCTATTTTGGAACAAGACGAAATGCAAGCACAACACAAACTGCATTGCAAATTCTGTATGAAATATGCTCTCATTCAATTGTTTTGAATGTCTTTTAAGCAGACACAGAAAATTTCCTTATTAATTGTTTGTCTATTATGATGCCATCTGTTATTACCATTTACTATTAAACCCGATGAGAAACCAACTGTATGTGGCCCCTTCTCTTTGCTCTGGTTTTTAGACACGTGCCTGTAGAGCTAGTGTTCTTACAAATTTTACCATCACATTGTATTTTTGCGATTCCGGCATATATGTAAGTGTGTTCTAAGGAAAAGAAACGATGTCTTTAGAAAATATCTTCTGGTTTCTGGTATACATAATGCCGAAAGATATGTCACGAAAATGTTTAAAAATTGTCCTAAATACAAATCAAGGTTGTGCCAATTTTTATTTCTGTGCAAAATCCTTAATGAAAAGCATAAAAATTTAATAATAATAATAAAAAAAAATGCACAAAGCAAGTTCTTAATGTATACCGACAATTGCCCCTGCCCTTCCCAGACTGTTGTCTGTAATAATCTCAAATATGGTGGTAGCAAAGGCCTTTAAGTGTTATAATTGAAAGATTATACCTTGGGATTGACCCCTGGGAGAGTTATTCTTTAGAAAGTTCAGTTGATTAAAATGTTGCCATTTGAAAAAAGCTGTCATTAAGGAAAAAAAAAAAGAGAATTTTTGAGACAAGATGATGTTTACCTTTGTTTCCATGGAAACGAGACGAATCTTTTTATTTATTGTCTATTTATAATAACATAAAATCGGGTATAAAAATTGGTATAGCCTTATAGACTCCCAAATAAATGTTTGTAAACTTTTCTTGTGAAAAGATGTTATTTTAACTGTTTTGGCTTGCTTCCGAATAGCTGATTTTTTTTTTTTTGTATTTTTTTTTTCCGAAACTAAATTTGGAATAGAAGTACAAAAGGTGCAATGACACCTGGTGTGGTTTATAAGTACTTCTATCAGGAAAATAAACAAAACAACAATAAATGTAAACTGTAAGAGTTAACTTTTCATTTATCTTTTTACTGAAATAAAACTAGTATTTTTTATAAAAATGTAACGACTTTTGTTTGTCCTTTCTAAATTACATTGAGGATCCAATGAAACATCAATTAGCTACCTTAGTACCTTGTTAGTTGTTTAAAACCATCTAAAAGTTTATAGTACAGAATAATGTTTGCCACCACTACCGCTGCTATCGCCAATCTGATTGGGCTGGGTATCAATGGAGGTGTTCAATCTATAATCTTAGGATTACAAGGCTTTGCCTGAACGGCTGATAAAATTTATTTACTTACAAAGAAATTGCGGTATTACTTAAATATCGATTTAAAGTTCACCAATAAGAGTAAACATCAAACGCAATTTTGTTTTGGTTGTAATCTGTCGTGCAAATTTGGTATTTTGAAATTGCTGACAAAAAAAATGTAGTCGTACAAATTCAAAAGGCTGATGAATTGCTAAGACCGCATTTTAAATTATTTTTTTTTTACCGTTAAATTAACAGTAATTCATCAGTAAAAATCACGGTAATCGCCAGTAAAAACAAAAACGCGAAATATATGTTTTTTTTTTTTGTTTGTTTGTTTTTTTTTTTTTTAGCAATATATTCCTGTTTTCGTGGATTAACAGGGAAAAAATACCATTTTTTTTTTAACAGTTCTTTATTGTTTATTCGTGCTCGCAGTAAGCCAAGAATACTTATGTACTAGTGGACCCGTGCGAATAATTCGCAACAAAAAACCACCTTTGAGAAATAATAAACAAATCCAACAGCTTGTGTGCATGTTAGTTAAACACATTGTCAATAGATGGCGTCTTCTCAAGTTTTATAAAAAAGTTGACCCGTGCGAATAATTCGCATGGTATCTTGATCAGTCACCGAATGGTAATGTGGAAATAAATAAATGAACAGATTGTCAATAGATTGCCTTCTACATTTTTACAAAAAATATTTTTAAAATAAATTTTTTTAACGAAAACATTAATTTTAAACAATCTGTTTATTTTTCATCATTAGCGGTGAACGTAATCTTGAAAATATCTCAATCATTGATTTCGATGAAGTATTAAGGGAAATAAAAAAAACACCTTTGAGAAATAATATATGAGAAGTTGACTAATTTTTATGTTTCTATTGTTATAAATCGTTTATTTTTATTAAAATATAAATCTTTGTTTGTTTTTTTATCTGTTGTTATTAAATAAACGATGAAATATCATTTAAAGTGCATTTTTATTCAAAAAAAGGAAATATTTGAAGGTTACAACGCTAAAGCAATATTTTCGCTTTCGAAAAATAAGGCGCTTCTATTAAAGCGTGTCTACATTTTTATAAAAAGTTTTTAAAAATAAAGTTTTTTAACGAAAACATTAATTTTAAACAATTTGTTTATTTTTCGTCATTAGCGGGGAACGTACTTCAAAATGATGCCTCAATCATTGATTTTGATGAAGTAGTAAAGGAAATATGGCGTTCCGACAAAAAAAAACCCTTTGAGAAATAATATATAAAATAATATATGAAAAGTTGACTAATTTTTATGTTTCTATTGTAATAAATCGTTTATTTTTATTAAAATATAAATCTTTGTTTTTTTTTATCTGTTGTTATTAAATAAACGATGAAATATCATTTAAAGTGCATTTTTATTCAAAAAAGGAAATAGTTGAAGGTTACAACGCTAAAGCAATACTTTCACTTTCGAAAAATAAGGCGCTTCTGTTAAAGCGTGTCTACATTTGTATAAAAAGTTTTTAAAAATAAAGTTTTTTAACGAAAACATTAATTTTAAACAATTTGTTTATTTTTCGTCATTAGCGGGAAACGTAATCTTCAAAATGATGCCTCAATCATTGATTTTGATGAAGTAGTAAAGGAAATATAGCGGTCCGACAAAAAAAACCCTTTGAGAAATAATATATAATGATTCTGTCCTTTAAGTAAACATTCAGTTGACATATCTATACTACTGTTCGGTTTTGTTTACGAAAGCCTTCGGTTTTGTTTACGCTTTTGCGCATGCGTCAGGTCTCCTTCGATTTCTTCAAAATAGGGGCGAGGAAAAACAAAGACGGGATGTTTACTTTTTATAGTGTTAGTTTACTAGTAGCTGCGTTCTATTTGCGCTTTTCGGGAAAGAATTATGGAAAGAATAAATACTATTGCAAAAATGCTCCTCCGTTTTCTTTTTTTTTTAAAAGCGAAAATGTTCAAAAGAATTTCTTAGGAAAGTACCTATCTCAGCGTATCACCCCTCTGCGGAGTAAAATCGTCCCGCAGTAGTAGCTCTGCCTTTCAACAACGCACAGTAACCTTAATATTTATTTTGTTCTCACTGTAAATATACAAAACAAAACAAAAACAAAAAAAAAAACTTAGACCATATTTCTAGACGGCAATAAATCAGATTTATTTATCTATATAAAAAAGGATTTACAGAAAACTTTTAGCTTCATTTATTTCAGATACAAGATTACTTCAATTTTATGACAGTTCTGTCTAAAAAATTACGGATATATATATAAAAAAAAATTCGGGACTTAAATTGTGATATTTACATAAAAAAAAAACAAAACAAAAATCTGAGCATCAAACAAACAACCAAAGGTAAAATACATTTATTTCTCTAACATTCAGCCTTCCCTCTTATATTCACAAACAAAAAAATGAAAGTCATACGAATTCGTCCAATGCAAAATACTTTTTACTTGTTAGTTTATTATATAATAATAATAAAAAAAAAAGATGTCATTTATTTTCTTTAATACTGAATCTTTCATTTCCTGCAGAAAATATTTTGGCCTATTTGTCAAAGAATGCAAATAAATATAAAAGATGATAACTTCAGCAGGCATAACTTCAACATAGCGTATTGAGGTCATAACAAGTCAGCAGGGCCGTCGCGTGGGTGGGGCGACCGGGGCGATCGCCCTGGGCGCTGCGGCCAGGGGGGCGCCGCGGCACGGCAAAAATAAAAAAAAATCGGAAATTCCGTTTTTTTTTGTTTTTTTTTTTTTGGTTGCAGATTTTTGGGATGGTGGGGGGCCCGCAAATATAAGTGTAGGGCGCCTGACGAAATCTTGCCCCGGGCGCCAACAAACCACGCGACGGCCCTGCAAGTCAGGAAGATCATTATCAACCAATATTAGAGAAAGGAGTTCTGTCGTTTAAAGGAAAGAAGTACAAACAAAACAAACAAACAAACAAACAACAAAAAGCCTATGTTACAGACAGCACACAAGATATACCGCTGATGAATGGTACAATATGGAAGCCCTAGTATTTGAGGAAGCTAAAGTCACTCGAAAACGTGTAGGAAAACCTTCATCATTAGTGGAAAATTTCAATTTCAAACTGTCCGGGATGGTCATGAATTGACTGAAGGTAAGGGTAAACATTTCGTTAACTTAAATAGAAAAAATCTCGATATGTCATGCAGTATTCGTTAACTGTAATAAAAACCGTTGCTTGTGTTTTTATTTGTATGTATTGGTTCCTTTAAACTTCCGTAGCTTCTTTCCGAGAAAGATTTGGACATAAGTTGATATAAATTTTGTGATTTGTGATGACCTCCAGGTGCTATGTTAAAGTTATGACGTCTCGCCCTTTATATTTACATATATTCAACAATTCAATGACATTGGTATTGGAAGTAAATTTGCACCATATCCACAACTCAAAACATTCAAGTAAAAATTTATCATACTATAATTGCAGTCATTTTATATATAAATTTATTTTCGTTGTACCTACGTATTATTTTACATTAAATAAATAATATTTACAAATAAATAAAAGAATAAATAATAAAAAGGAAATATATGAAGTATTAAAATTACTATATTTCATTAAATTGTACAATTTTCTTCGAACTAAAGATCAAATATTTTAAATTATATTTTAGGAGAACTTTTATTTTAAAGATTTAATATTTAAAAACTTAATGCTTGAAATATTACTTATTTTGTAATACAGTACAGCTATTGCCGTTTCTTCGTTTATATGCAATAGAATTACTTCAATGATGTCGTTATATCCTTCCGCCTTCAAATTTTTAACTGTTCAAAATTCCATGTGATTGGTTAAAACTATATCCTAAACATTCATTAAAAGAACAAAACAAAACGAAGAAACAAGTTAACATTGAGTGTTTTTACGATGGAAACGAAGCATTTACTTGCCGTAAAAACATTGATAACAACTTAGGCTCTGAATTGAGAACTACTTTTAGTGCGTTGATCATGAATCATATTCTTGCATATTCTTCCAAAACCAAAAGATAGATTTCTGCAGTTAGTACAATCTTTTGCTCCTATAGTTCTTTATAAAATGACTGAAGTCAAAGACTAAGATTACGCGATAATGCTTAATTCTGCGGCAATATTGCTGCATTTTAAGTCATTAACAACATTATGACGTTCTGCTACCGTGCGAAGCAACGAAAACGTGAAACGGAACGGAGAAAACTGTGAGAAAACCTGTAATTATTTTGCTAACTCGTAGAAGTTTTTGCATTGGAGTGAACTCTGAGAAGTTAGTTATGATCCAGAGACAAGTTAGATGAGAAGAAGATATAAATTATATAACTTAAGGAGCACTTATTTACAGGGAGAGGAAAAGGCTAATGCAGTGTAACCTTTTAGTTGTTGCTAAAATATGGCACGCAAGGGCAAAACGGAAAACGGAGTCAGATATTGTTGCCGTCGCCTGCCATATCCATATCGGACGGAGTTAGGTTTGAATCCCTCCAAATTTAAACAATTTGCTGTATCTGATTTATAACTGAATGGCAGATTTGGCTCAAGGGTTGACATTTATTGCAATGAATTAATATTCAAAAATCAGTAACCCAAAAAGGTGATTTCAAGAAGTAACCTCCAAATAAAGTTTTTACCAAACACCAGACCATTTAAAAGGGATATCGTTTGGGGAAGGGAGGGGAGTTTATACTTCATGAACCCTTATCTGCCGCCTTTCATGGAATTTTTTTTAAATTTTTTTTTCTTAAATTTAAATTATTAAAGAAAACTTCGTTGAAAGATCATTTTTTGTAAATTGACGAAGCACTAACGTCGCGCCATTTCGTAATGTCAATTCGGGGAAGAATTCCGCTCTTGCAGGCAACTCTTGGATTTCTGAAAAGGAAAAATGAAGCAGTTAGGAAACAGTAATGAAAGTTCTTTGAGATTAATTAAAGAGTTATTAAACATTCCTTATATTTTTTTAACAAAAGAATTACTGCAAAAAAAAGATATATTCGAGTAAATTATGTCTTTTTTTAGAAATGTGATCCTAGACCAGTGATTCTCAATCCTGCGCCACAAGAGTTAGCTAAGTGTGCAACAATTTAATGAAAGTATATTTAAAAATGAGAAGAAACTATTTGTATAGAGATTTGTTACATCTATGATCAATGAATAGCATGACCATGATTAATTTATGAAAGTAAAGTAAAGTAATATTTTTTCTATAGTTTAAGTTTTATTTTTCATAGTTTCGTATGGAAAATACCTACATTTTAAACAGTATAGGACGCCGCAAGTGTAGGCTATGACGTTTCAATGACCTTCGGAATTAGTTGAGAACTCGTCTGCCTCCGAGAAGAAATCGGTTCGCATTCTACATAAGAGAAATAACCTAGGAAAAATGTCCGACCGGATTGAACCGGGATCCTTAAGCCCACAGAGCAATGCTTTACCACTGGACCACCGGATCCACAGTGGTGGGTCAGTAAATATTTTAAAATATTTTAAAAAATATACTTTATTTTTATAAAGTATAAAAAAAATATTTTACGGTGCGCCGCGAAAAAAGTTTGAGAATCACTGCTTAAGGCTACTGATTTGGGCTTATCCATTCATCAGCCAGGAATTTCCTTTGATCATATTTCAGCTGTGGCCAAAGAGTAATTCTAGCAAATGAGATGGTAAAAACGTTCAGAATCTGTTCTAAGTCAGGTTGAGAATAACTGAAAATTATTTAGATCTATAATTAATCGTAACTTACATCTGATGATCCGGTAGTACCATGGGGTAGATCTGAAGGGAATCAATGTCATCTGAATTGTCACATAACATTCGTGCCAGAGTTGCTTTTCGAATCTCTTGCAGTTGTTCTAAAAAAAATAAAAGTGAATAAAATTATCTAAAGAATTTAGCTGACATTTAGTTAACAGTCTTCTTATTACTTTATGGAAAAGAGCAAGTAATCATACGGATAAAAAAAAGAACAGTAAACGAAGATTGTTTTTATTTACTGAACTTTCTGAAAATTCCGCTGTGTAAAATAGTATTGTAAAAAGTTTGTATTTGGAGAATCCCCCAAAACTCATATTAAATATTTCAAGTATTATCTACATATCAGCGGATTACGATAGAACTCCTCACTTATGATAACAAATGATAATGCAAGGAGGTACATCATTCTCTACAGATCTATCTGTTGGGTCTGTATAACATTCTTCCATCGCATCCTTAAGTTTATTTAGATTATATTAAACTAATCTACATCGTTTTAATAGTTTGCTTGACTAAACAAGATCATATTTTGGCCAGTATTAAGATGCTCTCTGCAGGTCAGTCGTTCACACAAGCAATTTTGTCAACGAATTATTTTAAGTAATTCATTTATTAAAATTACTAATACAGTTGAAAGAAAATTGTACATAGTTTAAAGTGACAAGAAATAATAGATACTTAAATGGCTTACTTCTAAATTCTGAATGATCAACTAAATAAAGTAAATTATTGCTTGTAAAATTTGTTCTTAAAAGTTACTTAAAGAATGATTTCGTTACTGGAGACTAATTTGCAGCATGAAAGCCAAGAAATACACACACAGATTGGCCAAAAATTTTTAATTTTTAAGGTAAAGCAGATAGTAATAAAGGTTAGTAATGTTTTGGCCAGGTTGTGTATGTAGTGTTGGAATTCTATAAAAGTGGGAAAATTATTGTTTACTTTTTATTGTCTTGACATTTACTCATCGTTGATAGTTTTTCTTATTTTCAATGGATTTGTTTCTTTAATTTCCTTCAGTAATGTTGAAATTTTGATCTTGTATTAGTATAGTTTTTCTTATTTTTTTCCATTTTTGCTTCAAGAAAAGTATGTTAGTCCTAAAGCCATTACTTGTCAAAATCATCTGTACTATGAGACACATCGTCATACAGTTGGGAGATGTTTTTGTGAATTCACTCTCGCACCAATGGCCACTGCTTATATCAAAGACAAATGAAAGGTAATCTAGTTCTGGGTCCTGTAAATTCTTGAAGTCTTTACCAAAACTTCGGAAGAAATGCCGAAACAACGATTTATGGAAAGAACAAAACAGAAGAGAGAAAGAGATGCATCCAAGTCAGTGCATTCCAGAAATCAGTGGAATTCAGGCTATTTTTTCTTTTCTTTTTTTTTGCACTTTTTAAGAGATTTAGTTGGAACTGTTTCGCGGGCGGCGGATGTGGATATTTTAAAGGCAGGAACTTGTATCTCGTAAAGAAGCGACCAAGAAACTATTTGGCGGGTAGTTCGAAATATGATGTTTCGTTTATAAACAAAACAGAAAAAAAGGCAAACATTTAAAAAAGTAAACCTTTTAATTACCACTAGGTTAGGTTAAGTGAGGTATGATCGTTTCGGTATTGTTCGGAATTACCAAAATAACAACAACAACAACAATAATAATAATAATAATAATGCTGAGACTCAAAAGGGCATCGTGAACTGATACAATTCGATAACCTCTGATCTAAACCGTTAACAGTTTAGATAAATCAATACAGTAAACAGTTCAAAAAAAATCATCCCTAAACAGAAATGTTTTAAACTTGTACATTCCGTTATACTAAACCAAGATGCTTTTCAAAGACTTTATACAAATGCCTGACAAATAGGAATTATTATATATATTATTATAATAGATCTGTTTACTTCTATTTACCTGGTGTAAAAGAAGAAGGCCATCCGGGATTCTCATGCCAAAACCTATCTCCTTTTCTAATGTTTCGAAATTGGAGCGCAATGATACATGAAAAAGTAGGTCCTATCATAGCAGTTGGCAGAGGGCGCTCCGATACACCACCACTCCATAAATCAATATCGTCAGGATGTCTTTAAAAATAAATAAATAAATAAATAAATAAATAAATAAATAAATAAATAAATAAATAAATAAGTTTAAGCATAGAACTATCAAAATAAGATATTTTATTTTATTTTAAGTAAAAAAAAATAAAAAGTAAAAAGTAAAATGAATAAAGAAAAGGAAGTATCTAAGTACAAATATATTTGATATATAAAACATTATCCAAAGCAAATGTGACAGAAACATGAATGTAAACAAAGAAATGGTAAATTCATTGCCATTGGATAAAACAATTGATGATATATGAACTTAATATAAAGGTTCAGCAAGAGCAAGGTTCATCCCATGGCTGGTATTGGGATATGATATTGAGGTAATAATTAAAATTAACATATAACTGACTGAAACTTAGTGGAAAATTCTATGTAAAGGTTTTTGATATCGATTCTTCAAAAATGCTTATAGAAGGAGTAATAATTCCATTATATTCCAGATACCTTTTCCAGGAGCTCAAGAAGATACTAAATATATAGAAGAGAGTTCACATACTATATACTTAAATAGAAGGTGCAAAAAGTATCGTGTGAAAAAGTTCAATTTCAAAGATGCAGCTTCAAAATTCTTTTGTTGCTCAAGATACGTGATTGTACTGTCAGACTTAATATTTTCCCCATACAAACGAGAGGAAGAACTTATAGAAATACATCATATTCTTTTATTTCAAGCTCACATATGTGTGGTCATTAAAGTCTAAGGATATGTCGTCGTATTTGTTATAAAGGTACTGTTATTTTCTAGACTTAGTTAACTACTGTATTTGCGTACAAGTTGAATAGTGGCTGCCCTAATGGCGGCCAAGAGCAGACCAGAGATTACTGGAAGAATGCATACAACAGTATTATTTCTGAATAATACAATGTAGCCTTCATATACACGTCTCTTAACAATACATTATTCAACTGTACAACATACTTTGACTATTTTAAACTGTTGAACAGCATTCTGTTGCTATTTGGAAAGAATAGTGTAAAAGGCAACGCCAGGGTCATCGTTAAAACATATTCTTAATATCTTAAAGCAAGGGGAAATGTTGAAATCTTCTTGTTTTTGTTGGGTTCAGAATGCAGGCTTTCTTGATGTCCATAATTTTGTTCTTTCTACATCACAAACGAGAAATAGAGTGAAATTACTCACGACAATCAAGGCCACATTTACTTACAGCCACATCTTCTCTGAAGATCTAATTACTAATAGCACTTTCAGTTTAATGCCAATTTATCCATCGAGCACTGATTTCAGTGGATGCAGCATTTTTGATGTTTGCTTGTAGATTTTAAACATTGTTTCTTTTCTAAAATCTTCTTACTAATCTTATATCTTATTGAGATAATTTAAAAAAAAAACAAAAAACACAAAACAAAAAAACAACGAAAACTCTCTATACTCAATCTTCTCATTTTTTATTTAAAAAAAAGTTATTCAAAGAACTTCAAACCAACTTTCCTTCAGATTATCAAAATGTTAATATTTTAATAAAATACGGTAATTCAAATTAAGATGGAAATCTTTGTAACAATTTTGTAACTAAGCTTATTAATGATATACCACAAAAAAGTGCAATACCTTGTTATAACCCAATTATACCATTCAATTATATTCATTTTTTCATTCTTTTGAATTTTTCATATCCGAATGTACAGAAATTTGAATTCAAGATAAAAGTAAGATGCAGTCATTACTTAACATTAAATGTGGGAGAAAAAAAGTTTCAGATTTAAAAAGATCTACCAGGATATCAAATTTCAGACTCCTATCTGCAATTAATGTTAGGTAAACACCCACGAATGACATCATGATTTGACTTTCCCATTATTCGCTCTCATTTTTAAAGAAACTATTTCATTGAAAGAATAAAAATCAGTATTTTTATTGAAATAAAAAAAGACTTTAAATTGCCAAATGAAACATAAAAATAACTATCAAAGGAGGCACATATGAAACCAAAAAGATTTCGCACCCTTAGTTATCATCGGTGGGAGTCTGGGACGGACTCGTCAGCCAGAGAAACCCTCGATGATAAGCTCAGTTACGCTCCCGAAAGTGGGACCCCACAAAACACAATAATTGAAAAAGCTTCCAATCCGGGCCTGCGAATCGCTACGCACAAAAGGAAATTGAAGAAAGCATGCAAGAAAAGGTTTAAACTATCCAGCTTAGATAAAAAATATCATTTTTCTTCTTGAAAATACTTTACCTATATAAGTCTGCATATCTCCTAACAGTATCATTTGGCATTGTTCCTAGAAGATCCTCGAAGGTTCTGGCTCTTCCTATGCCACAGAAATCCCTGTAGTCATTGTACGAAGGAACCCCGTATTCTCTGGCACGAGCCAGATTCAAAGAAGCCAAATCCATTCCAAATTTCTCACCAGGTCGCTCAAACAGATGATTAGTCACCTAATAAGAAAATAGAATACTTCATTAGCTCTATAATATAATCACAGTTCACGGCACAAAAGAATACAAAAGGGAAGTGGCAATGAATTCCAGCGGCATCTGTTGTTGAAGGTTCGTAATTCATGGTTGATATCTAGTCAACAATTAATTAGACAAAGTGAAATAAATTAAAATAAAATTTTTCGAATAAACCAACATTATTATTTAATTCCTTATCTTAATTTTCCAAGAAATTATTAATTCTAATCTATTTTTATATCAACAATAATTTACTTTGATACTGTTCCCTTCGTGAAAATTTTTCCTTTTTGTTATTATTTTGCTGATTTGATTTCCCACAAGACAGGAGTCACTTGATGCGCATGCGTCGATTTCTGAACGTGCCACTGAAATTAGTTTGATTTTAAAATTACTTAATGCTCTCGGTCGAGAACGCCGTGATTTTTTTTTTCACAAAATCTTAAGATACGGTCAATTCCCAGCATTGGAAAGCTAACAGAGGAATACTGGGATATTTAATATAATGTCCAGAACATCTCAAAAACAGTGGTCTTCCATTTCTTCTTGATTAATTAAAATAAATTGAATTCAATGCTAAAAGTTTATTAATTCGAAATTTTGTAATCCACCTTTCCTTTCGATTTATACTGCTAATTGTAAAAACTTGCTTTCTATGTCAGACACTTACAGATACAGAATCCTCTGTATACACTTACCTCTTGAGTCACAGCTGAATCCATAGCTTGGGCTACTTCATTAGCAAATCCCATGACGTACTGATCAATCCACCCTCCTCTGTAAACATCGAACGGCTGACGAAGAACCGTACTTAGACGCTGTGACCCTGAAAAATAGACAATCATCTCTTGTAAGGTTTATATTAAAATAAAATTCGGGAAGTATTATATTCGGGAAGTAGTATTCGGGAAGTACTGCTACCGAAAACCTCATCCAGACGATTTAGATTAGTTTAGAAAATGATTTTTAACTCCTAAAATAACGAATTACGATAAATAAAGATTATATGTATTATATAATAATAATAATAACATAATAGGGGTATGGGAACTTCCCGGCCACCCTGTGTATACAAAAGAAAATACTTACCAACAAATTTATGGTACTTGTTCCATCTTTCTAACGTCGTGGGCAGGAGACTGTGACCAAAACGAAACGCGGCTGTCAAAAACGAGGACATAACTCCTGGATTGACTTTGGAATCGTAGCCAGTGTAGTAACCCTGCAGAGAAATATCAAAATACTTTAGAGCAGTTCTCTATTCATCTTAAGTCTCGATATTTTGTTATTATAATATAGAAATTAAAAACTAAAGTTTACGGAAGAACTGCAAACTTTAGTTCATCAAATGAAGAATTAATTTCATTTGATTTTCTTATTAAAATTATTATTTAGTTTGTTCGATTTTTGATGTTAGAAAATAAATAAAAATAATGAATAAAGATTCTGTTTTTAATCATGATACATTTTTTTTTAATGTTTGTTTCGGAAAGATACACATTTAAATTACTAAGCACTTGTTTATGGTGTGTAAAGTGTTAAAGTAACAATAATAATGCAACAATTTGTGCCAGATAATCGCAATTTAAGGAATTATAGAATGTTTGGCTCAGTTCGCCATAGTTGGGACTTCTGGGATACCAAAAGCGTCCCCAAAATAACTTCCCCGCATTACTTCGGAGCTTAAAGGGAAAGCCAACAAGGGACAACCAACTCAAAAATGCAAAATACATAAACATGAAATAAAAAATTACATTTCAGATTACTTAAAATTATTGGTGCAAATTAATATAATGAATATTACTTTTTTGTTACATAATACTGCTGGACTTTTATTAAAGATCTCGTTTACAGGAAAATCTCTGAAGCTTATGAGAGTAGAAGTAGTATTTATTGAAATTATGATAAGCAGAAGAAGAGATTTAAAGAAGCTTATTGTTACCAACGTAGTAGAAATTGAGATTTTCTTTCTTTCTTTTTTTTGTTGTTGATATTTATTGATATCGGAGGAAACAATAGTGAACGGATGTTTTGATCAATTTCATTTATTTAGAGCAAAATTTCTTCGTTTTTTCATTAAAAACAAAAGGTTTTTCACTTAATAAAATAGTATATAAAAGCTCTTTTTTTTAATTATCATTACAAAATAATATTAATGTTGTAATTAGCATTTATAAATAATATAAGATTGGATGAGAGATTTTCCTATTCCTTGTCAAATTCCTGGTTCAATATTTCGGCCAGGTACCTTGAGCCTTCTTTAGGAGCAATTTGAGAACTACACTAAAAACTCGGTGCCGTTAGTAAGTCAATATCAATATTTTAGAACGGACGATTTGGTGATCTTCCTATAGGTGGATGCGCCATTTTTTGCTCCGTACACAAAGTATAAAGTGGGGAGGGGGACGCGTTTAAGAAGGTTCTGTCTGTCTGTCCATCGCCCAAACTATAAGTAGTACAGACGTGAGTGCTACCTTATTCAAAAGCTTAGGAGTTTTGGAGGTAAGAAAAAGTAGGAATTCCTCACAGGAAGTGGAATTAGCCGAAAAAATAAAACATGTACACGGTCGCTATGGTTTCGTGAAACCAGCTTTTTCACTTTGTTTTGTTTACATTTCCCCAGTAGATTTCGAATCCGAAAGTAGCAAGTTCTTGCTGCGATTTCAGCTTCATTTATAAATTTTGACTAATAAATAAATTATCTATTTTATTTCGCAGACGTACGTTATTTCGTACATTTTAATAACTTAGATTGTGTTAATGAAGTAGTAATTTATCAAAAAAACATACGACTTCGGGAGTTAATTCGGTTTATTTATATCGGAAGTGCTTTACATATAAACAAACCGGAAGTGCTTTATATCTCGTCAACCCATCCGAGATATTGTAAAGACCCTGATCCAGGACACTCAAAATGTTAGGAGTTAATAATACTTAGGAATATTATTAAAAACTTACCTCTTTTAATGGCAGTAATTCATATTTCTCCATGATCTGTTTACCAAGAAGTAGAGGCAGGAATTCGTTGTACGTGATACGTTGTACCATAGCAATGATGATGTGTCTGGTTTCCTGGAACAGGGTTTCGTCATCCCAGTGGGGGTTAACCTGAGTCAGCTCTTGGGCGATGCGATTGTGTTCTCGAACGAACATAGTATGTAAAACAGTCAACATAATCTGTTCATTAACGCGGATGTCACCTGAAAGAAACAAAGACTTCATAAGGTTTCACGGAAGATCAATAAAATCTGTCAAAAGTTAATATTTAAGTTTATGTAACTTTTTATCATTGTATGTCTTTCGTTATCATTAGTCTTAAATCATCCACTAAAGCAGTGGTTCTCAACCTTTTCCGCTGATAATATTTAAAACATTAAAACAAAAAGTAGTTTAACATTTCTGTTAGCCCACATTATTTGATGTCTAAAATTTTGTCTAGATTACAGAATTTGGCTAAATGTGAATCTAAAATATTTAATCCATATGCATTCTCAGAATTTTCTTACGGCACACCAAGGGTTGGACACAGGTTGAAAAACTCGCCACTAAAGTCAACATCTTTTGTACTTATTACTTTGCTATCTTGAATTGCAAATGTTGTATTGAACAAGCAAATATAACAGCGTAAATATGGATGTTTGCTGTAATAAAAATATAGACGAAATTTAAATAAGAAATGCGAAAGATTTATCGACTGCCATTGTACAACGATGCTGCTATTAGCAACACCGATATTTTTATTATTTGCCTGTCCATGTTCTAGACCATTTAAAATAATACAAGATAATCCTTTAATAGATATCCTTTCAATGTCTGTCAACCTCCTTTTTGGCGCAGCTTAGCCACAGATGCTTTTGCGCCATTAAAATCTATTAACCAATCAACCTCCATTAGTGAAGAGTCCAAATCCATTATGATTAATCAACGCCATCTAATGACGAAAGCAGAAACTACTGTTGTTTTTTTTTTTTGTTTTTTTAAATACAGAGTCATCTGTTGAGGAAATATTGTTCTATTTTTTTTTTTTCCAGAAAGCGTCTAAATGAGAATCATTATTATCCTCTCGTGACCATGGCATTATGGAACACATAATCACAAAGCCTTACCAATCACTAGATAAGAATGCTTAAATTAAACAGTGATAACACGACTTTATTTATTTTTTCTCAACTTACCAGCCTCGAAACAGTAAATGTCTTTATTAGGCCTATTACACTGTTCGTCAGGATTCTCGAATTTCAACGGTAAAAGGTCCTTAAGTCCAAATTCTCTAAAAGCAGGTGTAGTTCTCATCCTACCTGTATCAGAATATCAAGAATAAGAATAAATTAAAACTAATAAGGAATTACCTTTGGTTTCTTTTGCGATTGAAATGATAACCTTTAGTTAATACTTGACCTTTTTAATAACCAGTTCAATAGGTTATTTAAAACAGGTTTGCTAGAGTATTTGCATTAAGGAGATAATAACTCACCTCCTTGTAAGGATCTCAGGTGATTTGCGAACTTGGTGGAGGTTCCATATATGAAGTTGGCGTCCAAAAGGGCTGTCAAGGTGTTCATCTGCGTTCTGGGACCTTCAATAATAGAAATAACATCAATGGAAGTCACCTTTGAACTCTAGTTTCATTTCTAAAACTGACTTAAAAAAATCTTTTTTTAATTCTAATCTTAAATAAAACTAAAAAAAAAATATGTTTACTCACTTTTAAAAAGTATTATTTTTAAGGCATATAAGTATAAAAAATGATTAAAAATATATTTTATTGGCAAATTCTTTGGATTTAGTGAGGCAGTCGTAATTAGCCATCTGTCAAATGAGTATCGGATTTCTGTGTTGAGGTGGGCGAGTCTCGGACTGGCCTTTCGATCTCTTATTTCTTTTCCTTTACGCTGCTGACGACAAGAGTCTTTATCTCCTATGCTGTCCATCCTCGTAAGACGAAGTGGGAATGATTCTTTATTTTAAAAATCCCTTTAACTAGAACAATGTAAAAATCTGAACTAAGAAATAAACAAATAAGCTTTCTCCTCTTTTATCCTGAGGAAACGTATAATTTTCGATCGCTTGCACGAAGGATAATGGCAAATTGGAAATCTTATTTAAGATTGGAACCAATAAGTTCAGTATTAATGATTCTAATCTAATCATTCATAAGAAAATCTTAAAAGCTTTTTATTTTCTAATTATAAAAAAACTAACTTATCTTTGGCTAAAAATCGAATAAATATAATTTTCCTAAATTTTTACAAAAAAAAAAAATTACTGATGTTTTTTGAAACACTATAGAGATATTAACCTCTATCTTTGGTCACGTGAGTAAAATTCGTCGTTTTAAAGTAAGAATGTTTGTTACATCGGAAGCGCAGTGGTGCCTCAAAGGAAAAAATACACAATGAAAAACTCACCAATGAGAAATTAGTGAGAAATTCATGTGCCAGCAGTGCGCATGAAAATTCAAACTGCGCATTTGAATTATTAATAAATAACAATGGGTAAGATCAAATTATTAATAAACAACAATGGGTGAGACCAAATTGTTTACAAGTGACATCCTGGAATAGATGTTTCACGCTCGTTGGCGCTCATCAGCCAGTAAATAACAAGGTATCCGTACTGAGACTGTTACGAATGATACATCGGAAGCGCAATGGTGCTTCAATGGTCTCACCCACTGTTATTTTTTAAGAATGTTTGTGTTGAAGGAAAACCATAGTTAGAATAAAAAACTTAGGATTAAATTTAAAGTCGAATTCCCTTAACAGTCGTGCGCATGTTAATCCAAAACTACAAATTTTAGGAAGCTGAAATTTTAGATGGACATTTAGGCTACTATGAGGAAGATCCTAAATGACTTTGATACAAATTCCACTCACGGCTAGCAGCCTAAACCAATTGAGAATCCAACTGTATCTTTTTTGTTTTATAATAGGTTTCTCTCCTACCTAATGTGCATCCGTTGCGATGTCCAGCTGCTGATCTCACGAACTCTAAGCAGTGTTGATTGAAGGCAGAGTAGAATTGATCTCCTTGGGGAATCTCAATCGGCATACAGTTAGGGTGTTGCTGGCTCGGAGGTTTATTACAACAAATAGGTTCATCAATTCCATCCTCTGGTTAAGAAAAAAATAACATTTTAAATACATAAATAAATAAAGTAACTATTTATATAAAATTTCAAGTTTTTTTTAATATGTTTGTTTGTATTTTTTTTTTCTTTTTTCTTAAGTTGTGAAAACCACAAAAAATGAAAAAGTTTTCAGCAGAAATTTTTAATTTTTTAAAAAAGAAAATAAATCCGCATTCTTTACTTATGCTGTTTAAATCTGACTAAATTTAATTACATCAAAGCGTGCGGAATTAGTGGATTAGTTAGAAAAATGAACATCCACTGTGAGATATCGTTGATTTAGTTCCAATTCTTTTTCACGCTTCAAGGAACCACACAGAAAACACACACATACAGACTGAGTGATTCATAAGCCTCATTAAGAAAATAAACTAGAAATCAGAAATAACCAAATTTCGAACAAAACTAAGTTACAAGATTAGTTAGTAAAATTAACGACTAACGTAAACTTGCAACTAAACTAAAATAATTTGCTTAACTAATCTGAGTTAAGCGATTTCACTTAATTATAATTCTTTACAAAAAAAATGAAGAAACTGTATTTTCGGGAAACAGATTTTTTTTTCCAGAAGGCGAAACTATTGAAAGGTAAGAATTAGAGTGGAATAAACGAAAAGATGAAAACATTATTTGTTATTCATTGAGATGGATCCTTTTTTCTCATTAAAGCATCAAAATTATTTGCTCTTCTCTTTTGTTATTGGTTGCGAATGACTGATCACGTGTTCCTCAAAAGTTCACTGAACGCTGAGCTTCTTCTTTTAAACAGATTCTCTGAACGGTATTCAAGACGAAAAGAAAAGAATACGGGAGCTCTCTTTATTGAGACAATTGCGAATCATGAGGAAAATAGAAATGGCTGCAAGTTATTGAAATTATCTTGAAATAAGTTAAAATTAAAATAAGTTAAATAGTGTCTCATTGATCCTAATATCCTTAAATATTGTTTTATTTGTTGTTAAGTTTAGAATTGTTAAGTTTAGAATCTTCGTTGAAAATCGTACTCTCCTGATACTGATCTCGCGTCATGGGAGACATGACGGAGATGTTGTGTAGTCAGTTGTTCGAAGCGCCACCTATGGCATAATTGGAGAAATATGTTTACTTAATTTCATCCCTTCCAGTTTTTTTTCTGCTGAACTTCATAAAATAAAAACAAAAACAGAATTCATCGATGATCGAAAATAACTGCTAAGAATTTAATTTTCTTCAAATTTGATGTCACAGTCCAGGCTTACTTCATCATCCAGGTAAGGCTCAAATAACGAAACATTTATAAAGAGGCCAATCTTATGTATGAAAATGGGTAAAGGGAAAAACGTAAAATATTTATTGGTAATTTATAAGCATTCGTATATTAAAATTATTTGATAAGAAAAAATATTAACTTTGAAATCTTGTCACGTGGCCTTCCAGGCATGATTAAGAGTTACGGCTATTTCCTTATATGACAAACTTAATTTGATAAAAGCAACTACGGTAAGTTTACATCGATGTCAGTTATTGAAAATTGCTTGAGTTTGAACACAGCGCCATCTTTAGGAATTTTGTAGCTTTAAATAACGTTCAGAATCCTCAGATGAAAATACGTTTGGTTTGTTAAACTGAAAGCTCTTCTGAGAATGATAAGACTGAACAAACACCATTGGAATAACTTCCTTCTTTACCAGTCTACTGTGAAACAAAGCAGCTGCCATCTTGTCAAAAGCAGTTTTTTTGGATCGTTTTCAATGGTAAATGCACTTGATAAAATGCTGAATTTGAACAACAACCATTTTAATAATTCTGACCTTCACTTCAAAACCGAAATCTAAATGTTGGACAAATAAACAATTGAATTGGTGTCAATTGCAATAACAAAAAAAATGGCCGTCAAATTCACGTGACACCATGATGGCGGATAACATGTTTTTAAAGTAGTATAACTGGTTTTGCCCAACCAAGGAACGAATTGCTGAAATTCCAAAAAACACAATCAAAGTCAAGTTCGCATAGGATGGTAAATTTACTTATGTAATGAAGTATTTATCGTTCGAATCTCTCAGACTCCGTTTCCTAAGTGAAATTATGATTTGAGATTTGCAATGAAACACTTCTTTTATTTCAACTTGAACATACTTTCTGTGTGGCAAAGAACGCAGCAAAGAACGCCATCGAAACCTATTTTACTCAAAAATATTTGGATCAAATTGGCTAAAATTTGGTCGTAGATACATTTCGTTACGAAAATATAGCAAATTAAACTTGTTTTTCTTAGAAATTACAACAACAGAGCATACAATGTTGAATTACATTTTTGTATGTTATATAAACAACAATTATGTTGCCCTGAGGCTACCAAAGATGCGATCATTTGTGCTGATAATTACTTAATTTTTCATGAATTTTCCTAAACAAAGTATGCAAGCAAAAACACAGGGGAACGTGTTTTTTAATGTTCTTAAAGCCATTACATCTACATTACATTAAATTCGTAATTCATCCAAGAATAAATCCATCTAACTGTGAACTGCAAGGACTGAGTTTGAATCCCTTTAAGCTATGGATGTTTCTATCACCATGTCTATCTGACTGCTGTGGAATCGCCTGGAAAGGTCTTTTCTGTCTTTCCGCTTATTTCCCCATTATCCATAATTAGAACTCTAAGTAAAGTGACTTACTATTGGCCCAGTAAAGCCTCCGTCGCTGATCTATATTGAACATTGACACTATAGAATACATGTTCTATGACAAGATAAACTGCTGGCATGTCAATTACTTTCGATTATTTTTTGTTTATTGCCCTACCATGTTTTCTCTTTTTTGTATTTTTTGTAATCATGACGGCACAATTCGATGTTTAAAAAAAATAAAATAAATTAACATTCTGTACGTCAATAATTTTAAGAATTAATGTAGCAATTGGTAAACATGTTATAAGATGTTTCAACTAACCGGTGGTCATTACAGCCAAAGCCAAGTCGTGATCGACCATCTGACCCCACGTGACCATCCAAACAGTGCCAGCGTGGTCATGGGCTCCTGAATCTCGGTGTTGATAAGAGCTCACCAATCGGGGAGTTGGTAATGCACCACCATCTGATGCCACACGAGGAGCGTCAATACCTGAACAATATAAATAACATTATGAGAAAAAAGAAATGTTTTTGTGTTACAATTATGTATTGATGTAACATTATCAAGATAAAAAAAAAAGCAAATCAAATTAGTAGATGCTTAAGAATTTAATACAACAATCTTGTGAATATTATTATTTAATTTAAGGTAAAAGGCACTTTAGGGCATTTTTTTTATTATTTAATTGTACAGTGAAAAAAGTTGTTAAAATTTTTTCATCAATTCAAAGATAATGTTTTTTTTTTTTTTTTATTTAGTTCTTTCATTTCTTAATATACATATTTTTAAAATATATTGAGAAAATACATTTCTAATCTTTAATATAAATAATTATATTATTATATAAATTTTGAAAACAGTATTATCATGATAAATTTAATAATTTAATAGATGTAATACATAAAATGATTTTACATGTACTGTAATATTAATCACCAAAAATCATCGGAATAAGACACTAATAAACACTTAATCATAAGTAGATACAACTACTGTTCGGTTTTGTTTACGAGAGCATGCGTCAGATCTCCTTCGATTTCTTCAAAATAGGGGCGAGGAGAAACAAAGATGGGATGTTTACTTTTTATCAGTGTTAGTTTACCAGTAGCTTCGTTCTATTTGCGCTTTTCGGGAAAGAATTATGGAAAGAATAAATACTACTGCAAAAATGCTCCTCCGTTATTTTTTTCTTAAGAGCGAAAATGTCCAAAAGAATTTCTTAGGAAAGTATCCATCTCAGCGTATCACCCTTCTGTGGAGTAGAATCGTCCGGCAGTTGTCGTTCTGCCTTTTGTAACCGCACTGTAGTTATGATTAAATGTTTATTAGTGTCTTATTCAGGTGTAACGGCTTATTTTTTGATGATTAATAGATATAATATAGTCTATTTCTTAAAAAATTTATGTCAGTTGAATTTTTTCAATTTTTAAATGATTTAATAAATTTTGCTAAAGTTTTTAAAGTTTACGATTTGTGAAACACTTCATCATTTAATGAAAAGTAATAAAATAAAAATAAAATAATGATAATGAAAAATACATTTTCTTAATTCTTTAATATTTCTAGTCTATAAGTTCTGTATTTATTTATATATTATTTTTTATAAATATTTCTAAATGAAGTTTTTTATAAACTTACTGATAAAATAGATTTAGAAATATTTTATTATAGGTGTAATAATAATAATAATAATAATAATAATAATAATAATAATAATGACACTTGTTGATAAGGTCAACAAATAGACCTATCTCATTGATATTGCACTGCAATATCAGCAAGAACATGCAGAAAACTCGGCAGTCAAGATCAATAAATACACCGAGCTCCAGAAGCAGTGGAGGCAGGACCGAGTACGTGTTGTACCCATCGTTCTGTCTGCCACTGGTCTGGTGCCTCACACATTGCACCACAGTCTCAGCACACTAGGACTTCACAAAATCACTTATGCACAACTGCAGAAGGCTGTGGTACTCAACACAACACGCATAGTTAGGAAATTTATGGACACAACCACACATCCCTAATCATTCTTGCACACATCTTTACACTTGGCAGTATGTGCTTTGGTCCTTGACCCGCCATATTGTTTTTGCTGGGGAAACCCAAGGTTTGAAACATACAAACATAATAATAATAATAATAATAATAATAATAAAGCTTTGTATTTGACTTTTATATCGTTTTCATTTTCTCATTTTTTATATCATTAAATTATTTTCCCGAGTAACTTTTGATTTTGAATTAATTATTGATTATAAACTTTGTTTAATATTGCAATGTCACTTTCTTCTAAATAATTCTTCATTCTTTAATTTTATATAGAGAAATATCTAAAAAATAAAAAAAAAATGGCTGTCTTTTTGCAATTACACATTACAAGTTAATGGATTTTCGTAATAAAAGATTACCATCGGGATAGACAGGCGGCATCAGACGAACTAAAGAAGTGAGTGCAGCGCCCCACTGTGGATGCTCTAGGTTATTACAGAGTCCAGTGTAAGTTCTGTATCTCTCCGCTTGGCAGCTGAACGGTTGCAGGAAGTTGGGGCAAATGGAAGAAATCATTGTTTTACTTGTATCAATCAGAGGAAGTCCATGGATGATGACGTCACGAGGAAGTGAGTATCTGCAAAAAAAAAAAAAAAAAAAATTTTTTTTTATTTAATAAAAAAAAAAAAAAAAAAAACCCTCATTTTTCACAATAAACAAATAACGTATAACGATATGAAAAGCAAATTTAACGTCTGTAATAATTCATAAATAGAGAGAAAAAAATCACAACCGGACAACATCAACGAGCCAACATCAACGGGAATTCTGAACAGCTGTTTCATCCTTCTTAGGAATT
>JAFIDM010000001.1:13444967-13468721 GCA_023159025.1 Thereuonema tuberculata
TTTTACTTGTTATTTGTAGATAGAAACTTGAGCACGTTAAAAATAATTTATAATATACATTTTAACACAATTTTTTTGATGTCAAGCTCCTTAGAATAGTAGATTCAATGTCAATAAATGAAACCTCAGATTTAATAAGTGATATCCTACTACAGCTGTTTCATATTAAATGAGGATCATCCACAAGGAGCACTCTCCACTGAACAAAAGGGTCTCGATACGGAGGTATAAAATTCAAACCAGTCTCTCTGCGGCAAAACACGACCTGAAGCGTTTTTGTGTTTGATTGGTGAGGACCTGAAGAGTTTTGTCTTAAAACCGAAAAGCTTCTTCTGCTGAAACGTAAATGGGAAGAACAATTGCAGAAAAGGTCCAATTGGAATGGTACAAAGATCTTGTCAAATGGATACAGACCAGCAAAAGTCAGTTATTTTCCATGATGAGAAAAAAAAACCTATCAACCTGTATGGTGCCGATGGCGGGACACTATGCGCCAATGACGTGGCAAAGAATATCATCCTGACTGTGTGATGTCTGTGTATGTCCTTGTCGAGATATAAGCGCGTGAAGGTGACATAAAAACCCGTTGAAAAACAATAGAATTGAAACATAGAATGTTTTTCATGACTACAGACGTATTCCCTCAGTCAAGTAACAATACATACATACATACTGTATATGAAGAAGGTTTTGACTATATAAAGTTTATAACAAAATATAAATAGACTACGTGAAGTTTATTTATATTTGGTTTTCAATATATACATTTAATTATATAGTCACAGCATTCACTTACTGTAAATTAAATCAGTAAGGATGTCACCTAAAGATTAATGTTTAGATACTTAGGAAGACTTCCTACTGAAGGCCTATGTAGATGAATTTTGAATTTTCGACGGAAATTATTGATAAAAAAATTCATTTTTTCATCGCAAATTTCAAAAAATGTAAAATTTATTAAAAATTGCTATTAAGAATAATCGGTCTTTCGTTTCTTTCGAGATTTCTTTCAAATTTTGATCGAATATTCTAGATTAGTAAATCAATTTTCGAAATGTGATTACAATCAAAAGTTATGGCAGAACAAAAGAAACAAAAAGCCACTATTACGATTTTATTATCGTAAGCTTCGACATATAAAAAATTGGACTTCAAGAGTAGATTCTAAATCCAATGCTAGTTTTTTTTAAAGATTTTCAAGGCTTGGCATGAAGTTTCGTTCAAAACGCCGCAGGTCGACATTTTTTGCAATCTGAAATATTTCGGTCTCTGCTGAATGGCGAGCCATACGTCTCGGCTGTGAGTCCCTTTCACTAGAATAATTGAATGTTTATTTCGTTATGATTACAGAGCGAGCAAGGACAAACAATTCACGAAACTAGTAATTATTTTCAAACAAATTCTCTGACTGAAATACAACCATAACCTTTCTTTATAGTAATAAAAATTGGTATTGAAAGATTCAAGCGGTAAATACCAGAAATAAAACTTGTTTCTAATTCATTGGAATGTTTAATTCAAATGAATTAATGTCAATTAAAAAAAAACAGTGATTATCTAGAAATGTAATTTAAGCTTATTTTTCTACAATTTGTTGAGTCAGAAAGTATAAATAAATATTGATACTGAGTAAATCAATTCATGCATTCCAAAAGGAAATGTACCTATTTAATACAATCCCGTTATAACGAGATGGCTGAGCACTAATTCGCAATAACGCTGTTTGACAGGAAAAGCCACTACGCAAAGTTTAAAGATTAGAAACAAATATAATAATAAGAATAATAGATTTTAATAAGTTGTAGGAGAGTCTCCTTGTTTGGCTCTGGAGCTCTGTTACTTTAAAATTTACTATGACATCGGCCTCTCACCTTTGAGTACCGGGGTTCGGTTCTCATGTGGGTTTCGTGATGGTGGACGATCAGCGCTGGGCAGGTTTTCTCGGAGTTCTCCCGTTTCCCCTGCACTTCTCCCACCATTCTTTCTCTCCATCTGTCCTCATTTCCGTGGGATAATACAATAGACCTCCGGTCGCAGTGCTTGGCTTCTCTGCCATCCACATTCACTACACACCATAACATACTTTAAAATGTATGTGTGTGTGTGTGTGTGTGTGTGTGTGTGTTTTTCTTTATTTATTTGTTTTATAAACATCTTCGTTTTTTATTTTCAAACTATCTCCACAGTAATAACTTAATAAATTCACCATTTATATTTCCACTGCAATATAATTCATTATTATACAAATTTACATGTAGAAAACTTTAATTTATTTAGAATACTTAATATTTTTACATAAAATTTGTGCATTTTTCACAATGTTTTTTTATGAATTGATTTACACATCTACCATCATATACATAACTATTACCGTGCGTTAATTCTTAGAAATATGTTGTTCGATTAGCGCTTATTTATTTAAACTGTTCTTTCCGAATGGATTCACAGCGCTAAGCGAGTTCGTGTATTATTATATTTTAAGCGTAAGTCCTTCATTTTAAAGAAATGAAGAAATCCATTTTCTGAAATGTCCAATGAATTTAATATATTAAAATGTAGTAATTACAAATTCTGAAGAATTGTTTTCCAGTATAGATTCCATAAATCTGAAAGATAGTGTAGTAATAATTCTGTTAGCTCTTCATACTTTCTGTGGAATTAACAATAAAAGTAACATTAACGATTATATAAAAGTGATATAAATGAAAAAGGCAAGAGCAGAAATTAATCTGACAGAAATTAACCCTTGACAAACAATTCGAAACTCTTGTCCTTATCTATGGCCATATTGAAAAATTCAATATGGCGTCTTATCGTTACAATCTAACCGAAATTGAGGTTTCACAAAAGTTTCATTCCTTCATTATCATAATATATTCCTTATCTGAATAGAATGTTGCAATGTAATTTTCACCGGAAATGGTTAAGAGGAAAAAAATAAGTATTAAAAAGTAATGTATAAAGAAGTTGACCTTACATTTTAATGTTTTTGTGTACTAATTTATTATTTTTGTTTGTGTCGACCTTGACGATTCAAGTTCATTATGAAGGTTATTTGTTGCAAGTAATGTAGCACTTTTTTTTTTGCAGCACCTAAGATTGTTTCATTCTTATCTAAAAGACTGCTTCCTCCTTACTGATTCGAGAGTACTTTAGAAGCCTGTGAAAACGAAAATAAATTCCACCGATCTCGACGATGTTGCAGTCGCCGGTAACGCCATTCTTTGGTTTTATAGTTACTTTGAAATAACTGACGAGATGAAAATATTTCAAATAAATTTGCTTATTAAAAAAAATAGCTACTTTTAATCGTTAAAATCAATTTCTAAAATAATAACAATTTTTAGGAACTTTCTTCTCCTATCTTAACATGTTATTTTTTAAAGTTCTTTTTAAAGTAGTGAAAACAATAAAATTGAAAAGTCTGCATTTATATTCCAATTCTAATATCTACTAAATAGAAACAACACAAATTTTCAATAAGTAAATAAATAAGTAAATAAATAAATAAATAAATAAATCTTAAACTTTGAAAACATTTAGATATGAATAAAACTAGAATTTCCTCAAAGTATTTAATTATAGAAATATCCAAACCCCTTTTAAGAATCCTTAATGTCAAGGATGTATCGCACGGGAAGGTGATTTTGAAACAAAAAACTACAGACAATTACTGAGTTGACAGTTTAAGGTCAAGGCAATGTCGTGTTTAATTTTGTCGTTGATTCAAAACAATAAAATAAAGCAATAACGATTTTTTTATAAATAAAGAAGTGATGCCATTTAAAATTCCTTTGAAATTGATGCTATTAAGATGTCATTTGATGTTTTTCCTTTCCAACTTTTTATATCCTGACAGTTTCTATTAAATTTAAAATTGGATGGAACAAATTTAAACAATAAAAACTAAAAAAAAACAATTAAAAACACTACTTATTATTATTATTATTGATTATTTATTTATTTTTATCAATTAAATATTATTAAAAAATAATCACTTTATTTATATTGGATTTCGTTAAATATAATATAATAAAAATTGGTTTTAAAATAAAATTCTATTGACTTGACTGCCGCAGATTTGGTTTTGTAATTAAATTTCATTGCTAGGATTTGCAGGCGTCAATCAATTGTTTGTGAAATTAATATATTTTTTTTAGTTTTTTAATATGCGTATGTGTCTCCTCTAATAAACTGTAAATATTTCATTTTAAATGTTGTTAAATTGTGTCAGTAATAATATAATTATTAACGCCAAGTGAATTCAATAAAGCTTAATAACAATTAATTTTTTTTTTTTTTTAAATCTGGTACTTACGTACTATTGGGATCCATTTTTTATAATCGATTTCTGGTGTGTATTTAAATCATTAACCTCTCTAAATGGGTAATAAAAATAGGTACTTACGTATTATCTCATATCGTTTTGAGAAAAGAACAAAACATTTTTCTTTTAATTAACACTAGGTTAGGTCAATTGAGGTATGATCCTTTCGTTTGGAAATACATCGGAAAAAAATACCTTCCATTTCAAAATGACCAGCGATATGATAAATAACGACAACTGCAATTTATGTTTTATTAAAAAAAAAAAAAACACACAGAAAAGAAATCTATTGTAAAAAATGGGTCTCGATAGTGCAAAAATCTTTATAATTTTTATTTAATTATTATAAAACGTGTACTCTAAAACTTCCTACATCATACTGCCATTATTTCATAGTATTTGGTGTATATTACTTATGGTTAGGAACATTCACGACAAACGTCTCGATACAAAGATAATGGCTTAAGGAAATAACGAAATAAAAAATAAAAACAAATGCTTTTTGTTTTTAGGCAAATGTGCAAATAATTCAATTTTCTCACTCAACTACTAAATTAAATACGTTTGCTTATTTAAAAAACAACTTTTATTATTAACAAATTTAAATTTTTTTATGTTAATTATTACTTTTATTTTTTGCAATTGCACTGAAATGGTTTGGCGTAGAGAGGAAGCATTATTTCCTTTTAAATACAGCAAGAAAAGCTTCTTATAAAAAGTTGAGATACAGAAAGATGTATGTCCAGTAAAAACAAAATATAGACTATAATGTATTCTGATTTGTTTTTTTCTTTTTTTTCAGCAATTAAGGATTAGCAAAAAACCTGCTTTTTTTTCAGATTATCTTTTTTAATGTGTTTTGTTAAGCTAAACAGCGATAAATTACCGTTCGAATCTAATTCATAAAACTCTTAATAGCTAAGACCACACCCGAGTTGGCGAGGCGAGGCTATCACACCGATCTACACAGACACACATAAGAGCCACTATGGATAACGGTTGGCCGTAGAGAACTAGTTCCGTGAACCAGAAGTCCTTGATCGGGACTTATTTTTTTTTTTTTACTATAATTCGGTATCGACCGTGCAGTCGACGTCCTTCTACGCTGGAGGCCTCCCCCCTGCTGGCTCTCACTACACCACCTTCCCTCAGCCGTTGGTGAAGGCCCTGAGCACTGTCGTAAAATACGACTGCTGCTCCCGTGCCAGTTCCCCCGTGAACATAAAATGTCATCAGTTGACAAACACTTTTCGTTACATCCATTTACAACTTTTTTCAGTTCTTTATAAAACCAAACTTAAAAGTCAGATACACCCACCACTTCATCTGACGACCTCGAAATGTCATACGATCTTTATTTCGATGTACAAGCAATTAATAAGAAATATAGTTGCTCTGAAACGATGGGGGGATTTAATAAGTTTGATGTTCAGTATTTTTTACTTGTCAGGTGCTAAGTCATTCCAGATAGCTAAAAAAGGCCTAAAACTAAAGGACGACTTTTATATAACAACTTCGAACCTATTGCTTGGAATTTTCAAAATATTTCAAACGAAGCATTTCAACAAGAAGTTTCTGAAATTGCATGAAGCCTACTTTAATATTTCTTTATTATGATTGTTTGTTTTTAATTTTTGATGTCGTGAAAACGATTTACATTTAGTTATACATTGTTACATCTAATGAATAAAAACAATAGAAATTTTCCAAGAAACAAATTTAACGGGCAGGAAAATTATTAAGAAATGAAACACTGCACATATATAAACAAATCATATCTCTGAGTTTGTCATCAGAGGGAATCGGGAACGGCCGTTTCGTCTTTTTTGGTACTCATCAGCTCGATCCACCCTCCTTGACGATAAACCCAGAAAGGCGTGAACATAAATAGGAATCACCTTCGCTCCCGAAAGTGACTCCGAACAAAATAAACAACAACTAAAAACAATTTTTCTGGACGTTAAATTTGTTTCTTGTAATTACGTATGTCTTTCAGGTTTAAATTTTCTTTGTTATTAAAGGTCTTTCGAACCCTAACGATCGTTAGACTGAAGGTTTTTTCTTGTGCACTTGAGCACTTATTTTTATTATTGTTTATTTTGTTCGGGAGTCACTTTCGAGAGTGAAGGTGACTTCCGTTTCTTTCTGGGTTTATCATCAAGGAGGCTGGATCGGGGTGATGAGTCCCTAGAAAGAACGAAACGGCCGTTCCCGATTCCCTCTGATGACAAACTCAAAGGCGTGAAATAATTACTTATGTGCAATCTTTGGTTTTTCATTTCTTAGAAATTTCTCATTTCCTAAAAAAAAAAAAAAGATAATTAAATTCGCATTCTATACTTAAGTTGTCTAAATCCTATTAATTTTAATGATATCAAAGCTCGCGCAAATCTGTTTAGGAATAAACGGATTAATTCTCATTGTTAGACATCACTGTTTTGTTTCTGGGGTAAATTTTGGTCAACTTTTCGCGCTTCATTCTTGACAAAGACTCACATGGAAAAGATTTCAAATATAAAAGCTATATTGTCTCTAGTCCGAAAATATGCCTACAAAGTTTTAAGAAGAACCATCCAGAAGTTCAAAAGTTATCTAGGGTACAACACTTACATTCAAGTTGACTAATAGGAAAATAGGTTCAAAATAATTCAATTCAAAATAAAACTAACTTTATTACAATCTAAGTTATCTAGTGATTTTAATAAACTTATCAGAATAAACAATATAAACAATAATACGACTTGTGAATATTGTTAAATTCTCTTAATTAAACTCACTTAATTGCTTTATATTCTTTTGATTTTATTTTGATTTTTTTTTGTAAATTATAATAACTTTTAGTTTTTTAATTTAACTTCGAGAAGCTTCCATTCTTTTAAGTTGATGTAGATAATTTGAAAAGGTTATCAAAGATCAACCGCTATACGAATTTGAGTGACTGAATCTCCCGCCACAGATTGCTCTTATGTAATATTGAATTATTATTTTGTTGCTGTTATTCAATAATATGCATACCAAGTTTGAAGAAGATCCCTAAAACTTTTTTTTTGATATGGGCCATCCATGTAGACACTAAGATCCCTTGTGTCTTCGAAAAGTACAACTAAAGAAATATGTGAGATGCAGATGATCTTACTTTCAAATATCCTTTAATGTTTAAATAAATGTTAGAATATTTAATCTTTTGCTCAATTTTTAAAACTGACTAAAAAAGCATCATCATCATCATGATGTGCGATCTTCGTAGATACGAAGTTACGCGGTCTACGGAACCTAGTGACCCCCGAAGGGCGAACCCCTAGGAGAAGCCGTAGATAAACTAGGGAACAGATACTGGGGGGTGGTTTCCCGTTGCCTTCCCCCAGGACGCCATTAAGGAATGACGTCATACCGAAGGGAAAGTGAAGAAGAGGCTGGACAACACAGGAAAGGAAATTGAAACAGCCATGCCCTTGCCGGGATTCGAACCCAGGAACTGGCGCACTGGACGCCACGGCTGGCCGCCGCCGAGACCGCACGACCACGCCAGCACGGCAAAAAAGCATATACATAGTAAATATATATATTGTTGATGATAGATAATTTTGAGATTATATAACGTTTCAGAATTGAAATTTTGAGATATATAATCTAAAAATAATCTTGTTATTTAAAAAAAAAATATTTAGTTAGTGTTTAATTATAATTATATCACATGTATAAACATGCATTCATATACATACACTGTCCGACCACTTTATTAGGTACACAACTGCTGTGCGCACAAATGCTGTGTCTCACAACAACTCTTCAAGCGGGTGTGGATAGTGCCATGGTGTGGGGATGTTTTCCTGGCACACCTTGGGCCCATTGATACCTCTGGAGGTATGTCAGCATGCTAGAGCGTACCTAAACATCGTAGCTGACCAAGTGCAACCGTACATGTTAATAGTTTATCCTTATGCAGATGGCTACTTCCAGCAGGATAATGCGCCGGTGCACAAAGCCCGCATCACTATGGGACGGTTTGAGGAACTTGACGATGACTTTTCCTAGCTGCAGTGGCCCGCTCAGTCCCCACATCTCAGCCCGATTGAAAATCTGTGGAAAGAGCTGGAACGGGACTATTCGCTCCAGCACCTCCATCAAATCTTCAGGAACTGCGTGACACACACATGTTGCATGGTACACAACAACGTTTTCAGCATCTTGTGGAATCCATGCCTCGACGAATTCAGGTTGTTCTGAGGGCTAAAGGAGGCCCAACACGCTATTAGGTAGGTGTACCTAATAGAGTGGCCGGACAGTGTATATATTGGTAAAATTTATCTGCATCAAACATATTAGATAAAATGGGAAATGCTTTTGGAAATGGCAAGTTAATTTCTTTTTATCTAAATCACAGTTCAAACACTTCACCAAAATGTCTGGCATTTTTTCGCTTGAAACCACGCTCTGTACCAGTGATGGAAACAGTATATCTTTAAAATTTTATTTTACAAAGATACAGCGATAGTCATTCAATTTCTTGATAATAAAAATGAAGCAAAACTTATCATGGTATTCATCCACCTACAAAGAACTGTCTATCTCCGAAACTTTGGATTTTCGTTTTCTTTCTTGACGTGGCGTTACACGAGGAAATGATTTCCTCAAAAGTGATGCCGAGACAAAATAAAAGGCTTTTTTACTTCCTTGATTAATTAGTACTTACTCTTTGGCGATCATCCTCGTGACTTCTAACACAATCTGCCCTGTGGGATTAATTAGGAACCCAGTCCATTCTTGACCTCTTGGGAACGTCACAGCTACAATAAAAATACAGGATAAAGGAAACCTAAATAAATGTCATATAAATAATGAACTAATGACTGCGCTGGCTATTTCAACTTCTTAACACTTGACATTTACGATATTCTAACATTATCTTAATAATATTTTATTATTAATATAGAGACAACAAAAAAAAATTACAAACGATTTGAATTAAATAGAAAATAGAATGATGTAAACTGAACAAAACGAAATATTGAAGATAAATTCTTCATTAGTATAGTTCAATAGAAGCTTGTAGTTTCAGTGGTTGTTCAAAACTATTAATATCTTTTTTTTATTAAGATTCGAATCCACCACTGACTTAGATATAAATACTAATATTTTACATAAAAACAAACAAACAAACAAAAACAAAAATAAGCGAGTTTTTTTTTTCATTTTTTGAGTAATTCGTACTCTTAAAAATTGATTTGATACCAAAACTTGTCAAAGATAAAAAAGCTATTTCCTGCATCTTGTTTACAAATAGAACAATGTAATTCTTTTATTAGATTTTGCTATAAATTTTATTCTTTGACTATACTGAGATTTGATTTTAATTACTTCACTAAAAATTATTTAAAATACAACATTACAATATTAATATCTTAAAGAAAACTCAATATATCGAACTATTTCGAATTAACCGTTAGTTATACATAAAGGTCAGGAGAAAACAATGAAGCCGCCTGTCCATGCACTTGCTTGTAAAGAGTTAGGATTCTTCGACTTATAGCTACTCAACTTCGTATCAGTATTCACTATCGGAAAGTTTGACAAAACAGTTTTCAGTCTCGCTATCCAAATCCTTGTTTGCATTCCACAAGGGGTAAGCGACTGAACTGGGCCAGACAAAAATCATGATTGGACCGACGAATCAATAATGTTCAAAGCTGATACAGATATGTCCAGCAGAGGGACGAAAGACAAAAGAACGCAGAATATGACAAAAACTGCTCAGTATCTCAATCGGTTGAATTCCTCCATCCTGCTATAGGGAATTATTGTGAATAAACGATTGTATGTATATTCCAGTTTTCTCGGAAAAAAAGAGAAGGAAAAAAACCCAACAAAAACAAAGGTGTTTGCTAAACGTAAAGAGTAACAAAGAACTCATTGTAAATTTATAATTCCAAGATTTTGGGAGTGTTCTTCAAATAATGTAACTATATTATTGATCTTTTAATTATAAAAAAATATAAATGAGAGTTCTTATGAGATATTCGATATTCATATGATAAACGCAAATACTGAAGAACGATTTATAACAAAAAAGTGTTTACATACTTTGGTTCAAGAAATTTTATTCCTAGTCTAATTTTTAAACTATCGTAAAAACAGATACAATACGCTAATTAAGGTTAACGTGTATAAATGAAACGTTAAAAAAGGTAAATACTAACAAGGATGCAGTGATATAAGAATATCCAATCACAACTTGAGTTGTCATCAATAGGAATCTGGGACAGCTGTTTCGTCCTTGTTAGGACTCCACAGCCAGATTTACCCATTGATGAACCAACTCAGAAGACTTGAGAGGCTACGGATCTCGCTCCCCTTCCCCTCCTAACAGCTGTCCCAGATTCCTATTGAAGACAACTGAAGTTGTGATTGGAAACACTGTAGATTCTTAGTATTTCCACTGTTTAATGTTTCATTTATACGCGTTAACCTTACTTCTTGAAGAACAACCTTGTCTTGTTTTTTTTTTTTTTTTATTTTGTATTTAAGTGTCTTTCGTGTCATGCAGTTGACTGGCCAATATTTTGATATTGTACTATTTGCAGTGATTTTCCAATTGTTGTTTGCTTTAGCGAAAGCGAGATCCTCTCACGCCTTCTGAATGATTCATAGATGAATGTAGCTGATGAGTCTCAACAAGAAGAAAATAGCTATCACAGCTATTGTTGGCAACTCAAGGATCAATACTTTGTATTTTGGATATTTATCTGTTTTAAGATACTCTATTCATTCATTCTTCTGAATATTAATTTCAGCATTGTAATATTTTTTTTATTTTTTAACAATAATTACAACAATACCTTAAATTTCGTAGCCTTCCTCTTTCGTCCGATTTCATCCAACTTTCCACGACGTATCAACGTTCTATGTGCCACGAGCCATCTTTTTCGTTCAATCTTTGAATGGTAATCGTTCGGGGACCCATCATTTTTTGAAATTGTATATACATCGTCCACTTAAGAATATTCATCGTGCAAGAATAAAAATATTTCAAGATTCATTTCGTTCATTATATTGAATTTTATTTTTCTTAAGTTTTTGTTTTTCTTTCTGTTTATTTAGATTTCTTTGTGTTGTAAGTTAAACTGTCTCACAACAGGCCATGCAAGTGCACGAAAGCTTTAGGCTTCCAGAGATTCTCGACCAACGGAACTAACTGGGGTCGAATGGTTAGTTCGCCCGTGTTTAACCCTCGAGTAAGAAACCCGGTAATCATCTGACAGACGGCTGGGTAAACCCAAGGGTAGAAATAACCGTGGAAAAGTCCCCTGCCGCCGCTGGGAATTGAACCTGGCCTCCTCCAGTCCAACAATTAAACCACTGGACTAACGGCACATGTGTTGTATAATCAGTTATTCGTCGATCAAAATAAATTTGCATGTTAAATAAAGACTATGCTTGGACATTCGTTCAGTTTTAACTTTCGTCCATGCTCGGATCTCTAACCAGAGGACAGTTCAATGTATTGCTATATCTACATAGTGGCTGATTCAGTGGAAGGAAAATAAACTCAAATTCATACCAAATATCAGTAAGTACATGAGATATTTTTACTATTGTATCTTCATCTGAAATAAGCTCTTTGAAGATATTAAGCAAATTCGTCCTAGTTTCAGAAAAAATAAAACTAAAAAAAAAAAAATAATAATAAAATTTTGAAAATACTTACGAATTTGGTTCCGCACTTGCATAAATGCTTGGTTAATGGATTCATAGGTGATACAAGTGTAACCTTCATAACTAAATAATTAAAAGAAAACATTAAAATTTGTTTCACAAAATACACCATTAAACAATTTAATTCTCAATTATTACAAAACTAAACAAGATATTTCTTATAAATAAGTTGAAATTCTTGAAATAATAGCAGTCCTATTATTAAAGTTTGAATTAAAATCTAAGCTACAGATAAGTTTGTTTGTGCGCTGCCTACTTCAGAACTGTACCACTTACGAAATTACGTAGCCTTTGCAGAACGTTAGGTGGTTACTTTGTTGACAATATAATTTTCATTTTAATCTTTTATTTCAGACACTACTTGTGTTTTGACGTTCGCTGAAGAAAAGCTAGTTTTCTTTTTCTGTCTTCGTAGATCACGAATTCCACTTGATTGCGCCCGGAAAGATGTTACTCTGCTTCCCTTAACGGTGGAAGTGAAATCAATGGGAATAAAGAATGACATTTGAAACCTTCCTTAGCTTATTTGTTGACAATACAATGGATTACATACATTTTGTAGCTCAGGGGTGGCCAAACCGAGGCTCGCGAGCTACATGCGGCTCTTTGATATACAATTTTGGGCTGCAGGAAATATGTTGGCTGAGGTCCCTTTTTTTTGCAGCACAAGATGGTAAATAAAAAGTTTTCAATCTTTGTAATTATTTAACAGGTATAAACTGAGACTCCTCAGGTGAGTTCATGGTGAATAAAAATATATTTAAGAATTTAAATCTGACTTTTTATGCTAGATTTGGATAAAAGAAATTTCGGATCAGCAGTTTTTCTTAGATGTCTCCATAGTTCATTTTCATATTAAATAAGTTGACATATAATTAAAACAATAATCACTCAGGATTTTGAAAATACTTTGGTACTTTGGGTGCGTGGGTACTTTGTAATCATTGAAACTAACACAAATTAACAGTTTTAAAAATACATATACGAATAAATTTTATAAATATTATTATGCACATGTATTTATTAATATTTTTATAAAATTTTTGTAATAAAATGTGCATATAACAATAAAAACGTGCGTTAATATTTGTTCATGCCTTTGGGCTTTCAAACATTGGAAGTTTATACAATTACATTCTGTCAAATTGGATTTGGATAGCAATTAAAATCTGGGAAGTGATAGATGTCAGTCGTACGTAAATATGGAATACGTGTAAAAGCGTGCAGAGATCTCAAGAGATTTTAATGGCGGTCAATATGGAAGGTGATAAGGAACTTGTGAAGATCTTGAGTTTGATGCCAGTCGAGTAATGATTCATTGCTTGAAACAATCAAATGGTTGTACCTTCCGCATATAATTGTAACTCACGTAGTAAAACTATTAAAGACTGAAGATGATGCAAAAGTGGAAAATTGACCCGGAAGTACGCCAAAAATCAACGGATTGAGAGAGATGATGTGCTTCTAAAAGAGGACAGTTACAATCTTGCTGTTGAAATACATCGCTAGAACGTTAATCAGGATTTTCCTTAAATCCCCAACGAATTTCGCAGCTTTGTATTTCATAATAGAACTGCAGTTTAAAAGGCCAATATGACAGTAGTGAAGATTAAACATCATGGGGGCAATCTCATATTCGAGGACAGGAATAATGGAAAGATGTCCTATTGAGCGACGAGTCACGCTATGCAGTATTTGACTCTGACGATGGAGTATGTAATTGGTGAATAGCTGGAGAACAGTATGTAATGCAGTGCACTATATCAATGCAGATTGAAGGGAAAGATTAAGCATGATGAAACATCCTACATCCTCCCTATTCCAGCATTGCACTGAAGACTGAAATGAAGAAGAATGATATTCTACTTATTTTGGGAGGATGTATGTATGTTACATTTCTGTGAAATTTATATCAAATATGATCAGTCATGAGACAAAACATTTTAAAAAAATTAAAAAGAAAAAAGAAAAGGCTTAAAATTTGGAATACCGATAAATTTCAGTTGAAACGTCCGTAAAGTTGGAAACGTGAGGAAATAAAAAAAGAAAATCTTCAAATTTTTGTTCGAAAAAAAAGAAAACCTATTAATTCTTTACAAAGAAGTTGGTCACAAATTCTAACCCTTTGAAGTAAGTTTTATTAAAAAAATCTCTGCCCTAAATTTATATCATAAACTTTTCAAGAATTTGTACAAATATATGAAGATGTCTTTATTTTTAAAGAAAAATAATAAAAAGAAATTAATATATTCTCTTACAGACAAGAATGTCATTGTTACTTACTCCATTTTGTTTAAGAGATTTATAAGATAAAATATAGATAAAATATATTTCTGTTGGATTGCTTTTATTCTTACCAATTTTTTTGTTTTTTATAATTTTTACATTAGATAATGATCTTATTACTTTAATATTTAATTTTAATGTTAATTACTATTTTTAAATAATAGTTTTATTTTTTTGTAATATATTTTTGCTTTGGAAAAATGTATTTATTTCTTGTTTTAATGTATTTGTGGAAGGCTTACCTATTATAGTTGTTGTAGCCCTTTAAAAGAGCAGACACGTAGTCATTACGTCTGCTTCTCCCTCCAGGTACCAAGAGGGCGCAGTGGGAGTTGTCCTTCTTCCCAGTTTGTTTCTTGTAGCCTCGCGCCGGAGGTCCATATCCTCGAACCAGAGTGATCCAACTGAGCAAAAAGATTGTGGCAACTAAGAAGCAGATAATACGATTCCTACAAAGAAAAAAAGAATAAGAAACATTATTTTAGGGAAAAACATCGTTTATCTACGTTTAATAAGTTTCTCGTAATAAAATAATAAAAATATTTATAAAAAGAAAACGAAGGCGAAGAAAAAATATTTCTCTTGTATGTTGAAGTGAGTTCTCCGACATGGTAGGACTCTGCCATGGAAGGATCCATGAATATACTGTGGGGTAAATACTATGCAAGGGCCTAAGAACCAAGCATAGGGTTGGGAGTTTTCCTTCTCATCTTGGAATAGATACTGAGGAGTTTTAACTTGCATTCCTCAGGAAACTACTAAGGAATGGCTTCAGATCCGAATAGAAAGTGAAGAAGAAGCAGACAGACAAAGGAAAGCAGGAAATCTTACCAGCGCTGGGATTCCAACGCAGATGAAGACACTCTTGTGACAGGTCGCCGTTTTGACCATTAGCTGTGTCTTAACAACAATATTTGTATCAATATACATATTTTTCTTATATTTCCGTAAAAATCATAAGTTCTTTAGTTTAGATATTTTCTATGGATAAATCCTTTTGTAACCTCTATAGATGACTTAAAGATTAATAATCCATTCTGATTCTGTAGTTATTTCGCTTGTAGACCTGACAGATCAAGTAATAAAAGTGCATGTGTACAAGCTGCAGAGTCTCGTTGCAATCAGAGTGGTCTTGGGCTCATCCAGCTCTCTGTCGATTGAACACCAGGATGTTATTCCGGGATTTAAGGAAGGTGTGGGAAAAATTACATTAATCTTTGTGCCGCTGCCGTGTTGAAGTCTTACCTTTCCAATTTTTATGATAACTCTTTAATTCTTTCATTTACATTACGACGGATCATTCCTTTAAAATCTTCTATGAATTCAGAAATTATTCTCTAATTATGCAATTCAAAACCTTTCCCTTCAATAATGTTATCTGAAAGTTAAATTGTCTGTTTGTTTTTCAATCTATGCAGTTTTACAAAAAAAACAACATGGTTTTAGTTGAACCTGGGTATTGAGTTTTTCATAATAATTATAGTTTATGAGAAGGGAACTTTTCCAAATAAACTGTTTACATTTATCGAGTTCTTTATTTTAGCTTTAAATAAGTAAGAAATATAATAAGTACGAAGTATTTTTGTAATTAGGATACTAATTTCTTTCTTTCTTTTCTTGTCTTTTTTTCCCGACTGTGTATATGACGACATTTATTAAGACATTAAAAGAAATTGAAATATATGTGTTTAAGAGAGATTTAATATGCGTGCGTAATAATGTAAAATTAAAATAAAAGGCCAACACACTTGACTAATTATTAAAAAACATTTCAACACATTAAAAATACATGCAGGACACGACCGGTTTCGCCTCAACGACGAAGCATTGACAAGTGACTGTACGTTTTTATTTTTCAAATCTTAGTTAAGCAATACTATGTAAATTGAGGAACAATATTTTCTTTCAAAAATATCGGAAACGTAAAAATATTCAAAGTATTCTTTTGCAAAAACAATTTCATAGATATACATCAAAATTCCTTATCCAGAAAAATTCTTTGAATAATTGAATATACATAAATAGAAATGTATGACCATAAGAATCGTTCTAATGTTTTTTAAGTTCAAATTTGATTATGTTTTTGTAAATTTTTAAAATAAAATCCTAAACATTAAAAATTAAAAAAAAAAAAGTAAATAAAATATTTTAAGATAAAAATATTTTACGTGCTGGATAAAATTTAAATAAAAGCCTACAATTAAAAGCACGGATGTGAGGAATTAAAATAAAAAGAACTGATTAAAAACTCACACTGTTTTTAATCAGTTTTAATGAGTTTTTAATCAGTTCTTTTTATTTTAATTCCTCACATTCGTGCTTTTAATTGTAGGCTTTTATTTAAATAAAATATTTATTTATTTTTTTAATTTTTAATGTATTTTAAAAAGAAACGAAGTTATTCACTCAACTAACCGTTAATAAAAATCGAATGAGTTTCAAAAAAATGACAATTCGATTAAGTGAATAGGTTTTTTTTGATCAATATAGACACAATTATAGTAACGATTTTTTTTTTTTTTAAGTTATCTCAATTTTAAAATCAAAAATTCCATAAACTCATTTCTCCGTGGTCATTCTGTGAAGATAGGAAATTGCCAAAATCATTTCAATTTTTTATTCTTCATTTATTTATTTATTTATTTCTTACTTAAAAAATTTATATTTACATTAATTTGTAATTCAGAAACTTTCCCAGCCTTATTTTTGTTGTTAAGTTATAATAAAAAATAAACGAAACCTTGACGAAACGCTTCATACGAAGCGTTTTAATTTAGGATAATAACGCTTTAATAAAAGCTTTACAAGTTTCAATAACTTATTTTGAATAGAAGATCGAATCCTTATCTGATTAAAATAAATCTTCTTTATTTTTGCAAAACACTGTAAATAAGGAGGGTCTTAATATCGTTCAAAATAGTTTCATTACTTAATTAAAATAATTTCAATATTTCAAAATAATTTCACACAATTTGGGTTGTGTTAACAAAACACCAACAAAAAAGCTTCTGAATCAACTGCAATCAATAGGACAATGACAAAGAAGAAATCCAGGAATGAGAACAACACGATTAAGATTCTTAGTAGATTACATAGTTTTATGATGGACTTCTTGATGGTTTTAAGTTTAAATGTTGAACTGTTTTTATCAATTTTAAAAGAATTTGGATTTTCATACTTTTTTGGTTATTTTTTATTTTGAAATTATAATTTAAATTAAAACAATTGATATTTAAAAAAAAAAAAAAAAAAATCCACGAGAAGATATTCTTATTTTTGCAACATATATGCTTGATATTAGCATTGTAAGTAAGGATAGTCAATGGTACTTCAGATTTCTGTCTTTTATATATAACAGACAAAAGCACTTAAGATAAATTAATATCAATAATTTATTACTGTAATAATATTGATATAATTTTAAACATACTTCTTAGTGTCCTTACAATTAACAATATTTCGAGAAGCTACGCGCGGCTCTTTCTCAGGCTTAGGCTTAACTAATTTCTCATTTTAGAATCTATATTCCTAGTAAACAATGTATCGCATATACTGAACAATTCAAGCCACACATTCTTTTTACACAGTTAAGACGGTTAGACACTATTACAATAATTCTCATTACACCATAAACTTTAATAATTAAATATTGTTAAAAAAAACAAACAAAACAAAGATGTATTAGAATGAGAATGGTGTAAAAATTAATGAAATTTTTAGAACGTTTCTAACCATTTTAACCATATCAGAATCCCTAAGCACTTGTTACTATATTGGAAATTTTTTGTATCTACATTCATTCTATTGATGTATGTAAGCGAATTATAGAGAAAAAGGATTAAACTACGAAAATATTTTAGAATGCCATTTTAAATCGAGAACCACCATTTGTGATGAAGATAATCACAATTTACGTCAGGAAGATGAACCTTTAATAATATTGGATGTTAGTAATTTGCTACAACGTGTAATTAGACCCTTACATAGCTCTCATTATAAAAACATTAAATGACTAATTATCTAGAACAGCTATAAGTTTGCTGGTAAGTTTAAACTTACTAGCACAGACTTTTTGGATTAGCGAATCACAAAAATAAATTAACTGCGACTCCCTCAATTGTCCCATCAAAGAAAATCCCGAGTAAAAAATAAATAAATAAATAAATAAATAAAAAAGCCGCCATTTTTTCCCGCGAACCACTAAATGGGAAACACTGGTTTAGACTGTTCACTGTCGGTTTAAACAACTATTTGGCTCTTACTACGCTCTACTCGAAAAATTGATATGTCAACTGCAATTTCCTTAACTAAAAATGGCAATATAACTAAGAAAATATAAAAGTGCAATATATTTACCCCATTCAAATAGATTATTTTTTTTTCCTTGATAAAACGTACTTTAAGTTTCCACGAATTCAGAATTCGAAGACTCTCTCAGATAAATTAATCTTTAGTTATTCATAAGAATCAATTTAAGTACATAATTTAGTAGTTTACTAACGTTAGGATGTCGGAAATAAAAGAAGATGTATGGAATAGCAGAAGTCTTTCAATTTTTTCATATATTATACAATTAAACATCAATATTTTTGTTATGTCAAGATAGTATATGAAATATCTGACGATGATGTAAATAAGAAAAGAAATGGACTATCATCACAAAAGACCTGTAAATTAATACAAAACAAAAATGTTTCCTTTATAGCAATGGGGAGTTTACTTATATTTTGTGAATGATTTGCGGTGATACCTTTGTAAATAAATAGAGGCTGAAAATAAGCCTTTCCAATTGATAGCTTAAGTATTGGGTGCAATCATAAGCCCATTCTTTTTTTTCTGTCAGTCTGTGGTGTTGGACTGTTTTGAACAGAGCGAACGTCCAAAGAAAATAAAGCAACTTAATACTAAATTTGTGCAGTATATTCAGGGAAAAATATATCCTCATGAAAATCAGGTCAGAAAAACATATTTTTAAGTTTACAATAAACACAGGAAGAGCGACCATACACATGGATGGAACATGTATCTTCCACAGTAATTTTGTGTGTGTGTTATGGGGGGGGGGGGTTACAACATCCTAAGATTTAAAGATAAGGATAAAAGTAGCGACGGATATAAAAGTATGTTTCAGCACTCACACCTCAGAGTAAGTTACTATGAAACAAAGTTCAGCCAATATAGAATGATTCGCCACATCCAATCAAAAAAAAAAATAATAAAAAAATAAATCAAACTTTCTAAAATATATATTGAGATAATATACAGACATACTTTCAACATGAACATTGTTGTATAACAATATACAATTACAAACAAATGAAAAATGTTACACAGATACACGGACTGGTAGCATTGTTGTTTTAAAAGATGATGGAAGACATTTTCTGAGTAAACAAATGTTTTTATTTTATGTGAAAAATTGTGTTATAGTCATGCGAATTTAGAAGCAAGAAAAGCATAGAAATATATATAGTTTTTGAATATGTCTGATTGCACCAGTTTTTGTACGCTTCATAGTTAACGAGTAAAGGACCATGGGACCTTATGCAATAATAAAATAGGCCTATCGATGTTCATAAGAAATTTGGGATTCTTTGCTCGTTCATCGAATCTTCAAGACAGCTTTTTTCCATGAACATTGCAGATAAAAAGACATGTGTTTGCTGTAAGACATTCTTTATTATTCCTGATAAATCAGCCAGTAAATGTCTTAATATGAAATGAACATATTATCAAGTGTTAATCAACGATCGACAGGTGGAATGACTAGATATTATTTAACTAAGAACATGTTAGATCAAGTGACTGTTCGTTTATCAACTTTAATCGAGATAATAAATGCGTGTTTTTGTCGTTCTACATCATGGTGCAAGTTTATCTTAGTTGCTACTTGTGCTACTGCTAGATTAAATAGTATACTGTTAGTATTTCCAATTAAAAGAAAAAAATTTCTAACTAAAGCAAATTAGGTTCTATTCAATTTCCAATAATATTTCATTCTCTTAAGCAGTGAATATTAAATTCTTAATCCATTGAGAGTGGTTTGATAGAATTAAAATTACTTCGATTTGGACAAATTAAATAAACAATTCGGATTTAATTTAATTTAACTTAATTTTTAATTTTTTTTGAAAATGGAAAATTGGTATTTTTGTCAGTTTGTTTAATTTCATTATAATTCACTAGAATATATGAATAAGCTAAGATAAAGCATAGAACTACTTTCGTTGCTGTAGTTTTTGTTTCATATTACAATAGATGTATTCCTTAATGGCACAGTGTAACGACGGAATCACTGTTTCGCAATTTGTTTCCAATTGAACTTCAAGTATAATTAGATGGAAATTTTATTCTAAAGACTTTAACAATAAGTTACTATTTATCAAGACAACGGTAAAGGCAGACACCAATTCATGTTTTTCGTTCGGAATAAATTAGGTTTCCGGCCTTGCTTTGTTTTAGAAACCTTTTTTTTTTTTTAATATAGTGCCAAGAGACTTGAATACTAATTGCAAATAAGCAGCGAGATCATTGATCACGTGATCAGAGACCTTTTTTCTTTTACTGACATCATTTTCAACAGACTTCTAGATGGTAGAGAACATCTACTCAATAAGAAACTGATTAAAATATTCTTTTTAAGGATAGTTTATTTGGTGTTTTTTTTTAACCTCCTAATAATTTTGTTTTTGATTTATGGCTCCGCACTTCTTCAAAATCACGGACTATTTTGACAAAGAAATCATTGTATCGTCAAATGTATTAACAGAAAGCTGTCTTATATTGTAACAAGAAAGAGAAACACAAAGAAGGAAGAAAACAAAATAACTCTGAGAATTAAACTTCATTACAAAGGAAATACTTGAATTTAAAAGTCTCTAAAGATAAACAGGAGTTATTATTATTATAAGAAAATAACTTTGGGAGATTCCTTGATTAGATATACAGTAAAATTTTATCTATTAGGTTGAAAACCCTAAAATGTCGGTTTGATTGGCCTGAAAATATCACCACTTCTAGGGAAGTAATTAAAACATTCTTTATAAATGTGTAGTTATGTCAATTGAAAGATTACCTTTATTGCATTTGGTATGTATTGATCATGAGGTTCTTTTTATATTCTGTGTTCTGTTTTCTGAGTTGAATCAAAATATGGAGACGTTGGATATTCTACAAGTGATGCTTTATGAGTTCTTACGAGGCTTATCAGCAGCTGAAGCGGAGGAAAACATATGTAGTGTTTTCGGTGAAGACCACCTTGGGTGGATAAGAATGAGCCACCGGCAGCAACGCCTAAACCTCCTCTGGTCCGCGGCTGGAATTATCCATTGGAACTTTCTTCTCCGGGGACAAACCGTTACAACAGAGCGTTACAAACAGAATTGACTGAAATGCAAAGAAGCTAGGAAGATACAGCCTACACTAGTCAATCAAAAAGGTCTGGTCTTTCATTATTTGATTCACGATAACGCAAAACCGCTTACGGCAGAAACTTCACGAACTTGGATGTTAGATTTTACCTCATCCGCCTTATTCATCAGACCTTTCGCCAACAGATTTTCACCTACTCAGACATGTGGGCAATTTTCTGAAGGGAAGAAAGATTGTGATCTCAAAAAAAGGATATCGAAGGATTCCTGCAACTCCAAACCATGAATATGTGCAAGAAAGTAATTTATAGCGTTGGCAAGATTGTATAGATGCAAATATGGCCTATTTTGAATAATAAAAATTACACCCGACACTCAAAAACAGTTTTTGAATTCGTTCTCTCCAAACCGACATTTTAGGGTTTCCAACTGATACATAAAAATAGAAAAACACATAAAGAAAAGAAATACCATTCCTACACAAATAAACGCTATTAAGTATATACTTTTGTACTTCTTACCATAAAGTTGAGTGTTAATCTAAGGCTTATAGTGAAACAGAATATCATTAAAGAAAAATCCATCATTCCTCTCCTTTTTGATTATTGCAGCTCGAATATTATAACAAGAAAATAGATTTATTTATATTCTTTAAAAATAATTCAAGCTAGCAATAAATTCTAAAAATATCATCTACACATCTGTTACTGGAAAGTCTATAAAATTAAATACAAACTGCTCTTGAATGGCTCAAGGCAACATTTCAGAATGTTTCTGATTTTGGAGAAGTTAAAAGAATTTTCACAGAAACAACGATACCAAGACAAAATGTCCACACTTCTAATTTACAATAACATAACAAATAACAATAAGATAACATTCTCAAAACAAATTCCATTACATAAGAGTTAATTTACGAAGTAATTATACGATCTTTTGTTAATGTGGGAAAATTACTGATTCTACACTTCATTCCAAAGCTATACCAAGAAGGTCTATTATAAAACTAGAATTAGTAGACTGTTGTTATGAAAACAAACATAATTCTTCCAAATTTCACTCAAGATAACAAAGGTTAAGAAAATCTGAAAGTATTGTTTATTAAGTCCATCAAAAATGAAGAATCTCAGACTGACCAATCAGTTTTCTTCTCTAAGTTATTAGCAGAGACGGGCAACCAAATTTAAAACAATCGAAATTAATCACTGTCCTTCCTTTCATCGACTTTGGCCAACTAAGGACCACGGGCTAGCCCTAATTGACAACATCAGGGTGAGGCTAGGAAATTCCAGAGTGGGGACGAGATTCACATCCCATCCAGAAATAACCCTGAGATAGTAAGTCCCAGGGGAGAAACGGACGAAACACAGAAGAAGAAAGATGAAACATCCATGCTCTCGACCGGGATTTGAACCCGGGCACCGGCACACAGGCCGCACGGCAGACCGATGCCTGCGACCGCACGACGACGCCGGCACGGCTTAATCACTTTATTTTAATTAGAAAAATTATTTATTAAAATATCATGTAAGTTATTCCAGTGAAAGTTTGTAAAGTGAATTCTCAAACTTATGACTTTATTGCGATAAACGTTTGTTATGAACTTTAAAAAAAGATTCTTATTTTAATTTTTTTTTAATAAAATTACAGGATATTATTATTCTTTACAGGTATTCTATAAAAATGTTAAAATTGTTTAATTATTATAATTGAAGTAATAATGAGGCTTTTTTTTTTTCGGCATTCCACATCTCGGAATTCGATTATTGTTGGTCTTTTTGCAGATTGGCAACACCTCGCTTTAGAGCGCTTCGATAATACGGCGTTTTTCTATTACAATCATGTGTAATTTTTTTTGGCGCATACTTCTATTTTCCACTGGATATTATTAGGATAAAAATTTTCAAATACATTATATAAATAAACCAACTGCCAATTAACTTCATGTTGAGCTGTGTTGGCATAACGAATAGTCAGTCAATTCACAGAACTGGAATTTTACATGTAATATTGCTACCGAACTTTTGGGCTGGTTCGGTGGCAGTGGGGGATTGAATG